>CALSBZ010046887.1:305171-320009 GCA_943591055.1 Gobionotothen gibberifrons | reverse complement strand
ACACACACACACACACACACACATTATCTAAGAATTACCTTGAATGAGTGCTCTAGTCGCACCAGAAAAGGGAAGCTGACAGCCTGAAGGATCCTCTTCTCATTCAGAGTGTGCTCTATTTGTTTGAGCTTCACCACCTGAAAGGCAAAACATAGGGATGGAAAAAGGAGAGTTTAGATTGTAACAAGAAATGAGCTTTAACAACAATAAACAACGGCCACTGTACTGATAGCTATGGATAGAACAAATAAAGTGTGCTCCCATCCAAAACACTGTGAGCTATGCATGTGTACTTCGTCAGATAACACATGAAATAGCTATAGCTTAGAAAGTAAAAGGCAACTAAGGACAAAAGGCAATAGTTCATAAATAATTTTTTTAAGTGATATTAAGATGATCATGTTTCCCCCCACATCATAATCTCTACTCCGTACAGTCTGCAGCTTTTAGGCTCCACATGCTTTATTTACCTCAATGCCTTTAGTTTATGGCACTCATGGCCAACAGCTGTCTATCTCTTTCTCCATTTGTGTTTGCTTTTGATCAGGTTATTTCACCTGGCACTGTTACATAGTGAATAGGTCAACATTGCACACTTCATGGAAATAATATCCTACATTTAATTTGTGTTAGCTGTATGTGGCCCTCAGAGTTTATTTGTCAGACAGTCTACAGATGTTTATCTTTCACTACTTTTTAGTTCCGTTTTTAGTTCCGTTTTCTATTTTGGGATGTTTCTATTGAATTTATGTTTATTTTCTACTCTTTTGATGTGCAATGTCTTTGCTTTAACATGCTGCTGTAACTAAAACATATTCCAAAAGTATATCTTTATTATTTGCTGCACAAACCATTTTCTTTCATCTTTTGTTGGCCAAGCGACACATTCACACATCCAATCATTTTAAATGAGGTTCATTTGGATAGTATGACTAAATCCATGAAAATGTACTTTTCCTACGAGTATTTTCACTTTTCACTTTCAAAGTCAACTAAGATAAAGGTCATGGGGGGATTAACACGATGGTACGATCAATACCATTTAGATACTGAGGCAGAGGAGGGTGCCTGCTCTTTTAGTAATCAGACACACTACTAAAAGTATACACTAATTATAGTAAAGAAAACGACACTTTGAAATACAGGCCTGAATAGGATGAACATACTATAAACAGGAGGAATATATTCGAAGCAGGTGGCATCAAATTGGCCAATTACATCAGCTGCTTGTATCCTTTAAAGGAAGGCTGTCTCTCTCCAGATGCAGAGACAGGAAGTAAAACAAAGACATGTATACCGTTTGTTATATAATATAAGGAACTCTAAATGAGACTATACAGAAACCTAAATATACATCAGATTTCTTTATTTCTATACCTGCTAGGAGTCTGGCCCAGCATGCATTTGGTCTAACAGTTAGCCATGTTTCCAGCACATACAACATGTATACAAAAACAACATTTGCTTTCACTATTTGGTGAGCTATTCTGTTAACCTGCATGTATTGTGACTGTATTCATGTGGTAAAAGAACCGAAGCCACTTGGCAAGAACAGGCATTACCATTCGCATATGTTATCTACAAAAATATTAAGCCCATCTATAAATATTAGATAATTAAAAGGGGATCGGAGCAGGGACAATTTAATTCTAAATTGGGAATCAGAATGGCTCTACTTGATGTGATTTGCATAAAGACAACCACGGCTCAGCCACTCCAGCCGATGCCTGCTTCATCACAAGCGGGTTCAAAGAGGTTCAAAGGGAAACAAAGGAATAAAGGCTTGCACCTGTACGAGAGTCTCTGCATCTTTGCACCAGCATTATTGACGGGATTCGATATCCACGAATATTTCAAGGCTTGCAAGTTCATTTCCACATCAATTGTAATTCCCTTATTTTCTATGAACATACTGCCCAAAGTGTCCCTAAATGGCAGTTAACACCCTCCATCCCGACTGACCTTCTGCTTGTTGAGGATCTTCATGGCATAATGCTGTCCCGTTTCATTGTGCTTCACCAGCATCACACGGCCAAATGAGCCCGTGCCGAGGGTTTTCAACCTCTCAAACTGCTCCAGGCCAGCCGTGTTCTGAACAAACATTAAGGGTTAGTGGACCTTTGTGAAACTGGAGGGCGAGTGTTGTGGCGTGGAAAGTTTCATTTGCTAATGTGTCCAAGGCTCACATTTAACTTCTAACATAGTTTATGTATGTTTAAGTACAGGTTAGCAATGACCACATATAATCACAGAGTACATCATGTGTATCAAGCATGGTATATATGGACTATTAAAGTATGTAAAGCATCAAAATGCATACTGGATATTTCGTATAAGTCCTGATTGAGATCATCAACATAAAGTTTGCAAAGATCCACTGTCACATGTGAATGTTTTTTTTTTTCATATGCCTGGTTAAGAGAAAAAGGTTATGAAATATTATCAGTGTCTGTAAAATATGTCTTAAATCTTTGTTGCATAGCAGCCCACAGAACATCCATGGCTTGTATAATATTCCTAGGGTTTAAGGATACAGTTGAAATTAAAACCACAATCTTAACAAGGATTTCTAAAATGTCTGCAGAGGAAAAGGATTGTAAAAAATGTAAAACAAGCCATATATTGTTCAATGCAATGCTATCCATCACATGTGTCATAATAACTCAGCACATGTAAAAAACACACCATCAATTTGAGAGGAAATAGGGCAATATGGTTTTGATCTAAATCAATAAATGATGAAACATCACCCAACATGTTTTACAAGTATATAGAAATGTACATTAAAAGTGGTATTCACGTAAATTGAAAAGAAGGAATGGTAGAGGGAGATAATACAAGTCACATTCCTGTTATTGAGATGAACACTAACCTGTGCAGGGATCTCCCACTTCTTTAGAAAGTCCTCTTTGGCTTTAACAAGGAACTCCTTGACTGTAAAGGACAACATCACAAAGGAAAGATGTTGGTGTGTGAAAAGAGTTGAAAAACCAGAAAATAAATAGGATACATCTGGTGTTAAATGATAATAAGTTGTAAAGAGCAGGTGTGCTTTCTGTAGCCCAGGTAACACCAAAAGAGGAACAATTGATAGGATGGCGTGCAACAGGTTGAAACATGAATCTAAACTTAAAAACTGAGCTATATCGTTTAAGATTAAACTTTGTGTTTTTGTGTTGTTACTTGTTGTCATAGTAAAACTGTTGTAGAACTTACAAGATCTCTAAAGTCTAGGGATATAAAGGACAAGGGCCTTTTACAGGCAGTAAGGAAAGAATATTTGAGTTGCATTATGGGAAATGTAGAAAGCTGCTAAAGAAAAGACAATCTGTGTCTTTGCTGCTTCATCAATCTCTTGTGAGTATCCAGCTATTTGAAAGTGTAATACTATATCACAGGACAAGCATGCTACTTAAGTGAGAAACAAAACAAAACTAATTCACACAAATTTGAATCAAACATTTCCTGAAAACAGATCAAGGGTTATAACCAGCTGCGTGGATATGGTAGGGATAAGTGAACTACAGTAATGCCACCTTTTAAATCAAATTTCAACTCGACTCTCTTCATCTTCAATGTAAGTTGTTTGTTGAAAAACATATCTGGTTGAAAGGACACCGTTTTAATAGTGATGCACGGTTGTAGCATGCTATTCAGCTGCTAGCCAGTACTCAGAGTGGCTTGAGTATGAGATACACACACATCTGCATTTATTATGCATCACTGCTGACAGACATTTAAATAATAGTGGCTTTAGTTGATGTGTCATTGTAAAAACCGTGGTAAAAACTAAATAAATACCAGTCATATTTCCTTGGATTCACAGTACATCAGACACAGAGACACACTCTTTTTGGATTCTCAGAGAATATATTCAGCTCACCCACACACAGTTAAAGCAGCATCTCTTTCCAAATGTGTGGAGAAACAGGCCTAGTGTTTGGGAAATATCTGACAGTCAGAGTGTTATGATATTGCCAATATTTCAGCACATTGAATATTCCAAGATGCTTGCTGCTTACAACTGCAGTTGGCAGTTGTTCAGCTTACAGATAGATTTGGCTATGGAAACAGATCAAAATCCTGCTTCGTCCTACCTTAGCACACACACAAATTAAATTCAAAACCTGAACAGTAAGCCTGAGCCTCATTTGAAGAGAGATTCCCTTCCCTCTACATACAATGCTCCTCGATTTAAATGTGCAGGGCACAGGCTGATACAGCAGCGAGGACTTGTCATGGACGTACGAATGGATCTTAATGAATGGGAAAGCAATAATCTAGGCCTCTAATTGACAGTGTATGGCTTGTTATGTAAAGCTAACATAGCCTGCTGTATAACATCGTCTCTGATCATTGCATGAGGCTTTTACAGAGCAGGTGTTGGCTCAGGAGTAGTGTATTTTACCCACCGCTTTCCATCTCGCTTCCCTTCCTGGCCGTGGGCGCGTTGCCCATGATGACAACTTGTCAACTGGCGATCCGTGGCTTTTTGGCCACCCTACAGCCTTGGCAAGCCGGTCGAAGCTCGATTAGGTCTGAATGGTGCTCCTTAAATCCAGCTGTTATAGTTAGCAAGCGTTCACTCCGAGGTTTTGCTCCTTAATAGGCTGACAGCTGCTGATGCGGTGCCACGGAGATGCGGTGCCACGGAGAGACGGTGCAGCGGACTCACTCACTCCACGGTCATCCCTCCACCGGCGACCGGAATCGAGTTTAAATCCACGGGGAACTATCACTTTGGTGTCTCGGTCGCTGGGGCTTCACTGGACTGCCAGGCCGACCTCGGCGCAGTTGGCCTGAACACGGAGGATCCAGTCTTCTCCTGTCCCTCCTTGCAGCCCCCTCCGAGCGAGGCCCCCCGGCTCGCCACCTCTCCCCCAGCCCAGAAAAACAGCTATGCCGACGGCGGGGATGCAATAGTATCAACCAAAAGCCTTCCACCTTTCGTTACCGAACCCAGCTTTTAAAAATGGTTCCTCGGCGGGCTCCGACAACGACGGGAATTCGCCCTAATCAACATTGGCCCCCTGTAGCCTCGGAGACGAGCGAGATGACGGAACTACAGCCGAGCGAACGTCCCGCCTACCCGCCAGAATCGGGGTTGAATGACAGCTAGAGCTAGGCAACTGATTGGCTACCTTTCTACAGCGCTGTCCCATGGAGCGTTGTAATTGGTCCTTTGCAATCCATCACCAACGGTAGCGTACCGCCGCCATACAAATAGCAAGCGACGGGAACGTCAGTGATTATTTTCCTCCCGACGACGTACGCGCCCACTTACTCCGGTTGCTCTCCTCCATTGGCTTGGCGTGGTCGAACCGTGGGAATCTCGGTGAATGCGTGGATATCTATTGGCTGTATTCAGTGGTTGACAGGAATGCCCCCCCCCCACCCCACTCGTCCAAAAAAAACTTCCCTCCCCGAGCTCTCATACACCCCCTCTCCCCGCCGCCGAGCGACTGATACACGTTTGGCTGAGTGACGTCAACAGCGAGCTATTTATAGAAATGTTGGTCAGAATTTAACGCACGCGCCGCGCGGCTGGCAGGACTTCTGAACAGATCGCAGACGGTCGTGCATGGAGGGGAGAGTTTATCTGGTAGGAAGTGAATCACAGGAATAAACCGATTTTACAATCAGTGTTGGCTGAAAACACGCAGAGCCTCACACTCTCAGTCTGTGTGGACCGTCGACGGTTACAGTCAGACTATTCGAACAGCATCTCGTGTCATCCGCACCTTCCGGTGTACCAAATGCCCAAGGGCCCCTTATTACCAGGATCCTGAAAAGCCTCAATTTCACATAGATTTGCATCTAAATATCACATTTATTTGAGTCTATAAGTCTAAATAAATAAAAAAGCCCATTAACAAACACCCAAGCTATAAATAAGACATCCCTACAGCTACTGCAGGGTCTGACACCATCATATTATGGCTCTGCAGCCTTCTACTTTATTTGATATACATTTTATAAGCCTAAACAGGCGTATAAGCTACAACTTGTAAAATAGTAAGCCCTACATTCATGTGACATCTCAGTGTGTTTTGATTATATAATAAAGCTTTTATTTATTATCAGTGCTTGTTGAACATTTAATCAAATGATTTCTGTGGCACCTCTGGTTTTCACAAATGCAGTGGAGGGCTGCAACCATAGACTGTATATACATAAAGGCTGCAACCATGGTGTTACCATTGTCATTTTGAAAATAAAAAAACAGAAGGTAGGTAAAATAGAACCAACAACGCAAAGCAGATAAGGACTAGTATCAAACTTACATGCTTAAACTACCAGGAGTAAAAGTGAATGGATTAGCTTGTGAATTTCTCCCCTGGGATCAATCATATGTTAACCTATTGATAATGCATCATTTTTCAGATTATTATTCTTCAATATTATTAATCTGATATCAAAAGACACAATCCTTGTATTGGTCTATTAAAAGGTCCATGTAAGGACCATACAATTGGACTGCGGTTACCCAATACATTTCCTCCACTCAGGCAGGAAAAGCAACAATTGATTTTGATACCAATTGTAATGTATGCACCATTTTACATACAAGACTACTTATTATAGATTTGCTTTAGATTTTTTCGATCTAGACCGCAGCTATTCACACAGTCTTGCTAAACAGTGAGAATAGTAAAAGGACAGAAGTAACAGATGAAGGCAGAGGAGCCAGTCCCTTCACCTCAGAAGAGATAAAATCAGTGAGCAGACAGCCCCCCTCCCTTTTGTGCTGCAGTTGCCTAGCAACATGAGGCTAGAGTGAGAATGGTGGAGTGAGGCTGCTACATTTTATGAATGAAATTGGAAAAAAGAAAGGGCGCCAGAGAGGGGAGGGGAAAGAGTGGGCGACACACACACATGCCCGCGCACACACACACACACACTGCTGTTGCTGTGCTCTCCTTTCCTCTCCTCTAGGTGGAAAGCAGCTGTGTAAGCACGATGTGATGACCAGAAAGCAGCACTAGGTTCACAAAACAAACTTTATTAACCCCATCACTGTTACAAATACTGAGGCAGAGAATATATAGTAAGTATAGAAAACATGCCTTCTCTTCCTGAAGACAATATAAGCGCTGAGAAAAAATATTATTTACAGTTAGCCTAAAACACCCGAACAACATGGCTGCAACACGGAATCCATTTCTCCTTTGTTTCCTTCACCTACATGGTTTGTGCATAATTACAGACAGACATTTTTTGTAACATTTTAAAGAACATTATCTGACCTGGAGGCTGTTTTACAGACTAGTAGTAATCGTTTAACAAATAAAAGCTGCTTCTTGCAACAGGCCCCAGAACACGGCACATATTGCATACCCAATATTGTTGAACATGTAATTTAGATGCTACAAATCTAGCTCAGAGGAGACAAACCTTCAGAACAACTCTTTATTATGAGCAGCTAGTGCTACATCTATTCTGACATAGAGTACTGCCCATAGATTTGATCTGTGCTCCAGAGGACAACATGAGCAGCACAGTATGACTTGCTGTGAGGATTTAGTGGTCTTAAGATCACCCAAACTTGAAGCCTTTTAACTTTCTCTGACTCGGCTTTGACATTATCTTATACAGTAAAATAAGGCAATGTTGGTTGTGCAGGTCGGTGTGTCGAAATGCACAAGAGACAAAAACAGTTTGTTATATTTCCAGATCCATCCCATTTGTGTGTGCTGTATAAAAAAATATTGTTCCTGCTGCCATATCCCTGCTTCCTGTTAATGTCCACACGTTGTCTGGATAAATCCATGGCCTCTTTGTCCGAATGGGTGTTTTCACTGTGGTTGAGTGTATTGAAGGAAGAGCTTCTTGTCCATGACGTTATTCGGATGATTCTTACATGCAGTCCATGGAGTTCTCCGGCATCAGCCCAATAGGTGGCATCTTTCCTGGTAAACAGGACGGAGGGAGCATGCCGCTGATGTTGGGAGACGGGTCAACATTTTCGCCGTCCTCCATCTTGTCTGCTGAGCCCTCCCAGTTGATATGGAAACGGGTGACACGGGGGTTTGAGGCCAAAATGTTCCTCAGGAGCTGAGAGAATTTGTGAAATGACAGATTTACTTTTTATGGTTGAGATATCCTCACTTTTAGTCCCAAATATGGGTAACGTCTCAACACTTTTCTTAATGGAACTAAACACCATCTTTTCATTAGTGCCCACCCGCCTGGTAAACGTGCGATGACTGCAGGATTGTGGACCTATAGCCAAAACTGATGTAACCTTGATGGCTTTCCATGCCAGAAAAGAAAGAAAGACAGGAACATCAGGAACTTTTTTTTTTAAAAGTTGGGATCCCTGTCAGGTGATTATAAAAAGGTCCCTTTTCCACATACAGTATAAGTTACACAGAGCATACTTCAGAGAGTCATGGTCAGTGTTGAGTAGGCTTCTGTTCCACTGGCTTGCATTGGTGCTACAGGGCTCCTCTTTATCAGGCTGTGTACTGTAGGTGTATATTACAAGCTAAATAAGTAAATACTTGTTATCCCTGATATTAGAACCCCTCACTTATTATTTCAACCAGAAAGAAAATGTTTGTCTGCATTCAACACCTTCAGCTCTCATGGAGTTTTGACAATGCCCACTGTAGCCCAGAGTTGAATGCAAACAAAGTGTAGGTTATTTTGTATCTCTGTTAAAAAGGCAAACGAAAGCCATTATCAATATTTAGCCAACTGAAAATGTTTGTGCAAGGCTAATAAAACATCATCCCCCTTTATGTGTTAACTAACTCTAACCTACATTGAGCAGTATAGGGCTGCAAATGGGGATTATTTTCATTATCAATTCAACTTTTTTTTTTATAATCAAGCAATCCTTCAGCAAAACTTTTAATTTCAGAAGAAAAGAGCAGAAAGCTAATTATAATCTCTAAAATGCATATATTTGGGGTCTTTGACTTACTTTTGCGTTATACCAACAGAAAAATAAGAATTAAGAGAGAACAACTAAAGATAAGGAAACATTTACTTTATACAGTATATATATTTGAAGTTTATGTTATACTCTTGATGCCAATGTATCCTGTCATTTCCATTTTTATAGCACCAGAGGGCAGTAAAAACTGTGTGTGCTTAAAAGACCCTTTCGTAGCCCATCACTGTAGTGTATGTCTGCAGATTGTTGCGAGTGGGCTTCCTACGCTTCTATCCATAAAGTAATGCAATGCCGGTCTTTGCTGAGTGTATGCATGTGTTACCTGAGCGTAGTCTGGTTTCAGAGGTGGGTTTTCCCTTAGTTCAGGATCTGTGTATTCATTGTTGACATAGTAACCGATGCGGATGAACTCCTGTCCACGGTAGGTGCAGGTTATAAGGACAACAGTCACTCCTACAGCGTCAGTCTCTGGAATCAGCCCTGTGTTAGGAGCATCAGCCTGGGGGTACGAGAGGAACATTACAAATAAATAAATCAGATTAAACTAAACCAAAGTATTTATCCTATTAATGCAGCACTGGGCAAAATGAAGAACAAAACTAGGGAAATCAAACACTTTCACCCACATGTATTTGGTGAGAAGTTCTATAATGTCCTGTGGTCTAGCTTTAAGAGAAGAGAAGTAACACGTGACAAAAGCTTACATACCTGAAACACAAACATGTGTCTACCAGCCGGTACCGGGCCGACTAGAACAGAGTCCAGAACCTGGTCGTATTCCTCGCTCTCAGCTGAACCCACATAGATGATCTTCCACTCAAGATCTGAAACCATACACAACAGTGAGACTTTCAAAGGTGAACAGAATAACATCTGCAGTGTATTAACAATGCTTCTCCTTGCAGACCTTTGTGTGTAATATAATCAATGAAAGCAGAATACATTTCATTCACTGTTCGAAACAGTGTAGTGTACAGATTTAAAATATGCATTAAATACAGAACTTATGGCACATTTGTACTTTCTATCGACCCTAGCATTGAGGTATAGGAGTTGGTAAATCAGGGGACAGAGGGGGATCTGTTCAAACTTAAAAAGGTATCGAGCAAGGCAATATGGTTGCATTCTTTGACATTCACAGTTATGGGACTTCTGCCACCATTACAATATTAGCTGAATATCAAGTAACATGACCTAAGAAAAATAGGTCCTTGAATTTCCAGTTTCACCATTGGGCCAAATATCCAATAGATCCAGTAGATAGGTTGATGAAACTTAATATTTCCTGGTATGCTTACAATTGATGTCACCATCGATTGCTTGCATTCCCAGAAAACACTCAGTTTCCAGTTTATAAGTTACACCAAACTAAAAATAGTATGGTGCTCCAAAAGAATCCCACTTTATTAAGGCTATAAATGTTCAGTTTGTGATGAAACGGTTTGAGTTTAATCAACTCTACAATAACTTGGGTGGGGTTAGGATTACATTGTGTGCATCACTGTTGTATTTAGGCTGAGCCCGTTTGTGTACCTAATAAACTGGCGAATGATAGGACAGGGCAGCTGCTTCCCTGTTGTCTTTCCTCTCAGTTCGCGGCAACTCGTTGAGTTCGTCTGTTGCTACAGTAACATAACTGGTACAACCAATCAGCTTCTCGAGAAACGATCCTCGGATTTACGCTGAACCAATCATTGCATACAGGAGGCGGGGCCATGAGCACAAACGCGCCAGCGCCAATTTTCAATAACTTGTCAAAGGATATCTTGCTATTTAGCCCCAAGGACAGCTAATAGTGATACATCGTCGAAAAAAACAACGTTCTTATCAACAAACTAAGATTCGTTCATCTACATTTGGTGTATTAGATGCAACTAAAGCAGAAGGTGACCAGCGAGTGAGCTACTAATATAGCTAAAATAACAAAGAATAAGAAAACAGTTAGCTATAAACAATACCCACCTTCCGGCAAATCCTCCATGCACTCAAACGTTATTTCAAATTGAAAGGGGTTTCCAAATGGGCTCGGGTTGTCCAACACAGCTACATTTAACACTTGGACCTTGGCCATAGCGCTATCTTCTGAGGCACCTCGACCTGGAAAATGAACTTAGATTTGCTGATCCAATTGTAACGAGTCCCTCGGCATTGACTATCGCTGTGTTCTTGGACTCGCACGCTTTGACGTTGCCTGTCGTTAAAGTTATGACTTTTCTTCTCCGAGGCGAGAACACCAACAAAACCCAAAGGCGGCCGGGCTAAAGGAAGTACGTCACTCTTTTCTTCTTCTCCGTCTGTATTTCTGGTAGCCACACGCTGCATCGCGGTGCGATGCTGCCTCCTAATGTGTATGTGTTAAACTATCAATCAATCAATCAATCAATAAATCAATCAATGTTTATTTATATAGCCCAATATCACAAATGTTACATTTGTCTCAGTGGACTTCACAGTTTGTACAGAATATCAGTTTCAGAAAAATATCAAGATTCAGAAAAATGCAATCATTTGTGGGTTTATCCCATTATACCCTCTCACCTTCGTAAGATACAAATATGACGATGAAGATACTGTTAGATAAATTGATGTATTTTTTCATTTGAATTTTGTGAGAGGCTGTGGCCTGCTTGTTTCTTGACTATGGGTTTTGCTCAACCCAAACAATCAATAAAACAGCATTTTCAGCTACACATCTTTCAGTGTTTTTCTTTTTGTTGGTAGTTTTATTACAGTTGTCATTATGTATCTATATAATCTTTCAAATATTCTGAATCACAGCCAATTTGAAATAGTTTTATACATTGTTAAACTTCCTATACATTTATCCCAAGAACTCAACATAGAATTCATCGAAGTTTACCATAAACAATAAAACAGTCAAATATTTGTCTAATTATCTACATCAACTAAAAGTAAATATAAGACACAGAAAATGAGATTAAGATCATTTAATTTCAATCAATACACTGCAACATTGCAAGTCCATACATCTTATAGCAGTGAAAGTCGTACAAGATGGGAATAATGTCAACATATAAACAATTCCAAAAGCAATTAATTCCATTACTGCTGACATCCAAAGAGTTGGTACTGCTGGACCATCTCCTCCATGCCCAAACAGGTAGGTCTGTGTTCCTCAGCTTGACACTCAGCATCTATGGGCCAGTACTCGATCCAGGTTCTTTCTCCAAGTACGTACTGATACCTAAGGAGAGCAGAGTGAAAAACACGTTAGGTCTTCATGTGAACAGCTATCTGTAACATTCAAACATAACACAAGACCTCCTTCTGGATACTTTATTACTCTATCAATGGCAACAGTAAATGAGTACAACAAATATTGACTTGATTTAGTATAAAAAGTAAAGAAACAGAAAGATCTTAAATTCCCACACCACACAATCAGATTCAAACAAACTTACGTTTGATGTGCATCATCTCTGAGAATATCATCTGATGTTCCCATGATAAGGTACATTTTGTCCTTAACCAAATCTAAAGACTCCCTGCAGTGCGGAAAGCTGAGGAATGTGCGAAGTTTATTCAGGGGACCCACATCAAACGTTCCTGTAATTTAAAATTAGGAGAACAAAGAAAGGGTGAGGATGAAATGGATAGCTAATGAGTAATCACAAAACAAAAGTACTTTATTATTACATATTTCCAGTGGAATCATTCTGAAAGGAACAAACGTTTCTGGAAACACACTTATTTGCCCTCTTGCCAAAAGTGAAAGAGGCTCGATTAGGCTTTTTGGGGTTTTTCCTTTTCTGTATTGTGTTATATGGGTTTGTGTGCATGTAAATGGTCTGCAAAGGCTGAAATCCCAAAGTTCCCTCCAGAGGGAGTTTCTGACCCACACTCCCGCCCCCTGCTCGAAACTCTTCCATTGGACGGCTTTACGGTTTACTTCCGCGACATAGTGACATCACTACATAACACTTGCGCTTCAATTGTCTAGCTCCCGACACATCTTACATGAGAGGCTAAGGGGCGGGACAACTCCAAGTGGTTGACCCATCACAACAGAGCCGGCCGGCTAACCAATCATAGCCAATCAGAGCAGACTTGGCTCTGGTTTCAGACAGAGGGTGAAAAGAGGTGCAGCAGCACAGGCAGAATGAGTGTATATACAAAAAATCTCTTTTTTGACATTAAAGCATGTAAACATGTCACTTTAGAGCCCCAAAATACAAATATGAATCATAAAAGTGAGTGTAATAGGGCCCCTTTAAATTGATCCCACTCTCATGACTGTATAATAATTATCCAGCCAACAAGCTGCTAACTGCACTAATAAGTGAAAACGAATCGAACATCTTATTTTGCCTAGAAACATGAAAATGAATGCCTAACATAAATGCATTTACCAAAATGTTAAAAGTTGTATTTTATTGTCTGACAGGAGATAAAATGTAAAAAGGAGGTAAACCAACTGTTAAGTCACCTACACCTTTACGGCACCCACCTTCTTTGATGACTTCCAGAACAAGCATGTTGTAAATGTCTGTTGACCCACCATCTTCAAACCCTTCCAGTTTCACTTTGTACACTGAGGACAGACACATTGTAGATTGTTTGCTCATCTGTTTCATTGCTCACTTGTTCTCCCAACCTCTTAGACACACACAATCAAACACATACATTTTTGGCGTATAAAAGTACTATATTGAGTAAATTCAATCCATTTATGCTCTCTCACCAAAATCTATTTTGCTGGTTTGTGTACTCTCACAAGCCTTAGCTGTGCGCTGAGCATTGCTGATTTCCTCCTTCTTCTGCATACTGCAGTTCTCTGGAAATACACAATTGGCATAAAGTTATAACACATCCGATCAAATGTTTATATTAGTACATGAGCATGGATGATGGCAGCTGTATTTACGTCAACATTTAGATTGTGAGGTTTTTTTTAGACTTCAGGTGCTTGTGTTTCAATCTGGTGATTTACTGCAAACTACATTGTTCAGCATTCTCCTTTACCAGATGAGAAACTAAGTACTTTTCTCACAAGGAGTACAACTCCTTTATTTATGTTGTAAATCTGAGAGACAATTCCTGGTGATATCAGTTTGACTCGATGCTTGCAGTGTGGCTTTCATGGAGTCAATGTCTGTCTGTTGTTTAGTGGCTCCAACACTTGGGTCAAGACTGAAATATCTCAACAACTATGATTGGGGAATAGCATTTAGTGCATAGCCTCTGAGTCTTTGTTTTCAAAGTATAATAATGCACTGCTAAAGTTTACTGATCTCAGATCTGCAGCTTACCTGTACAAAGCACAATTTAAGTGTTGTGTTATGTTAGAATTTAACAAATACAACGTTGCAGTGGATGGATAAAGGTTGTTTTGACCCGTTTACCTTCAGCACATGTGCACTCATCATTTCTGCAGAGCCGCAGTAGCTTTCCACCTTTCCTCTCTGGATGGTAGAACTGCACACAATGTGTTTCTGCAATAAAAGAGAAAGATATTGAAACAGGTTCTTACGGTACTTTATAAAATATAAATTAAATACTTGAACAAATAATAATGGCTGCTTATTGACAGTGTTCTATTCTCTGACATATATTGGGAGCAAAACACATGGAGGTTTCTCTAAGACTCACGCTCATAGTATTCATAGACAGATACAGCCGCTGGTTGCAAGATGCCCACTTTCATATTCTGATGAACCCTAAAAATGATTTGTTCTGGTCGTGTGTGAGAAACCTGTAGATAAAGGTGAGATAGAGATAAATACACAAAGAGCAAGGCAGAGAGGAAAAGCATGGAGGAAGGAAACAGCGACGTCTTACCTTGTCCAGGTAGATGATGAGAGAGCCTCTTTCTGACAGGGCTTTGTCCATCTCATATTTTGCAATGGTGCGGGAATGTCCTTTGGACAACTACACACACACACACACACACACACACACACACACACACACACACA
>CALSBZ010046887.1:266576-295171 GCA_943591055.1 Gobionotothen gibberifrons | reverse complement strand
TACACATACAGTTTGGATTTGTTGAACCAGTTGCTTACATTAAAAAAATGTCAGAAGAATACAGTAATAAATAAATCAGTTTGTGTGTGTTTTGTATTGCGTGTCTCACCGAGCCCATGCAGGAGTCTTTTACATCCACCCAAACAGAGTCTGATACCACTTCATTCCCATTTGTGTGGTAATATGCTATGATGCGGAACGATGGCAGCATGTCTTTGGTAATGGGAACTATCAGGGAGATCAGTACTTGACCACTTGTCTCGTATCGGCCTTTTTGCACCAGCTGACCTCTGCTCATGATCTAGGGACACAGACTTACATATCAGCACTTAATACACATGAGCGTATATATATATACTGCACTACACAACTTTATGGATGCAACAAAAAGGGTAGTATAAGCACACATGCACATATTTAAAACATCTCTCACCAGATATGTGATGTCATGTCTTTCCTGCCTGTTGAGGTTGAGGTTGATTTTCAGGTTATGTCCTAATTCTACTTCAGCTGAATCCACACCTGCAAATATGACATGTGTGATTGCAGTATCTCAAGTATTTCTAAACTAGAGCCTTGTAGTATATTTTCTCCCCATAAAACAATGATATTTGACATTGCTTCTGATGGACAGTTATTCTAGAGCAAGAGAGTTCTAGATTAACTTGTTACATAAAAGTGAAAAATGTAGGAATAAGAGCATGTTTTCCAGACAAATGATTTTAAAGGTATATGGCTCAATACCGTCCAAAGTCTTGCAAATCATAACTTTGAATCATTTCCTCAAATATAAAAAATCAGTATCAATATAAATTAGCACCTCTATGTAGTGAATTGAGGATCAATTTAGAATCAAACCGTGATTCAAAGGATACAAAATGAAATAGTGGTATACAAAAATATTCCCACCCCTGGTATCTTACCTATGTGGATATAGTTGTTGCTTTTGGTAATATATGGGAGAGCTTCCATGGTGGCTGTTGCTTGTCTTGTCGATGAAATACGAGGATCATTCGTCTTTGCCTGAAATTAAAGAAACACATAAGCATACACATGGGTTCATTAAATAAATATTACTTGAAAACTCCTGAGTCTTTCCTATTCCATCTTTATCCTGGCTACGATGAAGATAAACTTCACCTTTCACATGCTGTAAATTAAATGTGCAAACAATTTGAAGTAAAGCAATGAGCTATAAAGAAGCAAAAGCATCTGCTGATAGCTCTGCTTGAATTCACCTTAAAAACATTTTTTATAATGATTATTCATTGATTGTAGGTTAAAGCTTACATTCGAAAAGCGGCCTGTGGTGCCTGTATTAATTTTTAAGAGACTTACAGTGATTGTCAGTTGTGGGTCCCTTGTATTGATGGTTAGCCTTGCCATGCCATTGTCTGCGGTGAAGCCATTTACGGCGCCTGGTTCAACCACAACAGCAACACCTTGTGCCGGAGTGTTGTCAGGATTCACAACTTCGACCTGCCAACACAGACACAAACAGTTCAACAATCAGAAAGAGGTTTTACTGTTTTACTGCCTTCGCAGAATGCCAGGCGGCCGCCTGCCAAAAGACATCTTATACAGCGAGCTGAGCGCTGGTTTCAGAGGCAGAGAGCTTGGCGAAAGACTGGATTCATGGACTTGCTCAAAAACATGGACGTACTGTATCTCTCTGATTGCACTGTACAATCTCTTGTAGATGTATTGCCAATATATTCACTAAGTATTATGACTTTATGGTGACACAAACTTTAACGGGTACATTTCTTAATTCCTCTGGAATATTTCCCTAAATCTGAAACATCTGCCTTAACATCATAATTCAAATCCATGACAAAGAAAAATAATGTGATCTGTTATTGTTAATAATATAATAAGAGAGAAGTAAACTGTATGTAGGTTTCATAATTTAAAAAAGAGTAACTGTTTTTCACCAAATCTTTTAAAACATCAAAGATGTAGCCATACTTTTGCTAATGTTATTACAAAGTGCTTTTTTTATCGTACTTTTTTAAAGTTAATGTAAAGTACTTTACCGCAACATCGAAGGACATTCCTGGTTTGAAATATTTGGGAGTTTTCTTGAAGTGGATGGTGTAAGGAGATGTAACAATCTGAATATTTCTCAACTCTGCCTCCACCATTTCACCACCTGTTAATAGATGCAGAAAACAAATCAAATCAAAACAGATTAAAGATTATTTTGTTTATAATATAATTATATCTTTCAATTTGGTCACTTTCTAGTGGATACATCATCATCAGGTTTATGGACCTTTGAGACTCAAGGTCCATTTTTTTTAAGACATACAACACTCAAATATACATTTTAAAAACATATCCTATCTTTATATATTTATGTTTTCCAACTCTGTCCGTCTCGTTTGGGAATAGTCTTAGTCTCTTTCTTACCGTTCTCCGTTAGCACACTGACAGCTACAAATATGGATTTCCCCACCAGTTCTTCAATGTTTTCGAAGATGCTTGTGATGTGCTCTCTCTTCAGCGTGACATCTCCAACACCTCTTTCAATCTAATGTAACATAGTTCAATGTGTCTTAAAATGTAGTATAGTGTTACAGTGAACAGTGGATAATACAACATTATATTTCCTGCTGCTAAGGGTCTCTCAATTAAAACAATATGAATAGACTGTGCTTTGTCACCACCATCGTTGTCATTATGTTACATTTTCAACACGCTAAATACATTATATCTGTGAATAGAAATGAAACTGAAATAACTGCAGATCTTGGAGTTAGAGAAGAGACTCTTCCAAAACACATGTAAAATACAGTAAGTGTAGAATGTGCTCACCGGCACTCTCTGAAGAGAACTTGGAAAGCTCTTCTTTTCACCATCATTTATTATGACCCCAAACACAACGTAGGCCATCCCATTCACCTCTTGACCAAACAGATACCTAAAGCCACAAGAGAGGGAAATATATGAATCAAAACAGGGTCATTTTAAACAAAGTAAAAACAAATGGTTAAGAAACTAAAAGAGCAAGAGCGTCAACCCAACCTCTAAACAGCAACCTGTATTCATTCCTACAATCAATCCACCAATCAAACAGTCTCTAAAGCCACAGAGCAAGAACTTTCTCTTACGTGGCTTTAATGTTGACTGTGAGAACATGGTCGTCTACGTAGAAGAAAGAGCTCGCAGGATTCAGTTTAACCTCAAAACTGGGAAGCACTGAAAAATGATATTTATGTTTTACCAATCCAGTAAAAAAACGAGTAAATGTTGATATTGGTTTTAAATGAAAGTGCAGGTAATGGGAGACTCACCATATTCTTTGACCTCAAACTCTGCACTAAAGCTCTGCTGTGGGTTGCTGTGGAACTTTGTGACGACCTTCCACACTCCGATACTAAACATAGAAACACACACAAACACAACATTTAAACACTAATTTAGAGAGGTAACAAGGTAATACAGGAATCAGGCCTCATACTCTGTGAAGGTATTTACATCTTGTTAATTCACAAATAAAATATATAAAAATTAGCTGCTAAATATAATTATTAGTGCCCTACACTAAAATGTAATGTTTTCAGGTTAGTAGTGTAGCAGGGAGTAAGGGTATTAGTACTTTTATTGTATTTCTTTTTACGCTGATTAGTTTTACTGCCTATTTCTATTGAATCTGTCCATTTACAATTAAAAGGCTGGATTGTTATAAATAAAGTAGATAATAGATAAACTATTTATTTGAGAGTGAGAAAATATAATTACCACAAGAAGACTGTTATTTCAATCCTTAATCATTTCAGCCAGAAAGCCAATAGGCTACTTTAGTACATTCAGATGTGAATCTGAATGTACTAAAGTAGCCTATTCGCTGAATGAATTTACAGATGAGGTGCAGTAAGGTGTTATAGAACCCAGGATCTAATTTCTAAAGAAAGTCAAACTCCACTTCCACTTCTTTTGTTGACATAACAAATAGTCACACTCAAAACACTATATTTTCAGTTTATGTTGTTCTGATCCAGTGTTTTTCACTTACATTCATCATCTTGGAAGTATGGTGTGATGTGTGAACTGAGAATTCATTGTGTCTCCACATTTAATACAATATATTTCTTTTTGTTTAGTTGTTTTTCAAACACTAAATTCACAACATGGAAATTCATTGTAGAGAACACATTATAAACAAGATAAACTACTAACCTGACAATTTCAGCGAGTTGGTAATCTCCAGAGTGGATCCCTGATTTCAAAGAGACTGGATCAAGTGGTAAAATTATGTCGTCAGGGGTCTAAAAAATAACAATATAACAAATAAAACATTAACAGAAACAAGTTAATGTTGTAAATCCATGCTATAGTCTATTTAATGCATGTCTCCATGAGCTTGGTCATTGTCTCTATTGAGGCTTTTTTAATTTTCAGTTACTCCTAAAATGTATGTACCTACCACTAAAGGAAGTAGCTATGTTTATGCAAATCAACCACTAGAGGGTGGCAAGTGATAGGACAGGTGTTCCTAAAGTAACACAACCCCACAAGGTTGGCTGTGTTTTTATTTTTATTTTGGTAATTTCCGGGGAAAAGTATCTACTGTTAAGAAGAGGCTTGGTATATGTGCTTATCAAAGATCGGAAAACAATACCACAAACTCAATGGCAATAGACGCATCATTTTGGTTGTTGTCATCCCTCTCCACAGGCTCCATACGGGGTGTCACAGCAAACATCCTGAAATGAACTGACATAGAAAAAGAGTGGATTTAAGACTTTACTATTTGATAAAGCTTATAGTTGGTGCTGGCTCAGGCTTACTTTGGACCAGCCCCTAGTCATGCTGCCATAGGCTTAGACTGCCTCTCTTTTCCGCTGCCTCTCTATCTTTATGCACTAATGTCCGATAAATGATGGTAATAACTCGGCAACTCCACATTTTTCGCGCTCTTTCCTCTTGCAGAAAGACACATTTAATCATTGCACCTTTTGGATTGTGGGTTAACCTGCAGTTCTCCTGATTGAGGTCCACTGCCACTAATATGTTTTAAAGGTCCCCTATTATACTACTATATCCCAGTGTGTTATTAACTGCTTTAATCGCGACGCGATGTTTCCAGTGAGAACATCTGTGAGGTCCGTTCAGAAAGCAGAGCAGTGTGTTAAATATATATCACTCAGTGTAACAGGCCTACTCTCTGTATTTGTATGCTTTAGTTTAGTAGATATCTAAAAACAAAGAGTCGATATTTTTCTAAAACCATTTAGTGCTTCACATAATAAAATGTGGCTATATCTTGATATATATTATATGCTTAGGAGATGTAGTTGTGTGTGTGGTACAGTGTGTAGGTATAGTCTATAAGTTGTCATGAACACATCTGTCCATCAGACAGAGGGCTGCTGTGCCTCCTGCCATCATTAATGGACGTCTCTTTAAAATGACCGCTCAGAGGAGAGGATTTCTAATTTCTCTAAATGCCTGCTGCTTCCCCTCCTCTCTCCTCGGTTCCCCTCCTCGACTCCTCCGCTCGCATCTCCTGTGGGAGGGACTAAGACAGGAGGATAGGAGTCGAGGAGGGGAATTAGAGAAATGGGAAACCTTCTAGGATGAGATCCAGGTGATAAGGTGGGCAGGTGTCACCTTGGTTGGCTATTGGCTAATGGTTGCACAACCCAAAACAAACATTGTGACATGACCAAGTGGCCTAAATCTGATCAGCTCATTTTCAGACCGGTTTTTATACAGTATAGATAGATCAGGACAAAAAGAGAAAGATTATTTTTTCCTGAAACTCTTAACACAGAGGGGACACATATTAAAGTATAAAATACATTAAATAGTGGATTTTGCCTTATTGGTGACCTCTAAGTCATATCTTTATAGTTTTAATTTTTTCACTGATTAATTGGGACTGATTTTCTTAATCAGCCCCTTTTGGCACATTTCAAATTTGTAATATGGGGCTTTATGAATAAATATTGCTTGATTTATTGATAATGAATAAATTCACCTTTGCTGTTGGGGGTGTAGATGGTCTTGTCAGTTTGGATGAAGATATACCCAGACTGAAAGGAGACCAGGACAACCTTCTCAAGCAGTCGGTCAGGGAACTGAGCTTGCAGATACACATACTGCTTAATGCTGGGATCCTTACTGAAGTCTCCAGTAGGGATCTGAAATCATTATGAAGAAACACAAACAGTGCATTAGGAGCAGGGTGTGTACATTATGTGCATTTTTTAATTCAACACTAGATCATCTTAGAAAATGCAGCAGAGTTATAGCGCATCATTTACCATTATCTGTACCAGCGCCTGGAATTTATCTGCACTGGTAAGCTTCACAGATGCAGTTGCCAGCCTTTTGTTTTTGGTTGGATGGTTCATCACATGGATATGCACTGCTATGTCTGCACCTGTGCAGTCTTGACACTCCACAAAAACGTTTTCTGCTGTTCCTACCCTTAACAAGTTGGGGGCAGACATCACCTCCCTGTAAAGCGGGGGCGGAAAAGAAGATATATATTAATGTGAATGTGATGTCACCGAGCAGAAAGAACTACATGCTGTCTTGGATGTACTGAAAAAAAAGAGTTCAAAATATTAATTCACACACAAAACAACCTTTTTTAAATTAACTACTCACCTTGAATTAATGGTGCCTCCATGGTTTGTTTCCATTCGCAGGACGAGTTTGAATTGTTTCAAATAGTAAAGTTTATGTGTTTTGGAAATTGTTAGCAAACAAATAAATATATGGGATAGATACTGCATGAGTTGTGTGTATGTGCTTAAAGTGGTCACATAAATAAACCCAATTGGTAAGAAGATAATTAAAGGGAACAGTAAGGGGGAGCATTTAACTTTAGGTTTCAATTCCCCCAAACTGCGGAACAAAACTAAATCTATTTTCAAAGATGAGGATCATGAGCTCCAGCATGGATTGCACACACAATGAGTAATCTATTGATTACATTGACAAAGATCCAGCACTGGATCAACACAATATTTCATCATACCTCTAGACCCTTGCTCTGTCTGGCATTTTGCATCATTGTGCAAACTCTAAACAAAAAGGTACTTATTGGCATCATTTGAAACACCACATGACCTTGAATTTTGTAACACAGAGTGGACTATAGCTCCTCATTATGAAAGACACAAGTTAAGGTAAATCCAAAAGCTTTTTGAATAATATGAATGTTGCGACCACCAATAGTTGCTCCCATTACAGTTTAACCAATAACAACGTGTATACCAGGAAGATTTAGTCCTACTATTTGGAAACAAACAAAGTGTTAGGGAAACTTCCATCTTATATCTGCTCCCTGATCTCACGGAAAATTGTAAGTGGTTACTGCCTGAGATTGAATGCTGTGGTTTTATTAAATGTGCCAACTGCTAGGACTCTCTTAGGGAAGACAGCTTTTAAATGCGCAGCTCCTCTGTCTTGGAATAGTCTGCAAATTAAATGGAAACTGGGCAATCTGGTGCCACTAAATGTTTTTAAAGCTCGGTTGGATGCTACTCAATCGGAAGCTGTTGGTACCTGTTCATGTGGATAGTTATGTAAATGATGCTGTATGATGTCCTTTTTGTTATTCTGTTTATGTTTCATGTGGAACCTACTTGAGCAGGTCTCCCTTGAAAAAGAGATCAATGATCTCAATGGGATACACCTGGATAAATAAAGGTTTGAAATGAAATGAAATGAAAGATGACCAAAAACAAAAAAAGATATATCTTTGTTTTCTGAGAAATGATTCAAGCAGAGCTGGAGTGGGTAAAGGTACGACATGTCTACTTACAATTGAACTCCATCAGCAAGAGAAGTCAGGGAGACGAAGGCCAGAGTGGCCAGCAGCCACAGCAGAGTCTTCCTCATCCTCCTACCTGATCCTGATCTGCTGTCAGTGAAGTGCCGCTGTGCAGCACCCTCCTTTTATCCTCTCACTGCCCCACCGCCACCTCACCACTCAGTCTTTCTTTACATATGTACCAACACAACCAGATACACACCATTTCCCAGCAGCAGTTGAGAAACTGATAAACATGAGGTCCACTTTGACAGTAGAAACAGTAGAAAATCAATAAGGGGTTAACATGTTTGATTAACTTTGGAGCATAAAGTTCAATGACCAGCTCAAAATGACTGCCAAACAACTATCTGCATTTATGTTGTTTTTAAATGTGACAACTGGTTCTTCTTTTCTTGTTTGGGAAATGTTACTAATGTTTCGTTATTATTCTGAACTTGCACATAATCAATAATATTAAACATGCACACTAAGTCCTAAGGTACAAACTGTTGAGTAATACTTGGCAGGGATTTTTGAAGTTTCAACAGTGGGGAATTTTCACGTTTGAAAGTCTGAAGAAAAAAACTGTTAGTCTGTGAATCTTTATTTTATTCTGGGAATTTTATAAATGTACAATTTCTTTCAGATATTCAAATCATTTTATGGCTCAGTTTATTTGTGATTTGAATGGATTTTGCAACTATATTGAAATAAATAACAATTCAAGAATGAGTTATATGTTTGATATACTTATATATTTTTCACATACAGGTTAAAGGAGCAGTAGGTAAGTTTGAGAAACCGCCTCGAGTGCACACAAATTCCAAAGTACACAACCGAAAAGAATCCGCCCCTTCCTTCAGACGGCAAGAGCACCTCCTCCAACACACGTGAACGCGCACAAGATCATGATAATGAATGTAAAACAAATGTATAACACAGTTATTGTCAGTGCTTATATTTTTGAAGCTAGCATGTTTGTTTTGTGAAAATGTATTACAAATGTTACGTCTAGCTGACCAGGCTGTGCCGGTAACGTTACATATCAGCTCGGTGTGCTCCGTAAATAGTCGCCATAGTTGAAAAGCAACTCCGATATTGACTCTGGTTTGACTTCTCCTAGTTTCCACTTTCTTTTTCTTCATAATTTGCTCCATTACAGTTTTTCTTTTGCGACCGGTGGACGATGTTGAAGCAAACTCTGCCATGGTGAACGTGTCCTCCGGCAGCGGCTGCTTCTGCCGACTGAGCAAAAGCTGCCCAGATGCCCCAATGACGGCACACGCAATGACTGCACGAGTGTGTGTGTGTGTGTGTGTGTGCACGAGATTGAAGGCTGACAGACAGGTCGGCCAACCAGTTATTTTAGCCGGCCCGGCTAAAATAATTGGTTGTAGTTTTTACAGTATTACGGCTTCCACATACATTGTTTTAATGGATTTTTTTTAAAAGCACTTAAGCAATATGCATTGCTATCAGGATATTAAGAGCATTCCATGGAATATAACAAAAAGTGTATCTCGAGCCGGTTTCTGTTACCTACCCCTCCTTTAAGGTTTAGGGTAAGGCAAGGAACATTCGGGCTGGCAATGAGAAGAAATCGTCCGGTTACGTATACTGATAATAAAACAAGACAATCACATTCATTAAAAGGCTACATTTTTTCATTTGATATTTATCAGTTGGCCAGATGTATAGCCTAAAGTTCAAAGCTGGCTTAAATTGTTGTTTTTGCACCTTTAAAGGTTAGACACCATTGTTTGGTCTCACATCTCTTATGAGTTTACACCTAACAGGAAAGTAAGAAAAGTAAATGACTCTGTCTACAACTGCTAGAGTAAGCTTATCTCTCTACAATTTGACATTAAGTCTTCATGCTTCCATTCATTATTGATAAGCCCCATACCACTATAGAGCCATGGCGTGTCTTTGTTCTGGATGTCAGGAGTCCTACTATTTGGAAACAAACAAAGTTGTTTGATTAGTAATAATGAAACTAGGCCACACCAGAAAGCAAATTGTCCTTGCTGACCAACAGCAGATCTAATCTCGTAGAAGGCCTTTCTCTCTAATTATTAAACCGATACCAGAGAGATTGATGCTTTGGAAAACACAATCAATCCAGGTTTCTACTGAGAAAGGTGGTTTGTGTTGCAAAATTCAATATAAAGAATTGAATGGAAAAATGAAAAAAGTCTGAAAATAACATTTCATTTGAAATGCCAAAAAGCAACACAAAGAAAAAAGTAGATAAACAACATAAAGAAAGACATGCACTGAGTACAAAGTTGGAGAGATAAGGAGCTGTTCCTGATTGGAGGAAATGGGACACGTGACCGGGCTCATTTACATGTGGACAGGCAGGTGAGCGTGGGAGAAAATAGTTTGAGCTATGTCGCGAACACACCGACACCGACACCTGACGGGATTAAGAGTCCTGTCGCTTTGCCAGAGCATCTCCCTTTGAACCAGGAGTCACCACAGGCCGTCGGTCCGCTCACCTGGACGGACGCTCAGTAACCGGAAGGTAACTCTCTCTAAATGTATCCATTATCCCCTAAAAAACGTCAACACTTAACCTACGAGTCGAGCCCAAACGAAACATGTTCCGAGCCTCTTCTAGAGTTACAGAGCCTTAAGGGACTACTTTATGTCTGTACTTTTCATTGGTTTACCTGGGCTGAGAGCACCGGTTAAACAGGTGCAGCAGGACCTCCTGCATTCCGCCGTGCGCAGACATACATCCGCCTGTACCAATATCAAACTTCAGTGGGTGTGTCCGTGTGTTTAGTTTATCAAGGATTAGGACGGAAATTGACCTTTTTCATAGTTTGTTCACACGTTAACAATGATTTATTGCTATAACGTTAAAGGATGTAATGATCTTAAATTACAAGTTTATTACTTTTTCGGTTCGGACCAGGAAGTTTCCTGTTCTCTGTACATACATTTACCAGGCAACATATTCATTTAATTTGAATTAAAATGTGAAGGTTGAGGGTACTTTATTTTAATTATTTGTTTGCATACTAGTGCTGCATTAACAGTTGTTTTGTATTAACTATGTATCTGATGATTATATTCTTTATTCTTTGGTCTATGAACATTTAGAAATGACAGAGAAATCAAAATCACAGCATCACACAGAGAGCCTCACACTAATCTTAAATAGTTGTGAAAAGCTTCAAAACTAATTTGATTTACATGGAACAGAAGCATCATATTTGACTACCTGTAAAAGCGCGTTTTTTGTGAGCAAAAAAAGTGACTTAAATGGTTTTTGATTTTTTAAATATTAACATTTATTATCTGTTAGTAGGTTAACAGAATAATTGTTAAGCTGCAATGCTTTTTCTAAATCCACATTTCTTATTTTTGTTTACCCTTGCTAACCTCAAGCGTAGGATGTGTTGTTTTGTAGGCAATACACTAGCTGAATAGAAACTACAACAGCCCTAAGGAATGTAATGTAATCCACAACAACAGCACTGCTGCAATACTGCCTGTGAAACATTAACTTTATTGTGTGTTTTAGAAGAGAAGTGTTCACCTGTGGTTTCAAGTATTTACTTCCTGGAGTTGTTTTATTGGACTTAATAATATTAAAGGTTTAACGTACATGGGACAAGAGTTGTTTTGTAGCCCGACTATTTTAGATGCTGTCTTTGATCTTTTGACTAAGTCGTTACAGTGACATATTTGCACCTCTTCAACATTTAGCTGTCTTGCAGTCAGTGTTTAGAATAGAAGCCTGAAACAAGAATATTTCCTTACAGTTTGCTTTTATAACTCTTGGTCATTGAACTTTGTTTTTAGTCTTTCTCTGAGCTTTAACTGTCTGCACCACACCAAATAAAGTCAATGTGTACACTTGAGATGATATCCCCCTTCTCATCTAAACACATGCTTAACCTTTCTTTTCTCCACAATGCGTGGGAATAAAACACGATTTGACATGGACTTGCTATTACTAAATGGGGACTGACTTTGATCATTGTTTTTTTCCCTCTTTTACATGAAATCTTTGGCTGTGATGACACCCATATGTTCAATGCCTGATTTGCTTTCTTTCTTATCTTTCAGATTCCTCTCTTTTGTTTCTATCTTAACAGTGTTGGTCCAGATGTAAGGGCACAGGCCTCACAGACCTGATCAGTACTTCCTCATCACCAGGTAGTTTTTTTTTAGGGCTTCGCACTGTTGGATGATCTCATCCCTGTATACCTGTTTGGGGATCATTTCATTTAAAGGGTCGGTTATTTCCTAGGAGGTTTCTTGGCAAGGAGTAATGTATTTGTGTACTAATAGAGTGGTGCAGTGACGCATCCTAAAACCCGGAAGTAAGTTCCTTCCGGTTCCCTCGACAAAATAGCAATGTAATTTCTCCATAGGATTTTGGAAAATAGCTCGAAATAAGGTCTGTGGTTGACACACATTTAAGAGAGGGATCACGTTTTGTTCAGTCGGATAATCTCCACATGTCTACCCTACTTTTATAGATTTATGATCGATAGAACCGGAAGGTACCCATGCGCAGCTTACTTCCGGGTTTTAGGACGCGTCACTGCACCACTCTATAATAAGGAAAATAAGTCTGTAACATACTGGATGAGTATGGATCATGATTAAAAAATAGGTTTGAACAGCGATTAATTTCCATTCTGGGACAATCATCAATATCCTCAAAAAGCCGTTTATCTCAATCAAGGAAGTGAAAATACAACTTGCTTTTAAGCATTCATCATGTAGGGCTCGTCCAATATTGCTATTTAAAAAAGGTATTTATTCTTAATTTATGAATACCATATTAAGGATATTAAGACAAGCTATGAGGTATGTTTTCATATTTGTTATCATATTTTGATGATTTAGCAGTATCAACAATTGTGACACTTTCAAATCTTTCCATTTGCCTACTTGTAGACTTGTAGACAAATTACACATCATTACTTCTTCAGTTGACCTACTAAATAACACAAATATAGGTTATGCTTTAATTGGAAGCTATTGAACACCTCCAATATTCAGTATCAAATTGCTAAGTTCTCTCCAGGAAACGGTTTGGATATTGCGCACAAAATCATTTCCTAGACTTTATTTAACATGTTGAATGTAACCAATCAATAGTTTGATCTGTAGTTATACAGTGACGGACCACTGTGATTCCCTCCCCAGCTGTCTGTCACCATGGTGATGCAGGTGTTGATGGCCCCTGCTGTGTCCGTCCTGGTTTCCACCGTGCTGTCGCTGCTCAGCCTGGCTCTGCTGCTGCTGCTGTGTGTCATCAGGAAGAAAAGGAGGATGGAGGGAACATACAGGCCCAGTGCGGAGGAGAGGAAACAGACGGGATCGGGGGGGGGCGAAAAACCAAGCCTGCCTCTCCCGTTGCCTAAGGAGGAACGCCTCATATGACAGACGTTTGGAGGTGGACAAACCCTCTGTCCTCTGTCCCTGTGTGACCTGTGGATCCATTCCTCCTGTTCTCTGACGTCTCTGTGCTGCGCTCCTCTAGAATGATCTATGTTTGCCTTTGGCGCCAGAAAATCTTCAAAAACACTTTGTGCTGCACGTTTTTCTTCTTGGGGACAACAAATACATAGATCAGACTTTCAATCGAACCCCCCGACTCACTGCATGGGAAGGGAAAATGTGTGTCATCTCAGATCCTGCTTGATAAAAATCCCTCACTCCCTTTGTTTTGCCGGATAAGAAACATGAGCTGAAGTATATTTTGTGTTGTAGAGAGATGAGTATATTTGTACTGTACTGTCTGTTCTGTGTATTTATATCTAAAACATTTTGTGTTTTACACTATTTCCAGTTATGAAGGATATTGATTAAAACGATTACTGTGATGCACTTTTATGTCAAGCTCTAAGAAGCTCAATTTCTCTAAATCAGTATGTGTGGTACACGAGGTGCTCTATTAATAAACCAGGTATGTTTTTTACCCAAGTCTTTGAATATTGAAGGAAACGGGACGTTAGATTTTCAAAATAGTTAGTTTATTACGCTTTAAGTTATTCATATTCTGTGTGAAGACCAGACATGCAATATCCTCATTGTCAGTTATAGTATTTAATAACTTTCTCACACACCTTATAACAAATATTCATGTATTAATGACAAATGGGCCATCATACAGTAGCAGAAATGCAAAACATTAATGTATTTCTTTAATTTCAACTACATTTCCTAGTTGTACAAATCACCAGTCAGACTAACTTCAACAAATCTGTTCATATTTGGTAAATCTTGGCAAAGTTCCATAAGAGAACAACTCCATATACCAAAAATGATTAAAAACACTCCACTGAGCCACTGACACTTTTTTGTATTGACCCAATCCCCAATAGTCCACAAATGCGCTACCCATTGAAATCTGTATAATACTTTCCTAAAGCTACAATCCTTTTTTAGGTTAACTGAGTCATTTTAAATAACATGAAACATTATATATGTGTCCTATTTTTAAAGCGCTAAAACGTTTTTTTAAAGGGCCTGGGTCACAGATACTGTATGCAGCAGTGGTCAGTGCTGACACACTTGCACATTGCTCATGTTGGTGTTTTTCCTTGGATTTAAAATACAAATATAATTTAGGCTTCAAATCTCTTTTTAAGCTCAGACACTTTGATCAGAGGTGGTTCGTCCTCACCATGCTTATCCTTCGAGACATTCTTCTTTCCTGATATATTTGAGTCACATGGCGGGTGAGTCTGTGTGCTTTCCCTGCTCCAAACTGTGTTGCCGGGTCTCTCAGGTTCAGACCGTTCCTGGATCCTGGACTTCACCTGAAAGCCGTGGCTCTGCGCCTGAGACTGGAAGCGTGTTTCAGCAGATATCACTTTAGGAGGAGAGGGGGTCTGCCTTGTGTCTTGCTCCTGTTTCTCTACTGCTTCTTCTCTACTTGTTACAGGACCTTCTGGAGGTTTAGGGTCAACAATGAGACTTTGAAGCCCAGATGTGGGTTCCAGATTGTCCTCCAGTTCTTGCTGCTCCTCCGCAGCGTTGAGATGATGACGATTCAGTTTGTTTAAATCATCTTTATCTTTCTCCTGCTCTTTTCCCTCTTCTCCTTTTGCTTCACCTTTCTGCATTTCATTTGTTACTTCTTCCAATTCTTGCCCCTCAGCTACCTCGTCACTCTGTCTTTGTTCGCTTTCCCTCTCTTCTTTCAACCCTTCATCCTCACGGTTATCACCTATTCCTATCAATTGCTCCGCTCCTAAACTCACTCTCTTTTCCTGACCCACTTCTTTTGTCTCTTCCTCTAACTTCACTTCCTTAAAGTTACCTCCACCATCTATTTCTTCTTCTTTGTTCCCATTTATTGCTACCTTCACTTCTTCCTGTTGTCCTCCTTTTTGCTGTCCTATGTCACACACTGCCAGCGGACTCTCTGTCCTGTCCTCTGGTGCGCTGGTGTCCAGGCACAGCCAATCAGAGTCCTCTGTCAGGTCTGACTGCTCCTCCATGGTTTCCACGTTCCAGCTGTGCAGGCTGCCGCTGCCGCTGATGGACAGAGACAGGCTCTCTTGGCTCGGGTTGGCTGGAAAACCACCCTAGAAAACACAACGGCATGAGTAAGACCAGTGTGTGTTAGATCCTCAAGCATTTATCTAGCCCTCATCCAGTCACTTAAAGCACTGAGGCAGAGGCAATTCAAGGTACAACCTTCTCAGGGGAGAACAACATTCACACACTGTTGGCCATGCCATTGGATGCAATATCAGTTTCAGTATCTTGCCCAAGGACATCCGACATGTTGGCTGCATTGGCCAGGAATGGAACCAATGTATTCCGATTGATGGACGACCCTCTACCTCACAAACATCCGCCACCTCATCTTCTTACCTTCCTGATATAGTCATGGCTGTCAGGTCCAAACAGATCCAGGCTGCGTGTGCCGTACAGGAGGCCGCGCTCATTGGGGCTCCGGGAGCTGAGCGTGTCAAAGATCTCCCCCAGCAGATCCATCTCCTCTGGGTCACACAGCAGTGGATCTTCCCCATCTTCCTCATCCTTCTGCAGCTCAGAGTCCAGCTCGACCACAGGCCCAGAACCAGCTCTGATACACAGAAATAACAAATAGGAATGGCACAAAAGAGTAAAACATATTTTTAAATATATACATAAATCCCAGGGTTTTCCCACTTTTCTCCATCTCTCAGTTTATCTCCGACTCTCACCCATCCCATGTGTCCCCAGTGTCCTGCACGTCTTCCTCGTCTCCAGGGGACCTACGAACAGGCCGACGGGGACGTGACTAACAGGAGGCAACATGGAGTAACGAAGCAAAGAGAATGCAACATTTCCACAACAGAGGTGACAGATGTTGGGGCGGACCACAACAAGGCAATAGAAATGGAGCAAAAACGATGCAAAATAGCACAAATAAGAACATTAGTTAATAAAGAGGATACATGTGAATGGGATCTTGTAGGGGAAACTAAAAGTGCCACAATAATGCTTTCTGGCTTATGGACTAATCATTGCAAAAAAACATGTTCATTATTATTATTTGTATTATTAATATTTATCAATGCATTTGGTTTTCATTCATTTATGTACAGTATATTGTATCTTATTATAATGTTATGTTTGTTACATTTTAGAAAGACATTTTTTAAATAAATATGTGATTACTGATGAGCTCTCACCCTCCCAAAGTGTTGAGTGATTGGCAGGCGGTTCTGCAAGCAGTCCGATTGGGCACGGCGGTGCTTCACAGATCCTCCCCTGTGAAGGGTGTTCTCTTCATTTTGGGTCTGCATCACACACACACAACAAATAAGTATTATAATAAATCAACAGCAGCATTTGATTGATCCCCATAAAAACCAACACCACATAAACACTGACCCACCTTGTGCAACAGCAGGTTTTTAAAACCAGACTTTGAGAGACCTTTGGCCTGGGAGAGATTAAAATCAGCATGAACAAATGTTTTTTATATGACTGAATTTACTTGCCCTTACAAAAAAAAAAAGACTCACCCTCATGTTTGCTTTGGACTTCATGTTAAGGATGAGCGCTCCTCCCCCTTTCTGTCAGAATTGTGCATACTGTATTTTTGGCAAGAACTTACAAGAATGAACTTTAAGCGGTTTCAATAATAATACAAATAGCTTACCTTTAAATTACCAACTAACTGTTGATAGGATTTGCTTCTCCCTATGAGTACACAAAAACACAATGGGAACAGAGTGATACCTGAGTAATAAAATACACACACACACACACACACACACACACACACACACACACACACACACACACACACAAGCAAACACACACATACCTGCAGTTGTTTCACACTTTAAGATCTCCTCTTCATAGAGGTCATCTGGTTCTTTCCCTTTGTTCAGAATATCCAGGCGACCGTCAATGAACTACAAAAATACATTTTGATATGTTTTTCTAAATTATATTAAATGCTTACTCATGTACAGTAGAGTAATACCAGAATGACTTAGTGCAAGTAATATGATGTAGCAAACAACAGAAACATTTTGAAGCAGCTGCATTTCATTAGTTTTCTCTGCCCAACAAGCTCTTCTCCAGCTGTAACTGCAGTGCCCAGCAGAGGGCAGTAAAGCACACGAGGCACAATGCTCACCTGTTTGAAGGACTGTAGATGAATGGCATTCTCTAGGAAGTGCCTCATGCTGGAAGACTTGTGCTCTACAAACAGTTCCTCACTGAACCACACCTCTCCCTCCTGTAGAAAAAAAAGTGTTGTTGACACAACAAAAGAGAAAAATGTTTCCCCAAAATGCACAGAGGCACTTTAAACACATTTTAACTATTTAATCATTCACTGCACTGTTAGTATTGTTATTATAACAAACTGAAGACTTAATGACATCAATAAGCCTTTTGAATGATTGACCTTTTCACCCTGCAGTGCGTCCCTGTAGCCTCCAAACAGCAGAGCCTGAGCTTTGAGGAAGGCCCTCGAGACCCCGCAGCCAGGAGACACCGCCTGACGCTTCAAACACACCTTCAGCCCAGACATCTGGAGAAATATTTACATTTTTATCAAGAGCAAATGCTTATGCTCAATAATAATGATTAATAATACTGTGGTGACTATTGCCACTCAATATCGCAGAGGGATTGGCTAAACTGGGTAAGGGAATTGGACATGTGTAATCTCATTCACGACAACGTTTTTAGCTTTCAATACCATTTAATATCCAAATAAACAGCGTGTGCATGGTACACGGTCATACAACTGTTGCTCTTCCCAGTCCCAATCCCGCACCTATGCCGGTAAGGTCACCAAAATACCCTGTGCCCCAATGCGCTATCTAGTGCTCAAAACCAACAGCAAAAACATACAAATGGGTACAACAAATACAATTAACAGAAGAAGTGCCAAAGCTGCTACAGAGAATACTCTTTTTAGTCATTTTGACTTTGTTATCGTAGATTGTGTAGAATGACAGAAATATAGAAAGAGAATTATGGTTGGGCTGGAACGTGTGTTCATACCACTCAATGAACTGCATGAACTTTTCAGGGTTAGGGTTAGAAAATAAAGAACCTTACTTTTATTTCCATTAAAGGAATCTATATAAATAATTAGGATAACAGCCTGATTCTGTAGTACACACTTCACATCCCGGTCATTATTTCCTAGAAATAGTTCAGTGTGAGATAAGAGACAACCAAAATACTTTAATTTGACCAGACAAACATACATATACACAGAGTATGTATTACCACATCTGAAGGTATCCTTTTCAGGTCGTCAAAGGGGTTTTCCAGAGTATTTGTGTCCACATTCAGAATAACCACTTCTTCCAAGCCACGACTCCTCACCCTCTGTCAGACCGACACAAAAACACAGTTTGAGCTTCCGTTTGTGGTTCACAATAAGGAAATAATTGAGTGACTATGGACAACTTTAATTAGGCGTTTACCTCAGATAGACTGGTGTGGACCCCTATTAGGTAGGGCATAGGTGCACTGTAACCCAAACAAAGAGTGAATTCAATTAATTTAAGGTGGGATGGTAGATATGGATAGGTAGGTAGGTAAGAGTTCTTACCAGCAGTAGTCCAGCAGATGGGGTGGCAGGACAGGAATGAAGATGTGTTGCCAGTACATGGGGTATAACACAGCACTGAGTGCATGCACACAGGACGTCAGCTATACACAACACAAAAGTGACAATTGTTTCAGACATTAACACTCAGGATACACATGCCTTTCTGTATGGTCTACCATGATTGAAGTTCTTGGATAAGCTAACATGTCATGAGTTTTCAGAGTCTGAACATGACACAAGTCTAGACATTCTTTAAAAACAATAGAAGATAAAAAAATGTGTGACTTACAGTGCTGAGTTTGCTGGCAAAGATGAGGATGCGTCTCTCAAACAGCATGCTGGCGTAGAGCTGGAGCAGGTTCCCCACATCTACTGCCACTATCATCTCAGTCAGGTTCCTCTGGAAAACACAAGCACATGCAATTCAGGTTTAATGGGCTAGGTGTCTAAACTAATTCATTTAACTTTAAATCATTTTTACTCACATTTTCAGGGATTGAAGGGAGACTTCTCGGATCTGGAGCGATGAAGTAGGAAACCTGGTCATGACAAATGAAACAAAACATTAATAAAAACTGGATTTTAATGCAAATGTTTCTGCTTTCAGCTGGCTTCGAAATCTTATGACATGCATGCACAAAAGGTTACAGGATGAGGCTATAGGTTTCATTCCAAAGTTCTGTATCCATTACATGATGGCTTATTTTGGAATGAAAAAAAGTCCATGCACTTATTTGGGATCAGTATAATCAAGGGTTATTTATGGGTTAGGATACATACAGCTGTTCAACTGTTCACAAAGGTCATGCGGGCATTAGTGCAAATCGTGTTAGGTTTGGCTTAAACATTCAATTAGAGAGACGAATGACAACGTTTTAGTCCACACACACGAGGTTTAGCCATCAAGCACATGACAGCTAGAGTTTTCCAGGAGTTAGTCTGTATCCTCTCGGCAGTTCTTCAAGACCACATGAACCCCTGTGGGACTCACCCCCTCTTTTCCCTCTCTGTGTCCATCAGGATGGGACACCTCTGTGCTGACCAAAAGCTGCTCTCCCTCAGAAAAAAAACACAACACGCTAACCACTGACAGGTAAACAGCCAAATAAGTCAAGTGTGACACCGTATTGGATATTTAGAGATTTACCATCTGCAGAGTGACTGATCCAGCTGCCAGTGGTAAGGGCTGCTTGTAGAGTGCAGCCAGCAGAGCTTTCATCTCATTGGTCTGTTGAGAACATGATGTTAAGGATACTCATATAAGAGTGTGTTTATTTCAGACAAATAGAGGAGCAGAAAGATACACACAAGCAACAGAAACTCACCTGTCCTTTCGAGAGGTAATCAGCCAAATTGTTGAGAAGTTTGTAAAACACTTCAAACCATGGAAGATAACTGTAATCAAATCATCATTTTAGAATCATTAGAATAACTCTTTTAAAATCCCCTTACACCCACATTTCATCATTCTCACACAGATGTACCTGAGCATGCAGAGGCAGGTATGTGTGTGGTTGGTGAGACGGCAAAAGCCAAACCGCTGGCATCCTTCAAGGTCAGTCAAAACAAAAGTAAAGTGCTGCACGGCCACCCCCTCCTTCGCTCTGTGCAGATAGATGTGGTGAGAGGTTGACGTATAGATAGACAGTGTAACCATGAGTAACAACAGTTTGTACTCACCTTTGTAGGCCTATGTCATACGGGAAGCAGAACCGGGGTAATGTTTGAGAGGACTCCTGGAGAGGGATAGAATTGTGTGTTTCACGTGAACAGTGACAAATCACATGACATGTTGAAAGAGTCAAGCAATGCTAATGGTTTGTTGCAACATGAGGCTGCACTTAGGCACATCACTGGTAACACATTCACATTGCCAGGCAGGTATCATCCAATTAGCATTAGCGATAATGTACAGCTGAGGCTGATGGGATGGTGAGTATTTTTTGGAGGTATTCGATCACAAACCAAAGTAGGGGAGAGTGGGGTAAAATGAGCCAGTGGGTAAATTGACCCACCCCCTTAATCCAGGGAACTATGCACATTTGTTGTCTTGTGACCATACATTCAGGAAGTACACACAATTTATATCTGGTTGTGATGGAGAGAATCAGAATCAGAATCAGAAACAGGTTTATTACCAGGTAGGTTTACACGTACGAGGAATTTGACTTGGTGTCGTGGTGCATACATAAAAGTAAAACAATCGAATATAATCACTTCTATCTAATGTTCCTTTGCCTAGAGGACAACATTAGTACAAATTGACTCATCTTACCCCACTCTCCCATATTAGACACGTTAGAAATTTGATCAGAATATAACGCTGCATGAAAAGTCATAGCAATGGCATTGTTAATGCATATATGCAAAATGTCATGCTGATTCATCCAATAGCTGCAGAAATAGTTTACTCAAAAACGAATGTAAACCTTATGGTGGCGCTACATCAAAAGTCAGGGGATTGCTAAAGTCAGTAGGAATTCTCTTCTGAAGAACACAAAAATGTTTTTCTAAAAATGTAATGGAAATACAAATTATACATTGTGTATGTCTACATTTTGTGGATTTTGGGCATTGATACTTTCATAGTTGCAGCCTTATACTGTAGATTGTTTTATTTTAAACTAGCACTCTTTCCCTTGTACTGCAACTGCAGCAAAATACTGTCCCTCAGGAATAAATAAATGTATATCGTCTATCTTAATAGATATTGAGATATTTCAGTCTGAGAGGTGTGTGGCGCATTGGGTTGTGCGTAGGTGTTCGGATCAGGGGGTCACAGGTTCAAACCCCACTGCAGTCAGCATGTCGTTGTGTCCCTGGGAAAGACACTTCACCCCAAATTGCTCTTGTGGTGATTGCCCACAGTATTAAGTATGTTAGTCGCTTTGGATAAAAGCGTCTAACAAGTAACATGTAATGTAATGTAATGTCATGAACCAGAGTGGTGGAATGACTGACCCGCAGACAGACTGACATTGCCATCCTAACAGAGGCACGGCAGTAGCATGGCTAAAAACAAGCCTCTTCCATCAGTTTAACGCAACAATACATCAACACATATTAAACCATTCCAAGAGCAGAAGACATGAATGGCTACCTCATCGCTGAAGTCCTCTGGGAACTGAAACAGAACACCGGGATCTAGGACATAAAAACATAGATGAAATGAACCACATGGCTAATACTCCAAAAACATCAGCTAGAACATGTAGAGAAGCAAAGTCTTTTAGGTGTGTTATAAGCAACACTGGTTGTAATAGAAACACATTATTTAAGATGGGCAATTTAAATAAATGTTGCATGTCAATAAAAAGTATTTATTTAACCCAGCTGCTCAGTCTGTCAGATAAACATAACATGCTTCATTTCATAGTGTGACTTTGTGGTTTTTCTGATCACATGACAGGAAGTATGAGCCCTAAGCTCGGCAAAAGCACCTTTATATTCACCAAGCATTATTATCTTTTCACATCATAATTCATGTGTGTTTTCTAAGTCACCCACATGTCAGATTGTAGTTAACAGTCAGATTGTTGTAACATGTCATGCGGGAACATGACGAGAAGATGGTAAACAAAGTCAGAGGGAAGAGTTTGAGGAACAATTTTAAACAACTTCTCTATTGCTGACAAATCACTTCGCACATAGAGATGGCTCATCTATACCGATATAGAGGCTGATACACAGCATCACAGTAATCACATCTACTTCTTTAGCCCCGGTGTGTCGCACAGAATAAAGACAGAGGACTCACCTTTGTCTCTGGCTATGGGGCAAGTTGCTTGAAAGAACCAGTAAAAGGTTCGCTCAGGGTTTTGTCTGACAGGAAAGAGATTCACACATCATTTTTAAGATTATCTTGACAGTGTGTTTCAAACCAAAACATTTCCACATATGTGTTGACACTAACTAATCAATCTGCCCAACATTTATCATATTAATCAAAACATTATCTCACAAAACCTAGAGATTTTGTTCTCAGAGAGGTATGAAACAGGTATGCTTTTGAGGAAAAAGGACTGTTACCTTATACATTTACTTAAAAACATTTATGAGGAATTTGTAGTTTAATTTAGTGTTTCAATTTCATACTGCTGTATACTTCTACTCTACTTTTCAGAGGTAAATATTGTACTATTTTTCTCGACTTCATTTAATTGACGTCTTTAGTCACTTTTTAGATTTAGATTCTTAATAACAAATATTATTTATATATATATATATATTATTATAGATAAACCCCCCCCCCCCAAAACATTGACAAAATCTGTTCTGTATTTACCAGCTACAACATTAAACAGATAAACACATTAATGCATCAATAATAAATAGAAATAGAATATTTACAACATATTATTCTTATAGGCAAAATTCTTCAAGTTAGATACTTTCACCTTTGTTACTGTACTTCAAGTGTTTTTTTATGCCTATACTTTTGTAGTTTAATTTAAATAACATTTTAAAATGCAATACTTTTACTTGTACGATAGTCTTTATACACTCCGGTTTTGCTTATTTTACTCATGTAAAGTATTTGAATACTTCCTCCTCCACTGTGGGATTACTTTAAAATTCAAAAAAGTGGCTCATATGCATCAAACACAGATTGCTTTTAAGAAGAAAAGTGTCTACTGTAAAGTGTATGGCAACACATAAAGGGCAAAGAGTTGCTGCAGGAAACTTCCTGTGCAGTTGTGAGAGGAAGTCATGAAAAACCACAAGAGCAGACTGACAGGCAGTGATGATGGAAGTCAAGCGAAGAAAGACATGACCACTCACTTCAGTCTGGAGCCCATGGTGTCCCGATGTGTCTGTGTCCATGTGTTTGTCCAGGAGGGCCGATATCTTCAGCAGGAGTCTCAGATGATGGCCATACTTCGGATGTAGCAGTGGTGCAAACGAAGTAGCACACCGGCGGTAGCAGCTCTCTGCACTATCAGCGCAATTGAAGTGACAGAACACTTCCTGATCTATGTCAGTGTGTGTTCATGACGTCTGTTATAACCAACCTCTCTAATCTCTCTCATAGACTTCCATTTCCATCCTTTGATGTTTTTTCACCCTTTGTTTCCTATTAGAGTTGGATACTCATTTTAAAAAGGCAGGTGTAAAGCATGTCTTTAATCATATACATCTTCATGAGCGGCTTCAGGAACAGTCATGGTACAGTGTATACTATTAGATACAGTGTATACTATTAGAGTTGACTACAACTTCACACACTGAATAGTGTGAAGCTAATTATTATAGTTGTTATATGAGTGTAGTTTGTCTCCTCTATAATGAGTTACCTTCTTGTCAAGAGAATTCACTGTGACTTCCTGAATAAATAAAAAAACATATGCATTTTTAGATCTAGCATTTATGAAGTCATTTGGTCAACAGGTTTCATATCCTCATCGTGCTAAGAGAGGCTTTACACTCGCAGATCTCTTTACTTCCTCCTAGTGGTGTTCAAGCAAAACTGCCTTATCATTAGATAATGCAGATCTCCATTGTGGTACATACTGTGCCATCCAGAGTCTAACTTGAAGATGAATTTCACATCTAAAACATTTTTTGATATTCTCTTTTGTCTATTTTAGTCAAAAGGGATCTATTTTGTCAGCAGGATGTTATTAATCTACAGCGTGGGTTTACTTATCTCCTTGTATTTTATGTAAAAATGTATTGAAATCCAAAATACATTACACAGAAGAACATCAAACACTTTTAACAGGAATAAAACATTTATTTCAATCAATGCCAAACTAGACAAGTGATGAAATTGAACATTGAAAGTTGAACAGTTTCATTGAATACTTGGCCCAGTTTGACTGATGGTGACGAAAGAGTATGGACAGAAAGCTACTGACAAAATACCACAAGCACAGCTGTGTTAGCTTCCTCTATATGAACGATGAGGTTGGGGGGTCACTTTAGCCTTTTGAGTCCTACTCTGAGAGGAGGAAAGAGGAGAGGCAGAGAGAAAAGGGAACAGATAGTACTTAGTACTTTGACTCCCTCAGAGTAGTTCAAGTGAATTCATATTTGGATGGTTGGGTGGATTAATGACGAGTGCAGTTGAGAAATCGCGGGTTATTTTAGCTTTAGGTTGCCTCTTCTTCTCCCTCCTCCTCAAACTCTCCCTCCTCAGTGGTGGCGTCCTGGTACTGCTGGTACTCGGACACCAAGTCGTTCATGTTGCTCTCAGCCTCGGTGAACTCCATCTCGTCCATGCCTTCTCCGGTGTACCAGTGGAGGAAGGCCTTGCGACGGAACATGGCGGTGAACTGCTCGGAGATGCGCTTGAACAGCTCCTGGATGGCAGTGCTGTTCCCGATGAAGGTGGCGGCCATCTTGAGCCCGCGGGGTGGGATGTCGCACACGGCTGTCTTGACGTTGTTGGGAATCCATTCAACAAAGTAGCTGCTGTTCTTGTTCTGCACGTTCAGCATCTGCTCGTCCACCTCCTTCATGGACATGCGGCCGCGGAACACGGCAGCAACGGTGAGGTAGCGGCCGTGACGAGGGTCGCAGGCCGCCATCATGTTCTTGGCGTCGAACATCTGCTGTGTGAGTTCGGGAACAGAGAGGGCTCTGTACTGCTGGCTGCCTCTGCTGGTGAGGGGGGCGAAGCCGGGCATGAAGAAGTGCAGGCGGGGGAAGGGCACCATGTTGACGGCCAGTTTGCGGAGGTCGGCGTTGAGCTGGCCGGGGAAACGTAGGCAAGTCGTCACCCCGCTCATGGTGGCAGACACCAGGTGGTTGAGGTCTCCGTAAGTGGGTGTGGTGAGTTTGAGGGTGCGGAAGCAGATGTCATAGAGGGCCTCGTTGTCAATGCAGTAAGTCTCGTCTGTATTCTCAACAAGCTGGTGGACAGACAGGGTGGCGTTGTAGGGCTCCACCACTGTGTCTGATACCTGGAGGCACAAAGCAAAAAGGTCAGGGAGGTGGAAAGCCAGAAAAGAGTAAAGAATAATAATAATAATAATAATATATTTTATTTATAAGCGCACTTTTCATTTGCGTAAACAAAACTCAAAGTGCTAAAGAAACCTCCAATAAGCAACACATTCTGTACCTTAGGTGAGGGCACTACACTGAAGGTGTTCATGATACGGTCCGGGTACTCCTCACGGATCTTGCTGATGAGCAGTGTTCCCATACCAGAGCCGGTACCACCGCCTAGGGAGTGTGTGAGCTGGAAACCCTGCAGGCAGTCGCAGCTCTCAGCCTCCTTTCTCACCACATCCATGACTGAGTCCACCAGCTCGGCCCCCTCTGTGTAATGGCCCTTTGCCCAGTTGTTACCAGCTCCACTCTGGCCTATAAAGAGAAGGTTGATCGATCCTTTCAATATTCAGCCATATTTCTCCTGCTATAGCAGGTCATCATTTAATTTAAACTTAAAATAGTCATCTTTAAGGAAGACAACAACTCTCTCTATAATATGCTTACAATTAAAATGAGCTATCGTTATGTTCTAACCAACATATGTGTTTGTGGCTGATCATATACCAAAGACAAAGTTGTCGGGTCTGAAGATCTGTCCGAAGGGGCCGGAGCGGACAGAGTCCATGGTGCCTGGCTCCAGATCCACTAAGATGGCCCTGGGCACGTACTTCCCACCTAGAACACAAATGCATGTGTTACAACAGAAAGGATAGGACTGACTATAAGAACACCAAATCGTTTTTAAGAGTCCTGACCTGAAGCCTCATTATAGTAGACGTTGATCCTGTCCAGCTGCAGGTCACTGTCTCCATGGTAGGTTCCTGTTGGGTCGATGCCATGCTCATCACTGATCACCTCCCAGAACTACAGATCAGGCAATGTGTTGGAATGACAGAAAAACTTGCATGATGCAGTCTGAATTCACTGATATTTTAATAGCTTAAAACATGGTAATGGAATACATTTATATTGCATTTAACAAACCACTGTACTTGTTGAGCCACAACATTTGCTTGACAGGAAATTAATAGACAATTTGATTGAATAATGTCATTTGTAATTCATACACCAAATTATTTATCTATTAAATACCAATGTAGGATTTAGTAGCCTTATGGGGATGTGGAAATGCAAAATGCCTATGTGTAGAGACAGGATTGATTTGTCTGTTCTGAGCCTCTGAAAAAAACATGACGATGCAACATTGCGCACTTGATGAAGAGGAGCCATTATGAAGGGCTTACTCCAAACACATTGATTTATAGAATGCAGTGATTATATGCTATGAATATTACATTACATTTCTGCCAATACGTCAAACTAAATCATTTATTTCTCCTTTAATTAAAGGCCAAACAGATTAATTAATAATGAATGACACTTATGATTAACAGTCTCAGAATATTATGTAATACTTTTTGAAAATCATCAACCTCGTATTCATCTCTGGTTCACAGATACCTTCAGAAGATAAGATTAGAAATTAGGTTAAACCTATTTTTGGATACAGGAGTTGCAATAATACATGACCTATATACATGTGTGTGTTAAAAACTGCAAGTCCTCTTGGTGCATTTACTGTAATGTCTGAGCCACACCTTATCTCTCTGTGACACACACGCACACGCAGTTCACTGTCTGTGATATTCTCAAAGGGGATAAGTGACAACAGGGTATGTCTCTGCCTGCCACTGCCCATGGATCCAAAAGGATGCTATTGTGCGCTGCGTTCAGTCTTATACAACCCTTTCTCCCCCCCTGTGTTGACCTATTTAGTATTTCCTGTGGAAAACATGGCCCCGTAACAGCCATGACATAACATAATCACTGTAAAAACCTGACTTGAATCACATTAGAAAACGAGCCCAGTTAACAGGTAGTTATAACGGCGACGATTGTGCGCGTTTTCTTACCTTTGCTCCAATCTGGTTGCCGCACTGGCCGGCTTGCAGGTGCACGATCTCGCGCATGATGTCTCTGCCGTGTGTGAGGGGGTCTCACGGAGAAAGAGGGGGATGAAGATGCCCCGGTTCTTGTTCTGCTCGGTGCTTTTCCTCCCGGTACAGTCGACTGTCTCTGGCTGAATGCGTAATGGGTCTCCGTCTCGCCCATACCCTCCGTCCGCGCCTGCGCATTTCATCCGGGTTCTGCAGCATGACGTCATCTCCATGGAAACGGGGACCGGACCCGACCAGAAATCTGCTTCTTCCCGTGCTGGAGACCGGCCTGCGCGTGGCGTGGGATTGGCATGTATGTGAGATAAAACTGGAAGGATAAGCAACCCAGATGAACTTGGTTCTTAGAGCTTGATTCACGGGTTTAACTGTCTGCTGCCGGCACCAACATGTCAAGTGGTGTGAATGGCCCTGAGTGTGATGGTATGGTAATGTTTATTTTAAATCTTCTGCAAACATGCACTTTTATTAAGATAATATCAGATTAATGCAGGTTGCATTATCTTTATAGCACGACCTGAGCACTGCTGCCATTTCCTGGAGAAGAATACATCGTTTTGGCATGATATGGATGCACTTGAGATTGCAAAGACGTGCATAGCCAAATATATTCCAAACCGGCAACATATGATAAAAAAAGTATTGTCTAGGAAAAATACTTGAACGTATTTTTTGAATGAAGCATCTTCTGCTTGCCTTAATTACAAAGGAAAATGGTTCATGACATCTATCTGCATGTTTATATCACAGAGATTGTATGTGGGTCAATCTGATCCAGCAGTGAAAGTGGAGGCTGAATGGGGTCATAAGTGCAAATGTGATACATATTGTTTATATACAAACAAACACACAAGCACACACACACACA
>CALSBZ010046887.1:222027-242415 GCA_943591055.1 Gobionotothen gibberifrons | reverse complement strand
TTTATTGAAGGTGTTTGACCGTAATAATTTAGGATAAAACTGTAAAACAATAGTGTTTCACCGCTGAACTTTAAGTTCTGTCACTTTATTGAAGGTGATTGACCGTAATAATTGAGGGAAAACCTGTAATATAACAGTTTTTACATGCTTAACTCTAAATTATGTCCATAATAAACAAGGGAAGATACCTGTAAAATAACAGTGTTTCTCTGTAAAGGAAATAATTATATTTACTGTGAATTTACGGTTTTTTCCCATTATTGTAATTAGGGTATTTCACTGTAATTTGACGGTAAGTGTTTGGAAGCACCAGCTGCCAGACTTTTACCGTTTTTTTACAGTGATGGTCATATGATGCCCCTTGACTGAAATGTTTCCTGTTCAATATCCCCACTGATTTTCTTAACATTCTGGGATGAGAGTCCACATCACAATTTACTCTAAACTGTCATTTCCCTTTCATCACTCAGCTCAGCAATGGACCTCTCTCCACTGTCCCTGTATTCTGCCTCTGACTCACTCTCAAGCGCCTAGATGTCAAGAGAGGTGGTGAAGTGGTCATTATTTATTGAGCAGTATACTCTTTCACATTGAATCATAACAAGTCATACTGAATGTAAATACAACTGACTCTAAAGTAAGTCCCAGTCTGTGACATTGGACATTTTGAAGACTCAAAGTCCCAAGCAGTGGAATATTAGCTAGTCTATGTAATGTGCACAGAAAATAAATAGTTAACTGAATACTGGGATGGAAATTACCTATAAGCACTCAGTAAAACATAAACACACACAAAAAGCTTCTGAATGATAAGAAGTATAATTAAAACATTACATTACATTACATTACATTGCATTTAGCTGACGCTTTTATCCAAAGCGACTTACAATAAGTGCGTTCGACCAACAAAATACAAACTTGAAGAAAACAGAATCATATAAGTACATCAGGTTTCATAGAGCTAAAACATTTCAAGTGCTACTCAACTGGCTTTAGATAAGCCAGTCCTTTATTAGTATATAAGTGCTCTGTTAGTAATTCTATCGCGGAGGGAGTTGCAGTAGTCTAGGCGCGAGATGACGAGAGCCTGGACCAGAACCTGCGTGGCTTTCTGGGTCAGCTGGGGACGTATCCTCCTGATGTTGTAAAGAGTGTATCTGCAGCAGCGGGTTGTTGCAGCAATGTTTGCAGTCAAGGACAGTTTGTTATCTAGGGTCACACCCAGATTCCTTGCAGTCTGAGTCGGGGTAACAACAGAGGTGCCGATGTTGATTGTTAGGTCAAGAGTGGGACAATCTTTTCCCGGAAGGAAAAGCAGTTCAGTCTTGTCAAGGTTGAGCTTGAGGTGGTGAGCAGACATCCACCAAGAGATGCAGAGATGCGTGTGACGACCTGGGTCTCTGAGCGGGGAAAGGACAGAATTAATTGGGTGTCGTCAGCGTAGCAGTGGTATGAAAAACCATGCGGGCTAATGGCAGATCCGAGCAAGTTTGTGTACAGGGAGAAGAGGAGGGGACCGAGAACAGAGCCCTGAGGGACCCCTGTAGTTGGGTTGGACTCTGACCCTCTCCAAGTTACCCTGTAGGTGCGGTCTTTGAGGTATGAGGTGAGGAGGGAAAGTGCAGAGCCTGAAACTCTAAGTTCTTGGAGAGTGTGAAGGAGTATCTGATGGTTCACCGTGTCGAATGCAGCAGACAGGTCCAGAAGTATGATGACAGAGGAGAGGGATGCTGCTTTAGCAGTGTGCAGTTCCTCAGTGACAGCAAGGAGGGCAGTTTCTGTTGAGTGACCTGCTTTGAAACCAGACTGGTGCAGATCCTGAAGGTTGTTCTGATGGAGATAACAGGAGAGTTGTTTAAAGACAGCGCGTTCAAGTGATTTAGACAGGAACGAGAGGAGAGAGACAGGCCTGTAGTTTATAACATCAGACGGGTTGAGAGTGGGTTTCTTTAGGAGAGGGTTTACTCTTGCCTCCTTGAGACTTTTTGGAAAGTGACCAGAAGTTAGAGAAGTGTTGATGAAATGGGTGAGAAATGGTAGAATATCAGGAGCGATAGTCTGAAGGAGGTTTGAGGGGATAGGGTCCAGAGGACAGGTGGTAGGACGGGCAGAGGTAATGAGGGTAAGAACCTCACTTGGAGAGAGAGGGGAAAAGGAGGTTAGTGTGTGGGTGAGAGGAGGTTAGTGTGTGGGTGAGAGGAGGGTCTGGTGACCCAGCGGTGAGTAATGGTGAGTCGGAAAAAGAAGAGCGAATATCATCAACCTTTTTTTCAAAGTCGCTTGACAGAAGGGAGGAGGGGGAAGGGGCTTTAGGGGGGTCCAAGAGGGTGGAGAAGATGGAAAATAGTTTTTTGGGATTGGAATAGGAAGATTGGATCTTATCTTGAAAGAAAGTGATTTTTGCCTGAGAGATCGAAGCAGAGAAAGAGGAGAGGAGAGCCTGATAGGTTAGGAGGTCGTCATGGTGTTTGGATTTCCACCGTTTTCGCTCTGCTGCCCGAAGGATGGTTCTATTAGCACGCAGTGCGTCATTTAGCCAGGGAGCAGGAGGGGACTGACGAGCCTGCCGAGATATGAGAGGACAGAGAGAGTCCAGAGAGGATGAAAGGGTAGAGAGGAGAGTTTCTGCAGCAGAGTTAGGAGGCAGGAGTTGGAACGAGTCAGAGGAAGGGAGGGCTGAGAGCACCGACGAGACAAGGGTAGAGGGGGAGAGGGAACGGAGGTTACGGCGGACAGGTGCAGAATGAGAAGAGATTGGTTTGTTATGTTTGGAAAGGGGTAGAGAGAATGAAATGAAGAAATGATCGGAGGTGTGAAGCGGGTTTACAGAGAGGTTAGAAGTAGTGCAGTTCCTTGAGAATATGAGATCAAGGACATTGCCAGCTTTATGAGTTGGTTGGGAAGGAGACAGTGAGAAAGCAAAGGTGGTTAAAAGAGATGTTAGTTCAGATATCTTCTCTGTCTGGAGGTTGAAGTCTCCGAGAAGTACAGTGGGAGGGCCAGTTTCAGGGATGTGTGAGAGGAGATTATCTAACTCCTCCAAGAAGTCTCCCAAGGTGGTAGAGAACAACAATGGTTAATTGTATAGGATGGGTTACTGTGACGGCATGGAATTCAAAGGTGGAAGGAGTGAAGTTAGGTAGTTGGTAGAGGGAAAAGCTCCATTTGGGAGAGAGCAGGAGACCAGTGCCACCTCCTCTGCCAGAGGGTCTGGGTGTGTGGGAGAAGGAATATGCTGTGGAGAGAGCTGCTGGGGTGGATGTGTTGGATGGAGTAATCCAGGTCTCCGTGAGAGCAAGGAAATCCAGAGACTGCAGGGAAGCGTAGCCAGAGATGAAGTCAGCCTTAGGAGCAGCTGACTGGCAGTTCCACAGGCCACCTGTAACTAGATGTTGGATCTCAGTGGAGCATGTGGGATAGACGAGAGCAGGCCGGTTATAGCGATTAGGCGATACACGGGGCCAGTGATAGTTGCGAGAGGACACATAAACAGGAATGGAGAAAATACACATGATTATAGCATGAGGAGCTAAAAAACTAAAGAAAAGAAAACATAATGCACATTATCATTTTGAGAGAGAGTACCGAAGTTAAAGAACTCAGAAAATAATCTCTTATCGAACTGAGGCTCCAGTAAAACACACTGACTGCGTCTCAACATGGATCAGCAGATCTGAGCTGTCCAACTATGGCAACACTCCTTGAACATGCACGCGCTATGTGAGAATCTGCCTTGGTACAAAGTAGCAGTGAAAACATGGCACGGAGTTTCATTGATTTGGGCATTCTCTCAATAAGCAAGTGGAATGGATTTGATAGTGAAGCACTGACACAGCGCTCTACAAAGTGCGGCGAGTGGATAGACCGATTCACGGACTTTCCACATGGTAAAAGTGGGGGGTCTAAACTAATCATTTGAAAAAGTGGGGGGGACTTGTCCCACCCTCATATAATGGCTGTGTATGGCCGTGTATGTATATAATGGCCATGTACCCGTTACAATTCTCAGTTACACATTTGTGTTTTTTTTACACATTTTAACCCGAAATTAAATGGTGTTTTGTTTTTTAAGAATTCACCAACATCGCGAGACATTTCGACACCAGAGAAAAATTGTGCGGGTAGATTAGTAATCCTGGTGTTTACGTAATCAGTCATTATGGGGAAAAGAACAAAAAAAGCTCAGTTCCCACGGCGCACCAACGGCTGGAACTGCGACAACAACAACTTTACGGCAGCACTGTCCAAATCTGTTTACAGTTTCTGATCCACTAACAAGTCCTTAAACACTGCAGAGCCTGTACCGTGTTCCTGTTAGTGTTTACTTCTTGTCTGTCTTCTTCTGTTCATTCACCTGATGTCCAGCGTTCCCTCTTTTAACCTCTTTTCCTTTTCCTTTCTCTTTCTTGATCCTCCTTAGCAACGGTCTTTACAGTCCCTGACAGCAGTTAATGTATTAACAACGTGTCACATGTTTTGAATTGACCAATCAGAATTGAGTATTCAACTAAGCCTTGTAATAAAAGTTGTTAGTAGCCTTAAAGGTACGGACACACCGACCCGATTATCGGCGTTGGTGGGCGTCAGGCCGACGTTGAGCGTCGACACGCCCTACTCGGATTGGTGTGTCCTTTCAGCCGACCCGATGCCTTTTCGGCCGACATGTTGAATCGGCGGGCAGTCGGCCAAAGAAATCACTCTGATTGGCTGTTCAGCTAGCGAATCAGTGCATGAGAAGCAAAACGGAAGTGAGGGACCCAAACAAACTATTAAGAAGGCAAATCTGAGATTTAATTTAACTGCTCCTTCATACTTTCACTCAGAAACCTCATTCCAACTTTTAAATGTTACCCATCTTTCTGACATTATTCTATACTTTTAAATCTGATTCGTGAGATATTAAACATTGTTCAGACCTTGGTAAAGAGGCCTTCTTCAGATTTTAGAGTGTGTGATGTCACAGCTGTCTGGAGGACAGATTTAATTTTGCCTTCATATTTTCTTTTAAACCTGCCATAATTCCCAAACCCTACATTTCTGAGACATCATTTTTCATGAGAAACGTAGGAAAACATCTCGTAGCATGAAAAAAAAAAAAAAAATGAAGCAAAAAAAATTAAACAAAATGCCTCTTGAGGGCATGAAGTGACAAAAACTTTCAACATGTCTCCATTAAACCCCATTGTAAATTCAGCCTCATCTTTCCCCACCACAGCAGCTGCACACCTTTAGTTAATCTGCCAAAAAGGCCACATCATTAAGCCGAAAGTACACAAAAAGATGTGTACACTTCAGATGCTCAAGTTCCTTGACATGCTTCACGCTTTGAAATTTCACCAATATCTGTTACGGTTCTTCAATAAAACGTTCACATGTAAGACGTTTATCTCTCATTCAGAACAATGAAAATGCTCTCCTCTCACTGATTACCATGGAAACCTTTGATCTTGGACACGTCGTTAGCTCAAATATAAACACCTGTGTCATGGAACACGATGATGTCATAACTCCAACTGACATGCTCAGAGCAGCAGACTTCAGATAATGGTTAATGGTCCTGCCCTCAACAGCTCTACGTCAATTATGGGGTGTCTTCATATGCCGTTTCCATGGAAATGCATCCCTCGCCATAAAACACGATGTCGCTGTAGCTCCAATGGACACGGTCCGGTTGTCCCACAATCTTCACCTGCATATCACCTCTCCATGCCTCAACAGCTCTACGTCAAATCTGACATCTCACCATATGCCGTTTCCATGGAAACCCATCCCTCGCCATAAAACACGATGTTGTCGTAACGCCTATGAAAAGGGTCTAAACAGCACCAGACTTCAGATAATGGTTAACGGTCCAGCCCTCAACAGCTCTACGTCAATTATGGGGTGTTATCATATGCCGTTTCCATGGAAACGCATCCCTCGCCATAAAAGACGATGTCGCTATAACTCCTATGAAATTGTTCAAAAAGTGCTCAAACTTCACATGTCCAGCCGTGAAGACATCTACGGAACAGTTTTGAGATTTCTTCAATTGCCGTTGCCATGGCAACACAATGCTCACCATGAAACACGGTTTTCTCATAACTTCAGTGAAAATGCTCAAGAGTCCAGTCGTGAAGACATCTACGGAACAGTTTTGAGATTTCTCCATTTGCCGTTGCCATGGCAACACAATGCTCACCATGAAACACGATTTTCTCATAACTTCAGTGAAAATGCTCCAAACGGCCCAAAACTTCACAGATTTGGTAATGATGCAGCCATCAACGCATCTAAGCGTATTATGGGATGTCATCAAATGCCGTTGGTATGGCAACAGATCATTCGCCATCAAGTTAGTTCAAAAGTTTGCAGTTCAAATATTCTGCTGCTTTTCCAAGCCTTTTCACTTTCTTTTCTTCTCTCATCACACATTCAAGCCCCCAGTGTTCATGTATCATTTCAATCTAAATTCTTCACTTTTGTCTTACACATTATATTTCAGCATAGCAGTTTAGCGTCAGCTTTTCAGCATAAAGCATTGCCCACTAGCAATTTCCTCAGGAATTGCATTCTCTAGTTAATATGTATACTATCAGTTAAAATAAGTGCTTCAACGTGGTTAACATTGCAGGAAACCAATATATCGAGGGGTGAGAACCAGGGGGGCGTCTGTAAATGACATTTTACCAACTTTACAGGAGAGCCAAAACTAAAAATGACCATACTTTGAACTGACTTTGTTTATTAAATGCAATCTTTAATATGAAAACTTCATAAACAAGTGGATGACAATATACTTGATGAACAATATTTTGACATTAATTGAAAAAAATATATAATTTTTTTATTCGGAAGAAAGTCACATGCGCCTTTTTGGAACTAAGATGTTATCTCATATACACTAAGAAAAAGGGCGTATTTGATACAAATAAGAAAAAGGCTTCACATGTATGAGTTAAAAAGTAACAGTAATCAATTGTTATAATAACAATATCATTTGTTTAAAAAAAAACATTAATAACCATTTAGCCAAATAGTTAATTCTTTAGCCATTTCCCCAAATAACCAATTGAAAATAGGTCCATTGTGATCATATAAAATATCAATATCACATTAGTTCACTGAATAACAATAAATTACATTAAACCTGGCCTAATAACTGTTTGGCAAATCAAAAAAGACTTTAGAACATTGGGAATGTCAAATATAGCAATATAATTTGTTACAACCCGGCTCCTGGGCTGTAACAAAAAGCAGGGAGGCGAGACGAGGGTTGTAAATAAGAAAGGCGTTTATTGTAAATGCCACAAAATTATCAAGCAGCCCCAGCAACAGATCCCCGAAGCTGGCCCGCGTGAGTGCCCAGAGGAGTGAGAGCCACGTAACCGGCTGTGCTCCTCTCATATCCTTTCCTTCCAGGTGTAGCTCATCAGGCAGGTATCCTCCCAGAGGTGCGGCTCATCAGACAGCTGCAGCTGGAACCTGCAATCACACACAAAACACACACACAACCAGACGGCACCCCACGTGGTGTGGAGGGGTCGTCACATATATACGACAACAGCATATTTAATGCAGATCATGTATGTTTCAGATTGATTTGAAACGACATACCTACTCTGCCTGAATGACTTGCAAAGACTGGTAGAAGTCCACATAGGAGTGAGGGATACTCCCATTTGTGTGAGTATGTCTTTCTTTTTCACAGCAGTGATCCCAGGTGGACCTGTGTGCATCTTCTTTGGTTCAATTGCATGAGCACCTCTGGTCTCCTGCTTTCCAACTTGCAGCTTGGTCGGACAGCTCATATTTGAACTGAATCCCTTTCGGATCCTCTTTTGTGTAGCGCAGCCATTTCATTTTCTGCCAACTAACTGTTTGTCCCTCTGTGTCATTGGTTCTGTTTCGGACCGTGTGTTGTAGGGCTGTGCAATTAATCGTATTTTAATCTCGATTTTGCAACAATTACGAAAACAACGTAATCGAAATAAAACGATTATTTTGCTGCGTGCGCTTTCGCCCCTCCCTAAAAGCCCCCTCGGCCAGGTTGTGAGTGACAATAGTTGTTTGAGTTCAGCGCGAGCAAAGATGGCAGAACAAGAGCAACTCGTGACCAAGAAAGGTACAACGAATTCCGCTGTTTGGAAATACTTTGGGTTTAAGGAGTCCGACGTGGAACAAGAAAAAGTACAGTGCAGCAGGGGCAGACTGGCCATCTCGGCCCGCTTTTTTTAAACGTCATCATTTGCAACTGAGGTCCACAGTTTCCCCGCAGCGAGGCCCCCCCCAGCATAAATAAGGTTTTTTTTTCTGTTTTGCATATCCTCCTATTAATATCTTTGTACATCCAGCACTAAACTGTTTTATTGTAGAGATCACTTACAGTATCTTCTTGATTTTTTATATTCTATATTTCTATCATTGATCTTCTACTTTCCCCCTATTTTGTATGTAAATATAACATATTCAACAAAAAAATGCAATAACGTGCTTTAACGACTAGGCGGTGCGGATAAAAAAACGGTCAAGTTTACAGTGAGTGTTAACCATAGACTGCATATATAAACACAATAAATTAACACAATAAATTATACTTTCCAGTATAAGTTTCCAGCTTAGTTCATGACGGATGTATTTTGTTATCCACACATATATTTTTTTGATATTTTAACCTACACCTGCAACAGTCAAAGAGAGGCAACTGTTGAGGAGTTGGAAGGGTCTGAAGATGTTACAAATAAGGTACACACAGCATACAATGCCATAATAACTTTGTATTATTAGTGTAGGACACTTATGTATGTATAACATCTGAATATGTGTAGTTTTATTCATGTTTTCATATAATTTTACAGGATATTGCAATATTATTTCACATGTTTTACTTCTACACATTAATATCTGATTTGTAAAACATCATAGACAGAAAGGTATATCCGTCATTTAATGGTAAGCTATTTAAATTCTGAATCCATAGATGTGTCTCCCATCAAAACCCCTGACTATTCTCTCAACTCAGTATTTACATTCAAAGACAATCAGTAATATCTTTAAAAGATCCCTCTCTATAAGCTGTGCACCGTTATGGTGTAAATATAACCTATCTACCAATTGGATCAAATATAACAGTCAGCCGAATTAGTGTTGATACTGCAAGGAGACGTATTGTGTGAAGAGAAATTGAGGATGTTGTTTAATTGCTGATATATTTATATATTCAGTTTCGGCGGCAGTTCTTCCAGTTTGTCCAGAAGTCTTCTAATCAGGGCTCTATAAATAAAGAACTACGGCAGATGTGTAATATTTAATGTAGCCGAACCGTGTATTAGAATGCATTTATGTGATGACTTCGAAAGAGAATAGCAATCACACTCGGAATAAAGTGTTATTAAAATGTTTGTAAATGTTTTTCGGATTTTATATCGCATAAACACCATATCCCAACGTGCATTCCGGCTAAAACATCCAATCACCGAGCTTAAAGCATAGCTGAGGATCTTGGGTAATCAGTTCAGTGGGTGTGTATCGCAATGATGCTCGAAATGTCCCTTATAGGCCTACGTCTGTTTCCGGTGATTTTATTTTGAAATTCAGTTCCTGAGGAACGGCAAAAAAGCCAGAGATTATAGAATTAAACAAATAAATAAAAACAAGGATAATTGTGTGTTATTGTTGAGTAAATAACAGTGTGTTATTTAGAAAAGAATAACAAATTAGAAGGAAAAAAATACAGATTTCAGTATTTTCCTCGCGGACGGCAAAAAAAGTCCGACATTATACGATTTAAAATAAAAACAATAATCGTGGCTTGATATTGAGTAAGAACATGTTTTTATGAACCACACAGCTTCCGGTCTTCCAAGACCCGACCGTACAAAAAGACCTGGTGCAGGCACAAAACATACTACCAATACTTTGCTTTTAAAATCTTTCTCTGTGACACGAAAAAAGGGGAAAATCGTGTTGGTGAATACGAATCAATAGATGAAATGAAGTGACTATAACACGAAATGCCGTGAGACTGGGTTGAATTATTACCAATTCCAACTTGTGTATGTTTCTTTTCCTCATCCCCTAGTGGGGACGTAACACTGGGGCACAGGCTGGAATCCTGGCCTTACGTCTCCTTCCATGCTGGCTTGAAGCCTTGCGGAGGCTCAGAGGTCCTCCAAAGGCCAGACGAGACTCAACGAAAGGGTCCTCGAAAAGAGCCTTGTTGGGAACTGTGGCAGGCAGGAGGCTAGCATGCCTGGGGCTAGCAGGCCGGGAATCGCATGCCTGGAGGAAGTCCATAATCCAGCCAGGTAAGAACTTCAACAACCCTGGTTTTTCTGTTGCCTTCTGGAGCGCCTCTGCCAGAGCAGACCCTCTCAGCTCAACACTAGACGCTCCCCTCCACTTACCATAGCAGAAAGACAATGAATAGGTAAGAATATAACTCCACCTCAAATGGATCATCTGCTGGGTCCATACTGGTCTGATCGTTCTGCGAGGGTTGGGGAAAATCAGGAACCAAATGCAGAAAGAGGAGAAGGTACAAGGTATAACAAAAAGCGAGCTTTAATTAACAAAAAGCTGTTGACGATGAACAAAAAAGAAAAAACCTAAAATCCATAAATCCGTAGCATGAGGAACATAAGGACAAAAACCGAGTAGGGACCAACATGAAGCGTAACATGAAAGACGACGATCCGACATGGAGCATAGGGGAAGAAAAGACTAAATACACAGAAGGGTAATCACAGGACAAGACACAGCTGGGCAGGGGAGGCAGAAACAGAAGGGCAACAAGTGAACACAATCAGACACAGGAGGGCAAACACAGGAAGGTGTTATGATTCTGTTTAGTTTTGGTTTTGTTGTGTGCTCTTTTTGTGTTTTTTCCTGTCTCCCCCCTCCCTTATCTGTTTTCCTCTGCAGGGCTGGTGTGTGACAGGGAGTTGGCTGGCTCCTCCCAGTAGCAGACGAGGCACACCTGTTTCCACTCACCTCTTCACCTGGATATAAAAGCCCGGTCCTCATGCCACTTCCCTGCCAGATAATTCCTTTGTGTTTCGACCCGCCGGTGTGTCTCGGTGCTCTCCCCGTCTCTGTGATCTGTTGCTTGGATTTTTGCCTCCTGTCCCTGACGTCTCCGTGCCAGGCAGCTTCCTGCCTCCACTGCCGTTTATCTGTTCCTCTGCTTGAATAAAGCTTTTTGTTTTTGACCATCTCTCTCCAGTCTTTTGCTTTGGGGTCCAATATTCTCTAGGCCTTAACAGAAGGAGGACCAGACACAGGGAAAACAGAATTTCAAAATAAACCCATAACTAAACACACAAAACTAAAATCATGACAGTTCATCACATAAAATCTAATGAAGATAGTTTAAATAGGTTTCTCTGAAGTTCAGAAACATCCATTTGAATTGCCAAGAAATGCAATGCTTGTTCCAGATTTGTATTGAGCGTCCAATTGACACATAATGAGGCTTACAGCGAACCATCCCATGTAAATGACAACCAAGATTTAAGTTTAACATTTGCTTTTTCATCTTATCACCCCACATTTTCCATGATCCATTAACCCAAGCACTGCTCATTGCAGCGGTTTATGGATCATTGAGAGAAAAAAGTATGGAAATAATGAGATGGAAAAATAAAATGGGAGGAAAATGGGTGATTATGATATAAAAAACATAAAACCGGTATTTTACAATAGCTGAACACAAGAAGACATGTCTTTAATAATAAGTATATAAAAGATCCCTCTGTTCTCATTTACCCATAAAACACGAGATGGATGACGGAGAGCAACTCATTGTCAAAGCCCATAGAGAACATTTCCCTCTCCTACACAACAATATATAAAGAAATACCCAGAGGGAGCGATGAGGTGTGAGTGTGTTGGTTGATGTGTGTGTACCACGGTTTGCAGTGGTTGAGGGAGAAAGATATTTTTTGTTTATGACGAACACATACAGTCTCAGACCCAGTGAGAAAATACAACGGGAGATTCATGCTTCCTTTGAGGTTTTGTTGTCCATAACAAACCTCTTATATTCTGTTATACACACACAAAATGTATGCGCAGCAGAGGTTTAATTTACACAGGATGTTGAATTGAATCTGTCCTTTAATCAAGTCCTGCTGCCTAATGAGCATGTTTCACCTCTGAGAGATGTTGAGAGGAGGCGGTGAGATAGCAGAGGAAGGTGAGTGTGAGCAGAGTGTGATATGTAAGCTCATTGATGGGAACAGAGAGATGATGATGATGAGGATACAGATGTGCCAACAGAAATGGCTCCAGGCTCCCTCGCAAACTCATGCGTCAGCAGTTCCCCTCGGACGCTTAGAGGGGGAAGGAGTTCATAGAGACACAAATGATTGAGAAGTGGAGGAGTGAGGAATGAAAGTAAAAGCAACACATGTAGGAGAGGGAAACAGAGAGGGAACAGAAGGACGAAGAGGAGGGATATGGCCAGGGATATGGCCAGGGCCGCTCCCAGGGGCGGCGCCATGGGGTAGCTTGGAGTTGCTATAGCAACTCCAACAATTGCCCTAGCAACGGCTTAGCAACCCCATTGTTTTGTTTGAAAATGTATCTATATTTATACACATTCTCCCGAGATCTATCAGGGATCGTTGTAAGTTAAAGCGCAAACTGTTACTTGGCAAATGTTGTTATAATTCTCACTATGTGAACACAGATCGAAAATGGAAAGATTTCTCACAAGTCTGCGTAAACGACCGCGATCTCCACTGTGTGTGTGTGTGTGTGTGTGTGTGTGTGTGTGTGTCTGTTTGCGGTGTGGTGATGAGGTTAAATGCCACAGCATGCCAGTTGAAACAGTGAACGATCGCTATTATGTACTTGTACGCTTAGGGTGTAATGGTATTAGGGCAGGCTATACAAACATATTGTAGGAGCACAGAAACAGTGTTCAAATTCTGCTTTTACAAACTTATTTTGGTTGTGCTTACCTTGCAAAGTAAGGAAAAGTGTCAAAGGAATGTTTTAATGTAAATATTAATGATAATATTGTAGCGTGTCCAAGTTAATAGTTATTTCATTTATCAGATGTGCACAGTTTAGTACATTTGTAAAGTTATTTAGGCAATGTTGTTGGTGGGAGTTAGGGAGAGACCGCCCCTTCCAGGTGTGTGCGTGTGCGTTTTCCGGTGTGTGTGGAGGGAGTAGAGACGGAGTTAGTGATGGGAATGTTGGCTCCCAAACGGCTCTTCAGTTTACCACAAATTATACCTTTTATAATTCAATCAAATTTAGCCCTGTTTTGACTAATGATTTATATACACCAATATCACTTAAATTATTCAATACATATTTTGTAATGAAGTATTCAAAAGTAAAAATTACATCTTTAATATCAATTATTTGTGGCCAATTGTTTTCATTGCATTTACAGACCCTTGTATCTCTCTGATACCACCCCATGAAAGCACTGACTTGCTTGTAGAACCACGCTACACAAAGCAGATAGCAACACCTATAAAAACGTAAGCATAGACATTTAAAAAAAGGGGCTACTGTATCGACATTTTAAAATTATATTTAAAGAAAAGGCCCTGACAAAACAGTAGGGCTCTATTTCAGTATTAACTGTAGAAAAAAAGACAGCAACAGCTGACATCAAATCTTTGCTGAGCCTAAGGATAATCATAAATAAATAACAGTGAAAATAAATATATTGCAATGCTCAGTACAGCAGCATCCAATCGTCTCTAATCCTTGGATATTACATGTCACTGCATGCATGCACGGAACAGCTGTAGCGCGGAGATCATCATATCATTCTGTCTTGTATTACTTAACAAAAAAAACAAAAACCGGCTCGTTCGCGGGCGCGAGCCGGCTCCCGTCGTTCACTTAACGTTCGCGACCGACACATCACTAGTAGGAGTTGTGTTCGAGTGTGGGGAAAAGTCATAATGAGTGTTATACTATTGATTGGTTCTGTAAGGCGTGGCTGTGGCCGTCAATACCAGAAAATAAAGAGAACGTTTTCGACATTGAAGGCTCGAGTGATCTGTGATCTTGAATAGCGGTGAACGCTACAGTATGAACAGGCTCGTGCTTGGCCCACTGGTATTGTTTGTTTATTCATTTTGAAAATGAACTAGCAACGCCGTGCTGTCATATAGCAACTGCTAAGCTACTGCAGCAAAAAAATGCTGGCGCCGCCCATGGCCGCCCCTCCCTACAGGCAGATCACGTAGACTGCGTGGGGCCTCACCTCGCGGAGGGGGCCTCATCTTGTGAGGGTGCTTCATTTTGCGGAGGGAGCCTCATCTGAAGCTCAAATGCGGCGCACCTACAGTGTAAGCGCGCTACAGTTTCGCCGCTGCGAGGCTCCACTAGCTTGTGTGGAGAAGAGGCAGAGAGCGCTCTGCTGATTGCTGCACCGATAGAGTAGGAGTGGAGAGGATGGAATTACCTGCAGTCCTGACCTCAACCCCATTGAACCCTATTTTGGGATCAGTTTGGCCCTGCTGTCCATGCGAGAGTGACCAACACAACCACGTTGGCTGACTTGGGACAAATGAATAATGGGATGCCATCCCACAGCAGAGTGTGAGCAGGCTGGTGACAGCATGAGGAGGAGAGGCTGCTGTGGCTGTATTTGGTTCTTCCACACGCTACTGAGGCTGCTTGTTAAATAAATAAATTGTTAATAAATAAATTGTTGCCAATATGTCTTTATTTATCAGACTTCAATCATCCAATCCACCAAACAACACCAAACTAGAGTCAGCAGCAAAAAAAGCTGTTTGGCATTGGCAGAGGAGATTTGTCACATTATTCATGGACGCAACCCACATACTCAGCTCTGCTGCTCATCCCAAAAATGCTTGTTCCTCACAAATGTGGTACCATGGGAAAGGTAAGAAAACAGGCTTTCCAACGGTATAACATTTATTGCCAAAAAGCATTGTTACAACATAGAAATCACCAAACACAAATTGCCTTACTTTTTGTGTTGAGTTTATATGATTCACATGGTTTTATACCTTGTTAAATAACCAACATGTATGATACATAGCTTTAGACCTGGAAACATTTGCTTTGACATGACAGTAATTAGAACTGACATGTTGAACATTTACTTTGACAAGCAAAACTATAGGTTACTTGCGTAACCCCAGTTCTCAGAGTAACATGAAGTGAGATGTCTCACTATGGGATGCGCCTCATCCGCGGAGCAAACAGAAGCATCAATCTCATTTACGCCAATCCTGATTGGCAGGTGATCTCGACGTCATCGTCAGGGAATCCACCCCCTATAAGTAGCTTGCGCCACGACGCATGCGTCATTCAAAATAAGCACCTCTTCTCGCTTCACCATAGCAAGGAGGGCCGTCTGGTGAGACATCTCACTTCATGTTACTCTGAGAACTGGGGTTACGCAAGTAACCTATAGTTCTCATTCATAACACTCCGTTCGATGTCTCACTAAATCATAACTCCCGTATTGCCAGACGAGCTTATCTCGAAAATCACCAAACCAACCAGAACCTAACAGGTAGAGCTCTGACTCAGCAGGGCGCCCAGCACTGCTCGGGCCACACTGGGAGCAGAAACGTCTAGCCTGTAAAGGCGGACAAAAGTGAGCGGCGAGGACCAGCCTGTCGCTGCACAAATGTCTTGGATGGAAACACCCTTGAGCAAACAACCCAGGGTGTAGCCAGACCCCGAGTCTAAAGAGCACGCAACCCGAAGGCGCCCGCAATTTCCGACTCGTATAGGCCAAAGCAATGGTCTCCACCATTCGGTGGGAGAACTGTTGCTTAGTAACGGGCCTATCCCTGTAAGGGTTAGCCCAGGACACAAAGAGTTGGTCATTATGACACAAAACTCCTTTGATCTGTCCACATGAGTGCATAAGCACGGGCTAGACATAGCAAATTCAACTGCTGTTCCCCGGGGGGACACAGCGGCGAAGAAAATTGCCTCAATGTCAATTGGGGTATCTGAACCAACCACCTTAGGATAAAGGTAGGATTGGGCCTCAGCAACACTCTAGTTTGCCCTGGGGCGAACTAGGAGCGTGAAGGATGCACAGATAGCGCATGAAGTCACTGACTCGCTTGGCGGATGCCAGGGCCAGTGACTGCACTGTCTTCAGTGACAGATGCTCATGTCAGCTTCTTCCAGAGGCTCAAATGGGGTACGAGCGAGCCCATCTGAAACCACTGTCAAGTCCCATAAGGACACTAGTGACCTGGGAAACTCTGTGCTTCCAATTAGGTCCTGTGGAAATGATAGAACCATTCCACCAGGACATTGAAAAGAGGTGTGTCCTTTTTTTTTTAAGGACATCATTCCTCCCCACCCTCCACTTTCAGTCATAACAAGACCCAGTGGAGGAAACTTTCGCGCTCTGAATAGTGCTCATCACCTTGCGGGAGACCCACTGTATTCAGATTGTACCACTTACGGGTCAGGTCCATAGGACGAGATACCCCGGGTGTGGGCGAAAACATCCCCCCCCCCCGCCTCAGACAGAATGTCCTTGCGCGGGGGGGGGCTGTCACGGCTGACCGCACAGCCACTGATAAATCCCCGCCTGGTCAGAGATGGGTTCTCAGAGCCAGGGGTGGGAACGCACACGGGGGAACCGGAGGTCAAGCGTGCGCGAGCACGCCCACGCCCAACGGTGCATCTTAGACCGCGCATTGAAAGAACAGCTGACAATGAGCATAATCTTTTTAATGCGAACAGATCTATCGCGGCTCGGCCGCGACACACCCACAGCTGACTCACAACCATTGGTTGTAAAGTCCAGTCTGCATATGGTGACACGCCTCTGGACAGCAGGACTGTCCCGAGGTTCGTCACAACTGGTGCGTGCCTCGCTCTCGAGGAGAGGAGGCGACTGCAGCACCACAAGATCAGTTTGCGTGCCAGCATGTAACTGGGGAGAACGCAAAAAACCTCCTTAGTGGTTTTCATACGATATTGTCGTATTATCCATCCTCACGAGGACATGGTGTCCTCTGAGAGAAGGCATAAGGCGTTTTAGGGTGGGGAACACCGCTAGAACTTTAGGTAATTTACGTGCAACCGTTGGAGGTTCCTGTTTTTCCAGAAACCCCCTCACAGGTCGACCTTTGTAAATACCTCTCCAGCCCGTCAGACATGCGTCCGTGGTGATCGCCCTTTGCGATAAGACAGCACCCATAGGCATGTCCCGTACTAGTTAAAGTCGGGTGCAGCCGGTGGCGCAGTGCCATTTACGCATCTCATAGTGACCACTGTTCAGTCTGAGGGCAGCTGTCCAGTGCGGAAACTCCCCCAGGGGAAGTACAGTCTGGGCTGGGGACAACATGCTCTCTTCTGTGTTTACGATGAAACTCAGGTCGAGCAGGTGTATTACGGGGACATTTGTCCGTGTAATAACCCCCTGTCTTAACTGTGCGAGAAGCAACCAGTGGTACAGGTAGGTTGCCAGGCGAGTACCCTGTTGTCTTAACGGGGTTATCGCGGCTTCCGTACATCGCACAAACCCTCTTGGACTGAGAACAGACCGAAGAGAAGTGTTCCGTACTCGCAAGGGACACCCTGAGATGTGAACCACAGATATTCCCTGTGTGGGTAATATGCTGGAATGTGGACACATGCATCTCCCAGGTCGACTGATGTGAGACAGTCATCTTTTTGTCGCACGAGACATATCAAAGATGTGTGAGTGAGCGTTCTGAGGCTGTATCTTTTTGAGATATCTGCTTGGAGCTCATCAATTTTAATATTGGCCGAATTCCGTTCCCTCCCCGTTTGGAAACGGGGAAATACTTGGAATGAAAGCCGCTCTGACTTTGTTCGACGGGTATCACAGATATAGCCTTGTTTTCTAGAGGCGAGAGAATCTTTTCTCCAGAAAACGTAGCCTGGACCGCGCAGCGCTGCACCCGGAGGCAAATGTCCGTTACCGCTGCAATCTCGTCCCATAAGGCCCGCCCAGACCCGCTCGCCAGATCCCCGCAGAGCTCTGCCTGGTAGGCAGTCAGTAGAGAGGAAATGTTGAGAGCCCTGGCGGACAACGCTGCGGCTTTGTAGGCCCGATCAGCCAGCGTGGACTGCAATCGGTCCGCCTTTACCGGTAGCGTGGGGTTCCTGCTCGGTGCAGTCGCCATCCTCGGGAGGAGTTGAGCTGCCACCAGCGGTTCCATCGGTGGTATGCGGAGCAGGCAGAGCCTCTCCATACCATCGCAGTCCAGGGAGGAGGCACCCTGGATTGGGGCCTTATTGCTGTAGGGACAGTCTCTCCAGGAGACCGACACCTCATCCAGCAACTCCGGAAAAACTGGAAGGAGTTGACTCTTTCTCCTCGCTGCTTGGGGCACATTTTTCCCCTCCTAGCGGGACCTAGAGGTCTCCTTGGCCATTTCAGGCCATGGAATGTCTAGCCTGGATGCAGCACGTTGGCACACGGCCTGCAGGTCCACGCTGAGACAGGGCGAAGCTGGTGTGCTGTCGCCTGGGGGAGCAGCCATCGCTCCCGGCATTGCAGCCCGAGCTGGTGGCGTGAAGATGTCCTCTTCCTGCTCATCCGAGTCGGAGAGTAGGAACTCAGAGGAATCCTCTTCGTTCTCCACGCCTTCCGACTCCAGGATATCATCCGCGAGCGCGGCCATGGTGAGGTCCAGCTGGGAGCCCCAGCTTGGTGTAGCTAGGGGTCCCAATCTCACGTCTCTAGCTGCTACCGAGTTCCAGCCTGACTCAGGGCGGGACTTCGGCTTCGCAGCTGCCGCTGTAGATGAACCCCAGACCGACACAGTGCGGGGTTCAATTTTAGCGCGAGCTGGGGTTATCGATAGCCTCCTGGGCGTGTTCCAGCCCGAGGCAGGACGAGCAGACCTGGTGTGTGTCTGTGTCTGAAATCTTAAACCCACAGTCGCAGAGCCTAGCAACTGAGTTCCCGGCTCCTCTGGTGTGAGGGAGAGAGGCGTCCATCTTGCCTGCCGTGGTGAAGTATATATAAAGGTAGCCTGCGAGCGTCCGTCGACCGAAGTTAGCTTGGTTAGCTTGGTTCCGTCTGTGGACTGTGTAAGCTAGCCCGGCTACCGATATAGAGATGTGCTCTGAAGCGAGAAGAGGTGTTTGAATGACGCATACGTCGTGGCGCAAGCTACTTATAGGGGGTGGATTCCCTGACGATGACGTCGAGATCACCCGCCAATCAGGATTGGCGTAAATGAGATTGATGCTTCTGTTTCCTCCGCGGATGAGGCGCATCCCATAGTGAGACATCGAACGGAGTGTTATGAATGAGAACATGGTTTATTGTGAAAGAAACACATTTACAACTCTATCATGACCTTCTCTCCATCACAGCCACATATAAATGATTGGTGCTTCCTGAATTTATGGTCACATGACAAATGTTCACAGTTGCCTAGATAAAGGGGGTAGGTCAACTTACCCACTGGCTCATCTTACCCCACTCTCCCCCATGCACATTTGAATTTATTAGACATGATAATGACAGCTGACAGTATTTCTCGATAGCTTAAAGCACAGCCAATAGTACTGTATGGAGCTGTTGCACTGAGGAGCAACATTGAGATGAGGATTACTTTAAAGGCCACACTTTGCTCAGTTTATTACAGTGACTCTCATTAAATAATGTTTACACATTGTGATGAGCTTCATAATGTACCCTCCCACATACCCACTGAGCAGATCACGTCCCACTCATACACACTGAAGACACTATGTTTCCGTGTGCAAAACTACAGGTAGTCATTTCCTATCTCTGAAATGAAAGCAGGAGTGCAAATGCATTCAGGTGCATGTCATATGAGGAGAAAATATACATAATGGAATGGTTTACTCTTTGCTTCCTTGCTAATATTTATTTTTTAACCATTGATACATCTCTCATATATGCAAATATGAAGCTACAGCAAGCAGCTGATTATCTTAGATTAGCAGTTCAGAGGTAAGAACACGTATTTTACCGCTAATCTAGCCTAACTCTCTATATAACAGGTTTTTATCCCTTAAAGGTGGGGTAGGTAATTTTGGAGAAACCAGCTCGAGTGTGCTAGAATTTGAAAATACACTTTAATAAAACCGGATAAGGTCAGAAGGCTGGGCAGCTTTGATGCCTTCAAATGGTCACTGTGGGAATCGGAGCTCAGTACTCACTCTTTGAAATTCAGATCCCATACGTTCCAAACTTTCCATTTCAAAGTATGGAATTTTCTCTATTTCCACATATAAAGGAATATGTTTCGATGATGAATTCAAAACCATGACACAAGCACACATACAGGCATATTTTACTAAGCTTGTGCGCGGTTTCAAATGTTTACAGTCAGTCCGCAAACCTGGACTCTTCATGTCTCGGCCAAACCGTCCCACACACACACACACACACACACACACACACACACACACACACAC
>CALSBZ010046887.1:202479-217027 GCA_943591055.1 Gobionotothen gibberifrons | reverse complement strand
CGGCCGACAGTAAAAATAAACATATTTATAACTAGTTTAGGTAGTTTGAGAGGTAATTAAAATAGCTAAGGGCGATGATCTGACTTGAAGTGTGTGTTTTGCTCGGTTCACCGCTGCATCACAGCGGGAGGAGCTGCAGTGAGCAGAGCTGCGTGTCTCCGTCCTGTCAGATTAGACTTCACTCGCATTTATGTCCATATCGAGAGAAAGATAAATTATCTGAATTCAGTGTGCAGTTTATTTGACGCGGGGGTGAGCAGCAGAGGTCGGGAGAGGCGGGGCTATTGCCTCATCATTATCAGAACATGATCGTATAGAGCGCACTCACGGAGCCGTTGGACCCCCCAGAGCGTTGCGTATGCCTTTCTATCCACCTTGGGACCCGTTATCGTTTCCGCAGTTGTTTACTGTCATATTCGGTCGTCCTCGTGTGGCCGAACGGTCTATATTCACTAAACAGTAACGCAAACGACCGTTATCGTCCTCGTGTGGCCGGGGCCTTAGTTATCAGCCGGCTAGCCCTATCGCAGGTGAGCAAATAATTATAATGATACACTGTTGTATACTACTACAGGCAGCGTACACATGACGGGGACGGGGTGCCTAGCAACATAGCAGGGAGGGGGGGGGGGGCCCGCCCTCTGCGCCCTGTTCCCGCGTTACGAAATCTAAGAGGATAGCCTACAGTGGGGGCGGGGCCCCCTAAGCTCCGGGGCTCCCCCGCACCGCGGGGGGTGCGGGGGCCTCCGCTACGCCACTGCCGGTACCTGATTGGATGGTATTGGTATACCGTTAAGCCGCTGGACAAACGGTGCTGCTATCGGTATATGAATTACGCTACTTCCTTAGTTTAAACAATTATGGTTGGTTGGGAACCCTCATCCCGTGTGACGTATCCGGTTTGAGTACCACTCTGATTGGCCACTGTGAATGCCACTCGTCATCTCTCCTAACAGCGCTCTTATTATTGTGAGACTCCCGGGGGCAGACCATAGGGGCAGACGCAACATCTTGCAAGAAACAGCGTCTCAAGGCTTCTTAACATTTAACAACTTATTAATGATGCATACCCACTTAACGGGAAGAAACTCAGCCAACAGACGATATTAACCATTTTACCTACAGGGAACAGAAGTCCAACACCAAGAGTCTCCAGTAAATCAACACTTAGCAAAACGGGCTAATGGGGCTAACACAACACTTTAGCACATAACTGGCAAAAGCGATCTTTTCTACGTCATTTTAGTTGTGTTCAAGGGCATACAAACGGTTAATCCAATGTCTCTGTGTAACTTTAAAATGATTACTGATAATCCATCATTACAATTATAAATAAACGCAATAAACGGATTATAATGGTTAGCCGACCGAAGCTTCTGGTTTAGGAGGTGCGCACGCAGCGTCTCGTTTTAACTGAATAATGGTCATGTTTACATGGATTGAACTGCCCCTAATTACCGCCCCCCTTCCAGAGACACACTGTCAAACACACTCTTACCTGCTTGGTATGACATTGAAAAAGTTACATTAAATAATAAATAAAAATAAATTACAATAAAATGACTGTTGTTTCATCTTCACATCTTGTAATCATGTCTATAATTTTGAGCACCAAATTATTGAAAAGTATCGATAAGAGTATCGAAAAATACCGGAGTTGTCAATAAGCAGTGTCGGTATCGATAAAATGATAAATCCTAACGATACCCATCCCTACTTGTTACTAACCAAATAAAGCAACATAATAGCATCTGTTAGTTTGACCTCGATTTTCAATGAGTTTCAGCTTCTTCTTCTTCTTCTGGATGGATGATTATTAGTACCAAGGTTTAGAACAAAGCAGTATAAAAATGGCTTTATTGATTTAGTTTTTACTGGTTTTAAATGTCTATTTTCTTTTATATCCAGCAGGCGGCAACTTCACTGGTCTATTACCTCAGCTAACATGTTCCTAATGAGTTTATGGTCATAGTGCAAGTTACAGGGGTTTTTCAATAGCCGCTTTCACACCAAGTACTTTGCCGTACTTAGTGCCGGCACTTATGGCGCATTCACACTGCAGCGCGGAGCTCGCTTTAAGCGTGCCGAACCGTGCGGGGCTTGTTTGTGGTTGCGCTCACACTAGGCCTAGTTCCGCCCCGGGCGTACTTTTTCGTCTTTTTTCTGGCCCGACAAAGTTGTGGTTCTATCGAGGCCAACAAGCGGGGCCAACAACCGGGCGGAATATGCTAAACTAGTGACGACTGCTGATTGGTCAGAGAGAATCGTTGGCAAGGGGGGCTACAACTACAACAAGATGAACATATTTGACCGTGATTTAATTGTATACACGTTTCAAAATGATGCCGAAGTAACAACATACTGATACCGGTTAGTACAAATCATGAATTAATGCTTTGACAAGTCTGCAGACAGACGGGAGGCGAAGAACCTTTTAAAATGCGTGATGCATCTTCTTATTACAGACACATGCATTTCCAAACATTCGTTCTACCTACGCTGTAAAATATATTATCTCTTCGATTTACACACGGCATCTATTGCACGTCTGTCCGTCCTGGGAGAGGGATCCCTCCTCTGTTGCTCTCCCTGAGGTGTTCTCCCATTTTCCCCTTTAAACTGTGGGTTTTTCTCCGGGGAAATCGGGAGGTCGGCTAAGCTAACGCAATGCTCCGACCGTCCACACTCACAACAACGGCCTATACAGACATAAATAAGCCAGCGACTGTATTCACCATGACACAGACAGTCTGTGGTTTGTACTTGTTTATAACTTTTGTTCGCCCAGCCAATATAAATTGGTACCTTTTTGGTACTTTTTTGGTACCACCAGCAGGCACTAAAAATGGGGGTAAAAGTTCCCGGTGTCAGTACCATATCTGCTCGGCCTACCGGATCTGCTCGGGGTCCGTTACGCTTACCAATGACGTCACGCATTGGCTGTACGGCAACCCAAGAGGTAATAATAATAATTCTAAATAAAACAGGAAGTTAACCTAAATTACATTTAAGACACTGCAGGGCTCGACATTATAAATGGCCCGCTGGCCCGGAAGCACTATTTAGACACCCCGGGCCAGCATAACGTACTTTCCACTTGCCCGCTCGGGCCACTAAAAATATTGTCCTGTGGTATTGGTATTTTGACAAGCAATGTTGTTAAATTGTTTCGTTTATTAACGCTACAACATAGCGTTTCGTGAGGCGGTTGTCGTTGTTGGGTGAAAAGCAAACAGCTGTTTGCTGCGGAGCCAGCGCGAGCAGGCTCCCGTGAGCGGGAGCGCGCTCGTTCACTACAGACTATCGCGCCACCATATCGCCAACATGTTTTTAATACCAGCGGTAACCGGTCAAGCGCCGGGCAAAAAACTATCTTCAAATAAAAGAAAATCACCGGAGGAGTTAAAGGAGAGTGACAGGGAGCATGAGAAGAAGAGGGAGAGAACGTTTCAGCCAGCTTGGTCGCTGGAGTTGTTTTCTAGTGGTGCAGTGACGCGTCCTAAAACCCTTTTATAATCTATCGATTAGATTTATGATTCGAAAATTATAAAAGTAGGGTAGACATGTGGATATTATCCGGCTGAACAAAACGTTCATTTATCAAACAGGTTTGTTTTCCACAGACCTTATTTCCAGCTATTTTCCAAAACCCTGTGGAGAAATCCCATTGCTTTTTTGTCGAGGGAGCCAGCAGCTTACTTCCTGGTTTTAGGACGCGTCACTGCACCTCTCAATATGATGCCAATATAAACAAGGTCTTCTGTCGGCTCTGTACATCAATGCCGACCTATGCTGACAAGTAAGTGAAGAGTAGAAAATATAAAAGGTATTGGCTATAGGGAAATGTCCCAGCAGTTTAGGAGAATGAAGGTGCTAATCTAATCTATTACATAGCCATTACATGTCTAACTCCTGATGACAGGAAGGCAGAAAGCGCATTATACTAATAATAATACTCATAATAATAGCAGACATTTTTTTAACAATGACCACAATATCATTATTTTAATAAACCAAATATGAACAATTGAGGAAAATGAGGAATAACTGATGATTCAAATGTTGTAGTACAAGTAGTAATGCAGTTAGTGCATAAATTACTATGGCAACAAATGTGTTAATTTTCTTCATTATTAGTCGATTTTTTTGGACGAATGCTCCGGGCCAGTGGTTACAATGGTGGGGCCAGTGATAAGACAATTCCACCGGCCCGGAGGGCCAGTGGCATTTTACCCTTAATGTCTACCCCTGCACTGCAACGAAAGTAACAAAAACAATGTAGTATCCTTTTCCGTTTCACAGAACACAAATTGGGTTATTTACATAATTATGTTTACACTGGTGACATTTACGGGACACAATTCACTGGGTTATATAGTGTGTGTTGCACCACGGACGAGTTAGTGAGTGCACCTGTGTTGTGTTAGCGTGTATACAAGATCATCCTGCTTTGCTGTAATGTGATGGAAAATAAAGTGTGGTGTTCCATACTAAACACGACGCCTCCGACTCCCATTCATCGGCTCGACAACACTGTCGATTGTTCTTTTTTAACACTGTTTCACAGTATTTAAAATTAGAAATCAAATTTGATCATACACCAATAGGGCCGGTCATACTCAGGTGCTATGGGGGTGTCTAAATTATGTGTTTTTTTATGGGGAATTCAAATATGAGCTTATTTAACTCGTCTCTAACCTACATCGTTTTGTATTTCTAAATTGGCAATTTTACCCTTTCAAACCTCTATATAAGATAGTAAAAGATATAAGGGAAATAATTTATATTGACAAAGCCAAATCCTTTTTAAATATGTATTAACAGGTGAACTGCATATATATAACTGGATAAGATTACAAAGAGCAATCTTCTGACTTCTTGAACTTTGCCAGGTTGCACAAGTCCTGCTTTGACTCATTCTTGGACATCAGTCTCCTGCTAGTCTCCTGAGCTCTGATCCCTCATCCCTCTTTTCCAACCCTCATAAAAAAACGTGTAATAAGTACGTTGGTCCACAACGTAGGACGTAGTATTTCTACAAAAACGCCTCTGAAATTGTAAGATCCCTACGTTTTCTTTCACCATGGCTGGCGTCTATGTCCCGTGATCTTCACATTTCTCCCTGCAGAAAAAAAAAACATGGCCGAACGTTTTATTCTCGGTGTAAAATGCTTATTTTAAAGTTAGTTTGGCCATTAAAATGCGTTTTGATGTGTGATGCCCCTGTGGGTCCATCAGTGGAGAGGGTGTGGCTATCCTGTCTGTGCTGCACTGATTGCAGTAAGTCAGGGCACCTGGGTCTGGTGCCCTATTTAAAGCCTCTCTGCTCCTCTCTGGGGGCTCTCTGCTTCTCCCTGCAGGCACCCGGTTTTTGTTGAGTATATGTTGTTGTTGCTTTAGTTGCTTTACTTTGTGCACCTCACCACTCCCACACATACACATTCATGCAACCCTCACCCTGCATTTACACTACTGATACCACTGACGTCCACACCTCATGCCTTACTTATGGTTGCATTTCATTTCATTTGGTTAAGTTGAATTGTTTGTCTTAAATAAACATCTTTTGTTAACCGTCGACATGGTGTGTCTCCTCTTTGTTGTGGCCTTTTGAGCCGGGTCGCAACATGATGTCATTTGATGCGAGAAATATGAGTTGTTATTTCATATTATGTGTGCAGTGGATGTACATGATCTTTAGTTTGCTAGTTATTACGAAGATTACTTCAGGAAATTGTGTCTCTACAACGTTTTCATTGTTGCCAAGGTGGTTGCTAGGGACGCTGCTATCGATATTATTTCTGTTATGTTGTGTAACTGTTTAATGGTGTTATCTTTATTGCTACCCCCTTCCCCGTCAATGTATAGTGTTGGTCCACAGCGCAAACGTATTAGTTTAACAAAATCTAAAATCTAAAATTGTGGCATAGATACTTTATTTTCCCCTGTGCAATTCCAGTCTCACATCTCACATCACATCGTCATAAACAAATACCGGAAACAGACCGAAAACACTTTATTTCGAGTGTGCTTGCTTTTCTCTTTGGAGGTCATTACATAACGGCATTGTAATACACGGTTCGGCTGCATTAAATATTACATATCTGCCGTAGTTCTCTATTTATAGAGCCCTGATGAGAAGACTTCTAGACAAACATGAGAAACTGCCGCCAACACTGAAAACGTGACGTGGATCATAAATATATCAGCAATTAAACAACACCTTACATTTCTTTTCACACAATACGTCTCCTTGCAGTATCAACACTACAGTAATTCGGCTGACTTTTATATTTGATCCAATTGGTAGATAGGCTGTGTTAATGTACACCATAAACGTGCACAGCTGATATAAAGGGACACCTAGTGGTTAAAGCATGTTATTGAATTTCAAGTTTTTCATCTCCGGCCTTGTCAGGTATTGAACAATCAATAAATAAAGAACACAGAATTATTAAATATAACACAGAATTTGTGTGATTATACTAAATGATTTACAAATAAACACCACTGCATATTTACAACTGTTACACATGCTGATGTAACGCAAATGTTTCCAACTTGGGATCAATAAAGTATATCTTATCTTAAAGACCCTGTGAAGTGTGCGCCTGTGCATGATCTGTTATGCTAATACATATAGTAATGACCAACATTGTCCATTGGAACCCTATCAAAGATGTTGGAACGAATTTGACGAGTTTTGAATTTGCCGCCGGGAAATCCGCAGTCGACCTCCGCCTTCGTGGGCGTGGCTTGCGATCTACTGCGTGACGTCACAAAATGGTCGCGGCCGAAGTGTTTACATTCATCACAGTTCATTGTTTCTCTGTTTCAAAGTCGAATTTATCAAAGTTTTCGAGCGAGTATTTTACTGGAAAGTGTGTCGGAGTCGACTGGAAGTGATTGCCAATCGAGAAAACCTGACAATGGAGGCGACAGTGAAGAAAAAGGGAGGAAAAACACACGGGAAGCGATGCATTGCCGCTGGCTGTAGTAATGTCAAGTCTGTCGAAGTGGCAATGTTTGCTGTTCCCAAAAGATGAAGGTGAGCCTGGCTGGTGTGTGTGTGTGTGTGTGTGTGTGTGTGTGTGTGTGTGTGTGTGTGTGTGTGTGTGTGTGTGTGTGTGTGTGTGTGTGTGTGTGTGTGTGTGTGTGTGTGTGTGTGTGGGTGGGTGTGTGTGTGTGTGTGTGTGTGTGTGTGTGTGTGTGTGTGTGTGTGGGTGTGTGGGTGGGTGTGTGTGGAGACACTGTGATGGATCGTTACGCTATGTGCAGCTCAAGGCATAATATGCTCGAACGGGAGCTGCAATCATGTTGCGCGCACTATCCGTGCTGAGTGTGCTGACTTTTCGTACAATGTCCCACTGTCTGGCTACCTGCATAAAGTCAAGTGCTCGGCGCAGTTGTCGGCGAAATGTCGTTCCTCTGTTTTCATTGAAACAGCTCCTTATATCCGTTAGCGCAGCTAGCTAGCACCAGATGCTAACAACAACAACAACAACAACAACAACAACAACACGTAAGGTGTGCCTCGCGCCACACATACACACACCCTCCCGCTCCTCCCGAGGGGTGGACTGGCCATCTGGCATACCGGGCATCGTCCCGGTGGGCCGTTGACAATTTACGTACCGAGGTGGGCCGGTCGGATAAGTCACTAGCACACCCCCCCCCCGTTAACTTGACAGCCCTAATATATATATATATATATATATAATATAGTATATATATATATAGTTATATTATATAGTTATAATAATAACTAGCTAACCAACTAACCATTCAGTGTTCTGTAGCCGGGCAATGTCTTCCCCATCGTCCATGTCGTCGCCATCATCCTCCCCACTTGACGTCCCTGACGGCTCAAATCTGTAGGGTTCAATGATGTCCTGCGCTTCCTCATCGTCACTTTCATCTTCTGTGCCACTTTCCTCATCTATCCTGTCCGAAAAGCTGTCAAAATCACTAATTTCTCTCGCACTAGTATCACTTTCCGAAGTCTCCGCCATGTTTACAATCACAACTGGGCCCATCTTGTGACGTCACAGCCGCTATCGTCTGCAACTTCAGGTAGGCTCAGACGGCCGTTGTTGGAACCGCTCTGAGTTTTCTGATGCTCGCCTCGGGTCCGCGCGTTCTTTCGGTAGAGCTGATTAACTTATAAAGGAAGAGTTGAACAGCACCATGATATCAAGATAAACAATAATCAGTTTTAATGGTAGAATATACAATACAACAATAAAACAATAAAGGGTATGGATACCCCTGCTCTCCTCCATCTGGGAGATCTCATCATCTTGCTGGTCAGTTGGAAAAGAGGAAGAATTCAGCAAGGCAGGAGCACAAATACAAAATACCAACAGAAGGAAACTCCTCTGGGGGATCACTGATTGGCAGACACAAACAGAGGGTCTTGTCGCAGCCAATCAGTGCGAGCCACCCGAGAGACCCGGAACCAACCGTCTCTTCAAGAGATAAACCAGACACTCTTTGGCGTCGGGTTACTCTGCAACACAAGTTCCTTATCTCTCCAGATCTTCCAGGAATGCAACACACACACATTTCCCCTCCTTCCTTCTCTTTGGCTTCACAGTCTTCACATTAAGATTTGGTGTTCTTCCAGATATGCTTAAAATATCATTTTCATATGGACTAAACTTCATACATGTAGATTACTTTACCGTTCACGGGATGAAAAACTTGCGATGTTTATCTCGTCCCTCGCACTTCCTAAAAAATTATTTTAGCCATGAACAGGCACAATGATATGTAAGGAATGAAACTGCCATTTCATTTTGGCGCAAAAAATTGCACTTCACAGGCACTTCAAGATGATCGATGGCTACTGCCATATTTGCAAAATGTGCCTCTGAACCTTGACAAGTGCATGTTTCAGGCTTATCAATTAACAACAGGAGGGGTCACAAACATAAGACCAGCTGTTAAATAAAGCTCTTCTGACCTTAGCTGGAATGCGGGTATATATATTAATGCTGCCCATTATGGGCACAAGCGATTTTCACCCATTTATTAATTATAATGTATGTTTTAAATTTGAGTGTTTCCTTTCCCCTAAACCTCCAGGGATGTACACAGTTTAATACCGGCAACTTATTATTATGGGAAATACGAAAACGTCTTTTAAAACTACAACTCCCAGTAGAGACGTGCCATAGATAGAGAACATGTTGCGAAACATAGCCAGCATGTGTAGTTCTGGGGGGACGGGCGGGGTGGACCCGTTCAAAAGCGACAGACCCCGAGCAGATCTGGTAGGCCAAGCTGATATGGTACTGACACCGGCACTAAGTACTCTTTTTGGTGTGAACGCAACATAAGGGGTACTAACGGAACTAAACGGGAAAAGTACGGGGAAAGTACGGGGAAAAGTACTCCGGTGTGAACGCGCCTAATACAGCCTGATGTTACATTTGTGAAATTATGCTTCCATTTAAAGTAAAATACACAATAAAGTGCAGGGTATGCTTTAGGGCAGGGGTTCCCAAAGTTTTTCTGTCAGGGCCCCGCCTTTGGAGAAAAAAATAAGTCGGGCCTCCTCAACACAAATAGTCAGGCTCAGTGGTGGCGCCAGATATTTATTTTGGGGTGCTGCGGGGTAGCTTGACGTTTCATAGAGGGTGCTCAAACATTTAGGGTTTCCCATTAATGTACCGGGCGCTACAGTGGAAATTTCTACTGCAACAATCCCCACGCAAATACACAGTGTGACAGTTACAATGAAGGCTCGAGGCATATAGGTGTAAGCAGGGGTAAAGTGCTATTTTTATAGGTGGTGTGTGGACCTCACATAGGGGGGTCCGGGGGCAAGCTCCCCCGGGAATATTTATTTTTAAATATTGAAGTTAAAAGCATCAATCTGGTGCACTTTGAGAGCAAAAAAAAGAGATCTATGGATACCTCTCTCAACACCCAGATGAAACAGAACTGTAAACAGATTTACTTTTTCTTTATGGATATTTTACAAATCACCCTTTTAAACTTTATTCTTGTTTTACTGTCATATAGTATTTCATACCTGTTTTCATTTATTCTCTTATTTTTTTATAACTATAATGATCATATAAACGTGTGCCTCGGAAATAATTGTTTACATTAATGGTGACCAAAACGTTTGAGACACACTGAGATAACTTAGACTAAAGTTAACTATCTAAACACTCAGAGTCCTTTAGTTCACTGAGTCTCTCAGTCTGACAGGAGAGGACTCTCCTCCACTTTGTTGTTGAAAAAACTCTTTATATCCGTTAGCGTAGCTCGCTAGCACCAGAAGCTAACAACTACGATCTCCGGTACTGGTGCGCTCTCTCTCTCTCCCTCGTGCACGCACACAAAATGGCTCGTTCCACACACACACAGAGCCGAGCTTTAATGAAACACAGAGACCCAGACGTAATAGTACTGTATCATATTATTTTCAAATCAATAATTTTTGAAATTATGATTTCTTTTTTTTTTAATAACCATTTTTCCTCCTGGTCTCTCGCGCCCCCCCCTGTCATGCCTCTGCGCCCCACACTTTGGGAACCACTGCTTTAGGGTGTGTAACTCTCGGATTGACAGGTCGCTACCCCAGTGTTGTCGGTTTTTGGTTTTGTCAATTATTTCGTTTTCGTTCACAGTCTCGGCTCAAATGTCAGAGACAGAACCAGTAACAACAACATGGATATCATATGAGCTGTGAAAAAAGTGCTGTTAATTCTATGTTATTAATTTGCTCTCTCAAGCATGTTCTGCCCTTTATATGTCATTTGGGTAATCAGGCATCTTATTATACAATGTTTCTATGTATTATTTGGGTTTAAATGCCAATCTCCTCACTATAACTAATTGAAATTCAAGCTCTGTTTTTCAGCACATATGTGGAAAGAAGTGGAGCTCATCCAGTAAGATAATGGAGAAGACTGTAGAAGGATGTGATGCAGAGTCGAGTAGAAATAATCTTACTGGCAGGAGGTGCAGCAGAGCGCACTTCTCTGGCAGATGAGCTGAAAAGTCATTACCAGTTATTGAAGTCCTAGCCAAGTGTGGAAGAAATCAGCATCCATTCTGTCTTCTTCTATTGCTCTTACATGAATTAAGAATTATTGAGCCATCAGTCAAATGCATTTTATATCAGTGGCTTGGCCTGTAGTACCAGTGTTGTCGAAAAACATTGACGTTGTGTGTGATAGTTCTTCAGAAATCTCCAGACTCAAATCACAGCTTTGAAAAAGTTCAGTCAGAGCAGCCAAAAAACTGTCCAAGTTTTACAAATGAACAGACACAAATGCAGACTTGACTACTTGGCAGTTGATTAAAGCAGATTTGTCCTTTTTCATCTCTCAAAGGTTTGGGTCCTGTTCAACACTGGGTACAGAAATATATTCAATATACAGTCATTTGTACGTAAAGATGTTTAAGTTGTAAGCACTTAGAAATATACATTTGATTGCATTTGAAGTGGCTGTAGACAACTTATCATAATGAAGTAGTTGATTGCACAAATTTGTAATGGATGTAGAATAAAGACGACATTAGGATATAAATTGGCTCCCTACAGTATAAGACTCGCTTTCCCTATGAAATTATGTCTGGCTCTAGGTAGTGTTCTCCCTTTCACAATAAAAGCCCCATCACAATACTTTCTGAATCACTGCAGGACGTATTGTGCTAAAATGCAAATACAAATAGCTTACAGTAGTTCCCAAGTAGTTGAACAATTGGAAAACCGCAAGAACTGTGGAAACTCCTACTGGCAAAGGATTGCGGAGGCAAATTATGCAAAGAGGAAGATAACAAACATTCTATCTAAAGCTAGATCAGTAAGTAACACAATCTGCATATTGACAGTATAAGTACAACAAAAACAGTATGCATGATGTTCAGTAAACGACCAGTCAAAATCGATGCATCCAATGTGTTTTTAAACGGAGCAGAAATAGAACTAGTCTCCCAGTTCAAGTATCTTGGAGTCATATTGGACTCGAACTTCAATCAATCAATCAATCAATGTTTATTTATATAGCCCAATATCACAAATGTTACATTTGTCTCAGTGGTCTTCACAGTTTGTACAGAATATCAGTATGACAATACGACACCCTCTGTCCTTAGACCCTCACATCGTACAAGGAAAAACTTCCAGAGAAAACCCACAGTTTAAAGGGGAAAAATGGGAGAAACCTCAGGGAGAGCAACAGAGGAGGGATCCCTCTCCCAGGATGGACAGACGTGCAATAGATGCTGTGTGTAAAAAAAAAAAGATAATACATTTGCAACATAGGTAGTCCAAATGTTTGGAAATGCATGTGTGTATAATAGGAAGATGAATCCACGGGGACATCCATCTAGGACTTATGATCCAGGACCACAGCAACAGCCACGACTCAAGATCCGGGCTCGCGACCCAGGACACAGGACTGCAGCAACAGGATCATCCATGACTCCGGATCCCGGCGTATATAGACACCAAAAAGAAAGAAATTTGGGGAAACTGGGTTAATCGGAACATGAGAGTACACAGGTACAGACAGAGAGAAGGAAGAAGTAAGATGTCCCCCGACAAACTAAGCCTATATCAGCAAAACTAGGGGCTGAATCTAATAATTCTGATAAGAATTCTGAATAAGGACCTGGTGCACGGTACACTGTAACAAATAAGATTGGCTGCAAAGTTTTCCAGGTCGGATGCGTAAGACTAAAAACGAGACTTTCAAAGGAGGTATAATTTAATTTTGGTTTAGTATTGATAAGTAAACTTGAGTCAAAGATGGCTGCAACTCCACCTCCTCGGCCTATGCCTCGGGCAATATGAGTATTGATATGGCTGGGTGGAGTGGCCTCATTTATGCTGACATATTCTTCATGTCTCAACCAAGTTTCAGTGAGACAGCATATATCAATATTATAATCTGATATTAAATCATTTACCAATATAGCTTTAGATGCTAGAGATCTTATGTTTAAGAGACCACATTTAATCTTCCTGTTTTGTTGCACTGTAGTAGTTGTTACATTTACTTTTATTAAGTTATTATGTGTGACACCTCTATTAGGTTTTACCTTAAATTGTCCTTGGGCAGACGCACACACCGTTAATATTGGGTATTTTATTGGGTTCGGGATTCCTATGGGTGACTGCCTAGGAGAGAGCGCAGAGAAGCGTGTAAGACTGCGCCTCCGCCTCCTGGTCTCAACTCCAGTTTGTCATGGATTAAGTCCACAAAGCCCTGCAATGTTTGCCGAAATGAGATGTGCACCTTCCAAAGTAGGATGAATGCCGTCCCTCTTAATCAGACCAGGTTTTCCCCAGAAGGCTGTCCAATTATTTACGAAGCCCACATTGTTTTCTGGGCACCACCAAGACAACCAGCGCTGAAATGATGACATGCGGCTATACATGTCATCATTGATCAGATTGGGGAGGGGGCCAGAGAAGATTACGGTGTCCGACATTGTTTTAGCATAACTACACACCGACGCCACATTAACTTTGGTGCATTCTGATTGGCGTAAACGAACATCATTACCACCGACGTGAATAACAATCCTACTGTATTTATGTTTATTTTTAGCCAGCAGTTTAAGATGCGCCTTAACGTCGCCCGCTCTGGCCCCCGGAATGCATGTGACTGTGGAGGCTTCGGTCTCTAAGTTCACGTGTCTCATAATAGAGCTATCAATAACCAGAGTTGGCTTCTCAGCGGGTGTCTCGCTGAGTGGGGAATATTTGTTAGATACGTGAACGGGTTGGTGGTGACCTGCGGGTTTCGCGTTATGCCCCTTCAGAACAGTCACCCAGTCTCCCTGCTGCTCGGGAGGTGTCGGGGGACGGCTAATAGGAGCTACCATTTGCCAGTCCGCACCGGCTAACATGGGCTTTACTGTAGCTGAGTTACTTTCTAAGATGCGGAGCCGGGCTTCTATGGCTATGATTCCCGCCTCCAACCTAACAACTATACTACATTTAACACATATACCGGTACCAGTAAAGGAGGCAGGGAAGTAACCAAACATGAGACAGGTAGAGCAGGAAGTAGCACCCGAGTGTGGAGAAGGAGCCATGGCTAGCTATCAAGCTAAAGTAGCTACCGTTAGCAAACCCGAAAAGAGTGTAGGCAACTGTGGAGTTACAGTCGCGCAATAGTGGTCCGTCTTGACTTTTAAGAAACATATCAAGAAAGTATCCAATACCATTAAATTCAACTTGCACAATTTCAAACACATTAGACCTTTCTTAACTGTCAATGCTGCAAAGTCATACCTCCACTGTATGATTCTATCCCACATTGAATACTGTTTTACAAACTGGTCGTTTGCTCGTGCCACAAACCTGAAACCAATAGAACAGCTGTACAAGAGAGCTATCGAGGTGTTTGACAGAAAGCCAAATTCATACCACCACTGTACCATCCTAGAAAAACACACAATTTCTTGAGTTTTGACAATTGTAAGTCTTTTAAAAGTATGTCTTTTTTTTATAAATGATTGACCCCCCGGCTCGGCTCTGTGTGTGTGTGGAACGAGCCATTTTGTGTGCGCGAGC
>CALSBZ010046887.1:173124-186500 GCA_943591055.1 Gobionotothen gibberifrons | reverse complement strand
TGTGTGTCCGTTTGGGTGTTTTTGCGTGCATCTGTAGCTCCATCACATGCCAGCACACTCTGTACCTGAATTGACTTAGTCCATTTGTTCAAATGTATAGTGACAGGCAGAAAATAATTGGGCAAGGAACAAACAGACAGACTTACCAGATAAGCAAATAGTATAGGGGAACGGATAATCCACCAATATCCCATGTTAATATTCCTCTCCCAGCACCTACACACACGCACACACACATTATACATTGTAAATTATTGCTGTGAAGATATTCCTACAGTGTGATAGGAATTCACAGATAAAAGCTGTTACATTCAAACTGCCTTACATTTTATGTAACAATAGTATTATTGAATGTTATTACTGTACGAAAAGTGACTTACTCTTCGTTTTCATACAGATATTTCACTGTGATCCACGGCAACACGAATATGAGCGGTGCACCTATAATAATAATACATTTGATTTATATAGCACACTTTAAAGACAAACGTCAAGGAAAAATAAGTAAAAAGATATCTAAAAGGACCATATTGGATAAAATATGGCACCTTCACATGTGAACGAATGTGAGAGTGAAAGTTGTTGAAACAAAGATGAATGATGATATCATGGAAATGATGCTCCTGGTAGATCATCTGCTACACAATTTAATACAGTTTGAGCTATATTTATTATTTTACCCGGTGTTCAGTATTAGACATGATGATGAGTTTACAAATCTCATTATCTCAAGACTAATAATTCTTGTTTCCCCAATGAGGACATGAAAGGTCTTTAAGTATGAAAGTGTCTGTCTGCCTCTGCAAAGCTTTATCTAATCTGTTCATGAGGCGGGTCTCTTCTTCAGACATGATCTCACCAACAGTTGGACCATCCAGTGAATATCTTAGTGAGACCACGATTTGTTATCTCCGCTCAGTGAGGAGTTTCATAATCAGGGAAAACAGTGTTGGAAATCTCAAGATAACTATATAATTTAATTGTTACATCAGAGTAGCAAGCTACAAATTAAATATGAGCATCATAAAGTCATTAACAAGAACATTAAGATTATGTTCCCAAGAAAGCACACATGTTTTTGTTGTAATTATTATGTGTCCTGACAATTCATACTTTTTGAATGAATATATTTGAATTTTTTGATGTACACAATCTTTTTCACAGTCTTAACATACATGATATCCCACCGTCTTGGGCAGTATTAGTGCAAAGTAAAAGAAAAAATAGAAAGCCCTTTGATGTTCCAGAGGGAAATCTGAAGCACTTGAGTCAGTGCTGGTTTGGTCTGTCAAGTACTACAAATGTGAAAATGAAATAAATGTGAGTGTTAGAAAAAGGTGAGATAACCAGTCCTCTGTGGCCAGCTTCTCATCTCTCCTTTTTATTTGAGTTGGCTCCTTATCCTCGCTTGAGACTTAATAACGCAAATAGCTTAATGAGTGGTTGGTCGTCAAGTTGCCTTGTGGGTAACGAAGGCACCAGGTTTTGACGATGAAGTATGTACTGAATAAAAAAAAACGATCTCTGACTCATCCCTCAAACACACTCTTTGTGTTTGCTTGTTTGTTTGTCACTAAGCATCATCACTTCAAAACACCTGTTGACAGGAGGCCCTTGCTGATTTGAATCACTTCACTAAATTACCTGACTGCCTGAGAAAGGATGCTTTTTTTTCTTTTCCACTAGGGGTAGTTCCGTCTCAGGGCTACTTTTTCACCTTTTTTCTGGCCCTCCAAAATCAAGGTTCTTACCGGGCCAACAACCGGGCTGAATATGCTAAACTAGTGACGTAAACACTCTCGACTGCTGAATGGTCAGAGAGAATCGCTGGCAAGGGGGCTACAACTACAACAAAATGAGCATATTTTACCGTGATTTAATTGTAATACACGTTTCAAAATGATGCCGAAGTAACAACATGCTGATACCGGTCTGCAGACAAGACGGCAGGCAAAAAAACTTTTAAAATGCGTGTTTTCTGAATGGAGATCGGATCGACCAGGCTAAGCTAACGCAGTATATGCTCCGACTTTCCACACTCACAACAATGGCCTACAGACACAAATAAAGCAGCGACTGTATTCGCCATGACACAGACAGTCTGTGGTTTGTACTTGTTTCACTTTTGTCTAGTTTCTGAACAGATATGAGGAGCTGTGAGCTCTGAGTGCTAACAGCTAACGGCTGACGTTTTGGTTTTGTGGTTCGCAAACTTCGCATTGAAGATGACGTCACGGCAGTTTTATGCAGCGTCGCTCGCCCCGCCTACACTGCGTTACTGTAGTTACTACTCCTGTTACTAAACTGTAATGGTAACGCAGCATAAAGTGAGCCTGGCCTACCAAGGCCTAACCATACCGTACTAAGCCGTGCGAGGTCCTGCAGTGGAAAAGCGCCATTAGATACCTGTTGACCATCCATGTCCGAATACTTCCTGTTGCCGTTAACCTTGTTCCTTTGAACAACTGCTCAAATAGACTATTTCCTGTTCTCCTTCTTGGTAAAATGTATGTTTTCTCTTCTCACTTAATTGAACTATATTTGTTTGGTTAAAAAATAACAGCAATACAGGTTATTTTATAAGCGTAAATGTCTATGTTAGTCATTGTCTAGTTTAGATGTAATCAGCGCATTGGATGGGCATCATCAGCCTCATGTATATTGGTAATGAAAAGAAGGTTGATGGGCCGTCATCACTTAAAGGTGGGGTAGGTAATTTTGGAGAAACCAGCTCGAGTGCGCTAGAATTTGAAAATACACAACCGGAACAAATCTGCCACTTCCTTACAGAGCCCCTCCTCCAACACACACGAACGCGCACATGACCAATGAGGGCACGAGATAAGTTTGTGCACAGACGGAAGGCTGACAGGCAGGTAGGCCATCCAGTCATTTTAGCCGGGCCGGCTCAGATGATTGGTCGTGCTTTTTACAGTACTACGGCTTCCACGGATGACATTATTTTATTGTCAAAGCATTTAAGATATTCATTGCTATCGGGATGTTAAGAGCATTCCATGGAATATAACAAAAAGTGTTTCTGAAATAAACACTAATATTGTCCTTACATACCCCACCTTTAATCACATGGTTGATCCACGATACAAGAACTAAACTTCTTATGGCCATAATTATTATAATGGGAGAGAAAGAGTGTAAAGAGCCTGTCTCCTCCAAGAAGACCTGAGGGCGGCAGAGAGTCATACTTAAAAAACGCAAGAACCACCTTTTTGATTTGATTTAACAGCATTTTATTTTAGTCTTATCTTATTCCTTTTTATTCTTATATTTATTTGTATTTAAAATTTTATATTATGAACTGTTTTTTTTTATCACAAAGCTATGTGTTACTCTGGTTATACCTTGGAAGGAGGGGGATAGTATTGTTTTATTTTTTGTAAATTGTGTTTGGTTTGTGAAGCACTTTGAGTTACCTTTGTGTATAAAAAGTGCTGTATAAATAAAGTTTGATGATTGACGATTGAGGAATCAAATTGCTGATAACACCCAACAGGTGAGCAGTTTTTCTTACCCCAGCCAATGGCCAGATAAATGTAGAAGTACTTCCTCTCGCTGAACACGGTGATGACGAGCAGGCTGTGCAGGTAGATGCCCTCCACCAGCAGCCAATAGTTGTTGGCCATCACGCTGTACTGCATCATTACCATGGCACCTCGACACCACGTAACAGCCTGAACACGACACAGGATGGGGGTGGTGCGAAAAAAACAGTAAGCCAAGGAGAGACCTTCTGTTATTGTACACAAGATGGAAATTGTGCAGCGAAAATACAATGCTCAGAGTCCTTGTCCCTGTCCTTCACATCGCGTGTTTGATTCTAGCACACAATCTTTCCTCACACTCCTTCACAGCAGAATATGTTAAATATGTCAAAGATCGTTTGCTCCTATTTTCAGAAATTATAAAATACTTTCTGCACATTAAAGGGGCTTATTCTCATTCATTTGTTAAAATCTGTGTAAATGAGCACTTCTGCTAAAATAATCCTTCCACCTGGCAGCTTAGGCATATGTAGATTAAACAGCATGAATATCAGGTGTGCCTAAGGCTGGTCATTTGTATCACCACTCGAGAATGTGCAATTTTATGTTGAAAAACCAATGCATTAGTGACTCTAAACTGTGAAGTGGATGAATTATCTTGACAGAAATGTTAACAAATATGTGCACATCATTTGAGAGGCATTAACTTGTTGAGTGCATTTCAAGTTCTCGTGAAAAATGAGAGTGAAAACAAATATGCGGTTTTTATGTGTGTGCTCAGTGTGCAAAATCAAACTAAATAGATTTACAATGTCGCTTACACTTCGGCACTTTCACAGGAAATCACATTTGTTGTAGTGGCCATTTTGTCATTGTTAATGTGAATTTACGCAAGGCCGTTTGTGCCATTTTAAATAAGATAAATTGCATATTCCTCCGATGCAGATGTAGAGAAGCTTAACAAGAAAGGAGTTAGAGGAACTTGAGGGATCGGCATGTGTTGGAGTTTCTGGGTTTTGCTTTTCTCTCTGATATTAAACATTCACAAGTTGAGATGTATTCTCTATGAGCTGATGATGATGTATGACATTTCAAATACTAATATTGTCCTTCAGACTTTTCCTAGGGGATTTAACTTCCATTCATGAATCACTTGTAGGGGGATTCAACATTTATTGCTTTGTATAATAGCTCATTTGTTCTCATCAGAACCATATTAAGTTATGTATATAGCATATAGCATATATATAGTACAATTTGTAAAAGTCTGTTGAATTCATCCAATGTCCAAAAAGAGGTTGTAAATGCACATATTCAAGAAAAATGTAGTAGCCTAGACTTTGTATGTGCCACAACCCTCTGTCTGATTACATATTCTCACTATACACTGTAGTGAATTTACAATATTCCCCATTGACAGAGCAGGAGGTATTGTGATGTTACTGCAGTGAGAAATGTCCTTATAGAAAGGTATTTCTCTCGTGCTAAATAGCTGCACATCAACACATGAATAGCCGGTGAGGCTGGCGTGATGTTTTGGCTCTGACCGGTATGTTGACCCAGGCTTGTGTCCGGGTGTCCCCCCCGCTCCTGGGGTCCAGAGTGAGGGTCAGCAGGGCGTCTTTGACCAGGATGGACACGGCTCTCAGGATGAACGATGCGAACAGGTTCATGTGGATGTTGTTCCTCATGCAGTGCAGCTTCCTGGTGCAGAGTTGACAGTGTGTGAAATATTTTGACTTTGATATGTTGTATCATATCATATAATAATAATAATAATAATGCATTTTATTTATATAGCGCTTTTCACAACTCAAAGACGCTTTACAGTGTGAGGGAGGGTATACAAACAAGGACAGGCAAACAAGTAAGTATAGTAAAATAAAACAAACAACAATATCACTGTAGTAATGCATGCAGGAACTTGACTCTAAAACATTCTTCCAACATTGTATTTCTTACTTTTTTTCTTTACATGTGTTCCTTCTTTATTCCATCAACACTTACACTGGCTGTCACTATATTGTTTTACACAATGTACCATACCCATCCTGTTCATATTCATACTGTTATATCTTTCTTTTCTGAATGCATATTTACATATTCATACACCTATATGAATATAATAGGCTATATACATCTTATTTAGTTTTATCATGCAGCACATCGTGTCCTATTTTTTTTAATGTATATCAGGTTATATTTTCATTTGTATATATAACAATAAAACATCTTGAATATTGAATTCTGTCGTTCATTCCTTGTTTTTGTATTCCCTGTTTCCCTCCTTTCTATTACTAAACTTATTTCATTCATTGCTTCTTTTTCTTTTCCTTTCTCCTGTTTGTTCTTATTTTTTCTCTACTACCCCCTTTCTTTTCTTCCCCCTTCATTCATCCCTGCCTTTTCTTCTTTTCTTAGTTTGTTTGTCTCTTTTCCATTTTTCTTCCGCCTTCACCTATTTGTATTCTTCTATTGATTACTTCACCCTTTCTTTCTTACTTGGTAGGAAAGCAAAAAGGGAAAGATTTTTCCCTAATATTATTAATCGCTTCTTTTGTCTCTGTTATTCGTGACCTATCTCCTTGCTTTTTTCTCCTTTTCTTTTTTCCTGCCTTCCTTTCTTCTTCCCTTGGTTTCCACTTTCTCTTTATTCTCATCGTTTTTCACAACCATTCCTTTCCTTTTGTCTTTTCGTTCCTCTCCCTCTTTTATCCTCCTCTCTGCCCCCCCCCTCCTCCTCCCTTCCCTGTTTACTCCTCGTACATGTTGTACCTGAAGGTGATGAGGATACCCAAGGCCAGCAGCAGAGCCCCCAGGGAGAGCGAGTAGCCCACTGTGTACATGATGCGTAACTGACTTAGGATGCGGCCATACTGCTGCTGAAGAACAAATGGAGAGACAGAATCAGTTTCATCGACACACACACACACACACACACACACACACACACACACACACACACACACACACACACACACACACACACACAATTTTACATAAATGCACACAAAGACACAGCACTGTATACACACACCTCACCAGGGTCGTCCTCACACTCGCTGGTATTCTTTGGCGCCCACTGACCGTCTTCACTGCAGACTCTGTAGACCCGACCCTGCTGAACTGTGGGACATTTTACATTACATTTTACATAAGGATGTCATGTGTAGCTCCCACCATTCAGAAGTGTCTTAATGCCCTCACAATCAATTCATTTAGTGACGTTATTTTATCTGAAACAAAAATAAATTGTCAATTCTTCATATGGTTAAAATTAAGCAAAAGCAAGCTAAGCACAAAGACAAGAAGCGGGAAAAAGGTTAGCCTTGCTAATAATGAAGGTTAAGGCCCCCATTTACACAATATCAAAAAAGTCTTCCGTTCACACGGATACGGCTCCATAAACGTGTCCCTTCACACGAGACCGCTCGACCGGCTGTAGACGCTGTAGTACATATGCCAGGCCTGTAAGTGGCGCTGTCATTCCGCCACAAAATACACCAAAAGCAACGAAGAAGACCCCGAGCATGGTTGCCATGGTTGCCTTTCTGTTTATTCTCCGCGGTGGATTTAGCAACATGTAGTTCATGTAGTTCTCCATGTCCACTTGTTGCTCATGGTTGTGGTAGAGGAGCTGTAGATTTTGCACTAACATATGTAGCATGGTCAGTAGCAGTAGCTACTAACAGTAGCTGACAGTAGCTACTGACCATGCTACAGCAGTGAGCAGCAGAGGTGGGGAGAGGCGGGGCTATGGCTTCATCATTATCAGGAAATTATCGTATAGGCCGTTTGGCCCCCAGAGCGTTCCATCCACAGATCTATCCACCTTGGGACCCGTTATCGTTTTAGGGGTCAGTTTCCGCGGTTCCGTTAAGGCCTCGTTTGAACGAACGGGCTATACGAAAGAGAAAAGTAGCGGATACAACCCGTTTCGTTCCGGTGTAAACAGCACCTAAAACTAGCTCACAATTAACATGTCATAGTTTAATTGTTGAACCCATTAAAAAGTTATTAGGTGGTGGTCTACTTCCTGGAGTAGCTGCTGGTTGCCTGGCAACTGCATCTCATGCAATTGTCCAGCACATAATCCCCTGTCATACTACCACTCAATGTTTTTAGACCTCAAGTTACTAAGTGAGCTTTATAAGTCTTGTCAGGTTAATTTTTAGGTCTGGGCAAAGCTATTTCGAGATACCCTTTACGTAAATAAGAAAAAGAGAAGGAGTTAGAAACAGGGGTTTGACTCTCTACACTTGCTGGAGAAAACAAGAAAATCCCCTGCTGCTACTCCACAGGAGATAACAGATATAATCCTCCCCTCACACCTATGCAATGCCTGAGGGAAACCTGAACATGAAAAGTAACAATTCTATGCAGGAAGAGCAGCAAATCTTAGAGCCTCATGCTTCATGTATCAACAGTTATCTGACAGCCTGCACACTAAGGGAACATGAATCACAGGAGACACTGTTTGAAGCCTTGACACCACTTTCAGGTTGATAATGAGAGTGGTAGCTGACTGATACGTATAACACCAGTTGATGACGTATCCACTCTCTTCTCACTACTGCATTTACTCATCAGAAGGATTCTTTTATCTTACTAAATGACAAGGACATATGAGCTTAACTGACTGAATGAAAACACGTTAAAGAGCACGTGTTCTCATGCCCCTCAGTGCGTCCTTGTATTTCTCAAACGAATTCAAGTCAGTTACATACAAGTCACTTTGTTTCCACTAAGGTGTGTTCAAGAAGAGCTTTAGTTTGAAAAGGGGGAACATTTCTGCACACTGGAATTGCTCATTTTAATTAAAGACATATTTTTACAGTTATATTTATGACATTATATGTAAACCTGGTCACATTTATCACATTGTTGCATATGGCACTTTACTGATATATTCTGTGTATTTTTAATAGATATATTTGCACTCTTTCCCACGCTGCCACTGCTACACAACTATTTCCTGCAGGCAAAATAAAATGAATCTCTTATATCATCTATTTCTAAAGGAGTACTCAACCCCACAACTACTAACACTGTGTTATATAATAATAAAAAAAAATCACATTCCTCTACGGTAAAGAATGAAAATAACTGAGAAATTCTAAGTAAATTGGGGCCACGTTTAAAAACAGCACATTTATTTCAAAACATCTGGCTCAATTAGCTCTCACAAAACTCATACAGAGTATTGAGATCAAGTTTAGCTATCTATACTTATCTTGTATTTTTATCCTTTGTTCACCTTGGCTGTGGGCATTTTCTGTTAACACACATACCTTTGCGGTACCATGGCAGGAACCATGGGCAGGACACATTGACCGTTGTTCCTGGGAGTCCATCAGGCCAGCAGACGTACAGATCAAAGGTCCGGTTACACACCAGCCCTGCAGCGGAGAGCAGGTCTGTGAAATCATGCTACTGTACTTAATTCTACTGCAGAAACATGCTAATGCTGGGAGGAGAGGGGCTCACCGGTGGCGGGGGGCGTGGCGTTGAGGTAGTCCAGGCACTGGTCTTTGTAGCTGCTCCACTTCTCCTTCACAAGCTCTAGGGAGTTTGTAGAGAAGACCTTCAAGAAGAGGAAACGTCATCAAGCTTCGTGAAGTTTCAGCAACACCATCATCACATTTTCTACACCTTCATCTTTCTAGATCAAAGACACATCTCCTTGTGGTGTGTGAAAACGAAAGAGACACTATGAGTCGTACCTTTGTGCAGCTGCAGAGCAAAAGCAAGGCCAAGAGGAGACACACCTGGGACATCCCACTGACGCAGGGAGGATGGGGGTGGGTGGGGACCAGAACACAGAGGAGACCCGACACATGAGGCGGTCTCAGCCCTGTCTCTCCGTGTGGCCTACACACACAATATGGAGGAGCTTGTTAGTGGAAAGAAGGTGTGTGTGTGTGTGTGTGTGTGTGTGTGTGTGTGTATGTGTGTGTGTGTGGTCTTGCGAACCCAAGGTCATTGGTCAAAAACATACCTTTTCACACATTGTTTCTAAGCATTGAGTGCAAAAATGCAGCACAAAAGTGTCAAGCATGGATGTTTAACATATAGAAAGATGGGATTGGACAGCAATGGTTGGAAGAACAAAGATGTTTGTGTGCATTTGTCTATGCATTATGGCAAGTATACCTCATGTAAGGTCTGGAAATCAATAGCATCAAATTACAGGTACAACTGTTTGTGTGTTGAGCTGTCACATTTCCTGTAGATCGTCTTCATCCATGAAGTTGGAGAACAAAACGAAATCTGAAACGTTTCTGCAAAAAACACCTTGACCATGGAAACATTTTTGGCTAAAACGTTTCAAATTCCACTCTGTTCCAGTCTCGGTGCTTCTGTTGGAGTGCCGTAAGGAAGATGTGTGTGTTTGTGTGATTGTGTGTGTGTGTGTGTTTCATTGTGTCCAGTGCATTGAACTGCTGTACCTGCCTGAGATCTAAGCCAAACATCGATAGCCTGTTGTGTTAGCACAGCAGAATAACACCTTCATTTTGAAACAGAACAAACAGCCAATCAGTGAGCTGCGGCAGTTTTTTCTTCCTGTAACAAACCTTCTATCTTGTGGTGTTACAGTAATAACCTTCCTCTTTACCATCACATGCAGATCTTATCAATTGAGGGAAGACAGAAGCTTTACATGCTCCTGTAGGCAGATTTCATGTTATCTACACGTTTGGTACACAATTTGTGAGTTTAAAATGTCCCGGGATGATAAATGTTCATCGTGAAACCTAGTTATGATGAAATATGCTGAGGATTTTCTCTGTCAGTGATATAAATACGACCATAGATTATGAGATGGAGTCATATATTAGGCAGCTATTGACTCAGGTTACACATAACAACAACTGTTCTGTGCTTTTTTATTCTCATTGTCAACAAATCGCATAAAATAACCAAAACCTGCTTTACTAACACGTAGTGTATTCACTTAAAAGCCCGATATACTGTATTGCTCTGTTACATGAACCTCTATTGTTGAACAACGCCATATTGTGTGACTGGGTGACATTTCCATTCATTATGACAAAAACATACACTGTTTAGAGTCAATCGCTCACAGGATGTACTGCTGATGTCAATACTCAGTAGACCAGAGCATGCACTGTATCAATGCATTATGTTCTTCGGTTTGACTGAATTACTTAGCATGTTTAGGGATGACGCTAAATAAAGAAATAAAAGTAGAAGGAAATGGTGTTGGTGCTGAGAGACACAGAAGGGCTGGAGAAGTATGCAGAGAGTATTGGGAGACTGACTGATGTGTTATTCATTGATCATATCAGCAGTATTATCCTTCATGGTGTATATTAGACAACTAAAGTCTGGACACGGTGCTTCTTTTATAAGAATCTCTATGTGGAAGACTTTGCTTCATCTTTTGGGGTTTCTAGTTTTCTGGTCACAGTGATAACTGTGAAATATTATTCCTTTACCAAACAGGTCATATTTTCAGTTGATCTTGTTTGACTTGTTGTTGTCTGTCTGTCTAGCAATGATACAGAAAGTGTTGGAACCATTTTCATTAAAATTGAAGAGTGTAAAACAGGCAAAGGAAAAACCTCTTACATTTGGAGTGGATCCTAACGGACAAATACACACATTATATTTCACTTTTGTTCGTATTGTGAAATAAGGAATGGGTTTGCTGGAGGTCAGCTCTTTGAGTGCCCTTCTTGTTTATGTTGTTATACATATTAATTATAAAGTTTTAAATAAGATGTTCTCGAGGAAAACTGTCATTGTTATGTATTCTCTGTTATAAAATATAAATGATGCCTGCTTGTGAATAGTAACAATCATTCCTAAGTCAGGTCATTTTCTGTTCCAACATGTATTTTTGGTTTAAAAAGGATCTTTGTAATCTTCAGTTGTATGTGATTTAATCTCCTAACCTCCCTCATATGAACAGTCACATGTAGAGATGTACTTGATTTACATGGTAGCTGGGCATCTGTGTGTGTGTGTGTGTGTGTGTGTGTGTGTGTGTGTGTGTGTGTGTGTGTGTGTGTGTAATGTAAAACCTCCATGAGAGGTCGATAAGGCTATCAGTTTGAGACAATCCTGTGATTATGCACTGTCCTCTTCTCTGTATTGTGGTTAACACAAAGCAGACACACAGGCGCTGCCAGCGGCACACACACATGCTCACACACATGCTCACACACATGCTCACACATGCTCACACACACACACACACACACACACACACACACACACACACACACACACACCAGCATGCTATGGAATGAGGATGTCCTAATGCCTTTTGCAGCCTGTGAGGGTAGCACCTCGGGTTGCTAAGGCCTGCAATTTAATCCTGTGTTGCAGAGGACTGCTGCTACTTTTGGATGAATCTATCCGTGTTATTGGATTCAGTCTTTGTATCGCCAAAATGTCAGCCCTCCTCCAGGAGTGAATACAAATCTGCATTGCCTTTTGATTGGGGAGCATTTTTGAGTTGCTTTTTTCTGGAGGGTTTTTGTAGAGAATCTTTATTTTAATGAGTCCCAAAAGGCTGTAAAGGCTTCTCAAAACACCCCAACATCTTTTGGAGCAAGTCAAAAGATACGAAATATTTCTTTAGAGAGTATGTGCTGACGTCACTTGCCGAACAGATTGAGTGGCAAAAGGGGTAAAAAAGCATCCTGCAACATGGCAGCTGTTTAAATGGCAAACTGCGAAACTGTGAGTAAAACAAACTGTTTAAATTAAAGGCAGTCCGACTGAAAAGAGATTGGCACAACCGTAAAAAAAAAAACGGTCAATGGGCACTGACATGTGGTCAGGAATCGGGGATCCTCACATTTACATGAAACATATCTTAACACAGGTGTTAAACATAAAGCGAAGACGGAAGAAATACTTAAGCCTTGAAATTCGGATGTACTTAAAGGCAGCATTTGTTTTTTGATTTGTTTGTATCAAAGACACCAATGCATATTCTGGTCATATGTGGACTGGATGTATTTTTCATTTTTTTAATACAGCACCTTTTTATTTTGAAAACTGTGAGCTAGCTTGCTTTGAAGCAAACACTATATAGAGCGTGACATGTACACTGAATAAGTGAAAGAGGATCATTATTACATTTATGGCTGTCAATACAGTGTGGGAAGATTTTACCCAGAAATCCAGCAGATCTGAAGATAAACAGAAAGCGCAAACCAACGTTTAGTTCTCCCTATTTGGTTGTTTCTGTGAATTGCTTCTCTTTTTACAGCTTTTGAAAATCTATAAGAAAAGAGCTCTGAAAAAAGCTCTGTATTCTTGCTCAATTTGTTCATAGTCAATCCCACAACAACCGACTCTTTCCCATTCTAATATGTGTTATTAAAGCTGAACCCTACAATTGCATTTCATTTGGCGTAGCAGCAATTTCCCTTCAGTCAGACAAACCTTTATTTGAACTTTGAGCCATTACTGAGCCAATACTCACATCCTTCTTCTGAATAACCACTCTGGACATACTTTTACATGACGTCCCTGTAATCATATGATGAATACGGAGCTGTGTGTTTGTTTGTCTGTGTTACTGTATCCAGGAGAAAGAAAAAAGCAGAGATAGAAACACTAAAGCAAGCAAGCAATATATCTGCACACCGACGCTCACTGGTTTTTAAAAGTGAGTCAAGGCTTGTTGCTTTGGAAAATTCCATTATATTGTGATGTTCATGTAAAACAAAAAGGACTGGCGCTCTCTTTCTATGTGTGTGTGTGTGGTCATTGTAGAAGCAACATTTGCTTAAACAGACTTAGATTGCGTTGTTTATTTGTTACTCCCACACAACAACACACACAAACACACATACATTTCTCTCAAGGGAAAATGAGGTGGCACTATTAGCT
>CALSBZ010046887.1:153544-173114 GCA_943591055.1 Gobionotothen gibberifrons | reverse complement strand
ACAGAAACAGAGCAGGAAGGAGAAGCAGAAGGAAGTGGAAATGTGTGTCAGCAAACCATTGTAGAATCTAATATAATCTACTTATCACACATCAAGGACCTCGAACGATCCAATGACCGATAATGAAGTCAATCAGGAAAACAGACCTCTCCCCATTACCATTAAGGTTATCATTAAGGTTATGCTGTCCATGCTACCTTCTATGAGCACCTCCCAATTATGTTTTTTAAATCAATAAGCCTCCCTGTAATTAGGCAGTATAGAGGGTATGTAGGCGGCAACAGACAGGAGTGCAGTGGCTGTAATGGAGTTAAACAGAGCTCTAATTATGTTGTTTCTGCCTCTGCGAGCTGACAGCCAACTGCTCTGGAGCTCCAATACCATGATTTTTACTCTCTTTCTTCACTTAATTTACCCTCTCTATTGCTGACTTTTTGTACGCAGCTTTTAAACTACATGTTATTAGGACATCATTAAAATGTGAAGGTTTGGTTCACCATGGTGACAAAAAGGACATGATTTATCACTTGCCACTTGTGGTAATTTGTATAAATGACCTTCGTTTGGTCTATTATTAGTCAAATTGTGTTTCATGTTCACTCATTTCCCTTTTTTTCTTTCTATTCTTTGTCAATATGTGTCTTACAAGCTATTGTGAAGGTTGTAGCTCTTATTTTGAAGGTAACATATCTTTTAGGGCACTGATCTGACTTTTTAGTTATCGATACTGATACCTGGGGCCTCATTTATAAAGCGATATACGCTCAAAAAATGGCGTACGCCAGTTTCTACGCAATGTTTGCGATTTATAAAATAGTAACTTGACGGGAAACCGTGCTGTCCTCCACGCAAACTCTAACCCATGCGTACGCACTAAGCACAACAACGTGAGAGACGAGAAACTGCGACACCGTTGGCAGAAGGAAGAATCGAGAGAAATATGTGGAAATAATACCATAAATAAAATGTTACCTCTCATTTATCATATATGAAGAATTCATTTTCACAAATTGATTAAAGCCAATCTTAAAATGATTTAACAAACGCCTGTTTGAGACTCCTCAGTGCACACAAAAACATAACTTGGAGAAATAAATAAATACGGATATGTTATTTAAAACCACCTCGAATATGTTGTGTTAATGTTATGAAATGTTTTCTCATAAATGATGCGGTAAGCAGGAGGACATAATTACGTCTAAACTGACGCCGTGTTGCATTTCTATAGGTTGTAGGTACGAGCATGGTTTTATATACTATCATGTTTAATCGTGTTTTATGCCGTTTGCCAAGACTTGATAAGTCGCTCGTAAAACACAGGAGGTATGGAAACTAAGAGCACCATATGTGGTAAATTGTACAGCTAATATAACACAACACATTAGTTGTATTTCCTTATTGGTGGATATAGAGTTGCTGCGGAGGGGGGGGGGGGGGTTGAGATGCACAGGCTGCAGTGGAGACGCTGCGCACAGCTGATCGACAGCTGGGACACAAACCACCAAATAGCCTACAAAAACATAATTCAGATCCAGTCGTCATGACTCCACTCCACGTCATGATTCCCCGATCATTTCTTACAGTTTCTCATCAAGGGGGGTCTCCTGTCCCCGGTACAAACACACTGCCTGAGGAAGGCTATGTGGATTTGTTTTGTCATTAACTTTTTCGGACCACTTATTTATTTATTTTGGTGACGATCCGACCTCCATGCTGCTACTCTGGTTCAAACTGCATCCACCAAACAATATGATTTATCTTGACCTCCCCAAAATAACCAAAATCTGACACGGTGTGAGATGTTTTTTTTAGCTGTTCTGTCGTCATTTCCTGCTATCTTCTTCATGCATTCAGTCAAAATGAATGAATGAATGGGCGTTTCTGTGACTATTTATAGGCAAATATGGGCGTTACGTGAAGCCCGCAAAAGCTGCACCGCATTTCGAGTCGGTTGTGATTTATAAATGGAAACAGGCGTAGGAAGTGCCATACGCACTTTCCTCGCCGGTACGCAATGTTTGGTGAATCGGAAAGTGGCGGAAAATGTATGGACCTATTTTTCGGATTTCTACTACGTAAGCAACCTTCCCACGTCAATCCTACGCACGGCGTTATACATGAGGCCCCTGAGCTTAAGTGTTTGAGTCAGAATTGGCCCAACATCGATTTTCTGTAGCTATTCATCACTAATGTCTTTTTAATCAAGAATAAAACATAATAAGACCACAGAATATGTCAATATTTAGTTTCACATTAGGGTAAATATTGAGTAAATTGCCCATTCATTACAGTCATGAAGCCATGTACACTAATTGATGTATGTCTTTTGACGACCCTCAAACATCTCTCTGTCCTGATTTCTGCCCTTTTTAGTGACAGTAGTTAGGGCAGATAAGCCTAGTGACAGTCACAATCATTTTTGTGTGTGTGTGTATTTGTGCGTGTGTGTTTGTGACTGTGCATTCAAGCGTGGAAAGATTTGTGTTATGATTAACTGAGGTATAGCAGATGGAGGTGACCCAGTATCTGCTCCTTCAGCACATCACAAACAGAGCTGTGCCATCTATTTTTCTTTCTGTTCATGTTATTTTGCCTATCTTGTCTGTCTTGTCCTCGGTTCTCCTTGTTCTTCCCCAACTCGTCTTCTTTATAACTTTGGAACCGTTCAAAAGCAATCTGGATTCTCAGACATTTCTTTTTTTCCTTCTTCTAATTTAATGTTTGCCTTCCTCAGGGGAGAATTGTCTGACCATCTTGTTTCCTGCCTCGATCTATGGGAGATCAGTTTAGTGGGAAATACACAGAGATAGCAGATGGGTTTGACAGAGACAAACACCAGTCCCTGCATGTCATCTATACAGTAAGCACCTCCATTTAAACAATAGCTGATCAAAACTCTTCACAATAGATCTAATAAACACATTAGCCCAATGCTAAAGAACTCAGTGACCTGCACTATCAGCCTGTAACGTCCCATAGTATACGGAGTGCATGTAGAAACTGAATGTACAAAAACTCAGTGGCTTCATGGTTCTCATATTAAAATAGTGGAGATAGTTTGGCTCCCAACACTGATATCACACTCAAATCATACTCCTTCCACTTGGAGACATCTGGGATGGAAAGACTTTTGGATGCCGCCGATCCTCTGGCAGACGGTCAGGGCGGCTTCGAGCTGACAAATTAGCAAAATCATGCACTGTTAAGATTTCATGATGGCAAACATTGCATCTGAAGTGTCCAGTGGCAATCGTGGATGAACCCACATGAGCGTCGTAAAAGTTGTGTGTGAATGTGAGGAGTGTGCGAAAGAAGGGGAGAGGAAGACAGAGCACATGGGAAGAGGAAGGCTTGCCCAGTACATACCATTCTCAGTGTCCCGTGGAGAATGCCAAGAGCCAGACCCTAAATCCTCAGCCATGTGCTCCCCGGACTCCTCCATAAAAATGCTTTACTTATACCACAGTTATCTTGCTCACTATATATTGTCCTTCAGGCTCGCATTTCTCCCATATACACCCTCTCTCCTATGGAAACAAATGATAGCACATTCCCCTGCCAGCACACACACAAACCAGTTAATAAGTAGAAGATGCAGTAAACTACCCCATGTTACCTGCTGTGGGTTTATTCAGCTGTTTAGGGGGAGAAATGCAACAATATAAGGTACATTCGTGTTTTACATTTTTGCCTCACTTTTTGCCAAACTGTGCTAGGCAAATATCAATAAGGCAAATATCAATAAGGAAAATATCAATAAGATATAGGAACAGTTTTAGGTTTTGGGAAATAAAGTATGTTTGTGCAGAGAGTTAGGAAAACTGCTGCCAGTCTCATGTGAGGCAGCTGCGGCTCAGGAGGTAGAGCGGGTGGTCTGCTGATCACAGGGTCACAGGGGCATGATAACAAGCCCCCGTCCGGGTGCTGACACAACACCACACTAAATTCAGTTCATAAATTTGACACTTAAAAGTTTCCTTTTCAAAATATATATCATTCCCTTTTTGGAAATGCACATGAAACACTCTTACCATTGGCAGCTCCACAGCTGTTATTTAAAAACAGAATACTTTCCATTTTTAAAGTTTGCTTGTGCTGGTATTTCTATTTTCCCTACCAGTGATGAATAACACCAGAAGCAAATGACAGGAGATTTAAAAAAAAAAAAAGATTTATGATTGGTCCTGCACAAGGTAAAATTGCCTTCTCGGTAAAGATATGAGTCGTAATTGACGACATTTATAAGGCAATTTGTCGCCACATGTGTTCACTCATCATTAATTGCACTCGGGCTACAGATCACTCTATCTTTTCACCTAATATTATAAAGCTGGAAAGAATATATTTTGACATTAGAAACAATTGTTTACCTAGCATGGCTCCCAACGCTCCCTGCCATCAGTGTGTGATTGTATGCATGAATGCATCAAAAATATTTTTGAGGTCTTTTGGACAAAAGTGCTTCATAAATTAGGCCATTTATCGGTTAGCTTAGCTTAGCATAATGTCTTTAGACTTTGTACAGATGTTAGCTAGCTGCCTCCTGCTGCTTCATTACTGTACAGACATTTGAGTGATATAAGTCAGTAACTCTCAGTAGTAAAGAAAAAGAGTATAAAACAAAATTAGGAAACATGATATTTTGTTTTAATACAGTTTGAAGGTAATGTACACACACCTTGCATAGCCCAAGTGACTAAACATAGCTATTCTGATGTCCTGTCCTCACAGTGAAGCTGTGGGCTTCACTCTCCAACTCCGGCCAAACAGTAGAGACTAAGAGACTATATAACCCTTAGAAGCCAAACAAAAATCCAGCTAACTATACCTCTACCTGCATCCTGTAAACCAAGCTAACCCACATCCTAACCAGCCTCTCTACTGAAAACATAAAAAGTGATCAACCGTCCGATCAAACTAGTAAAACAGCATTAACTGCCAAAATGACAATTAAAAAAGAAAAGTAATCCCATTTCAGTAGGGTGTCAAATATGCACAACACTGGTAGTTGACATTTACACAATCAAAGGACAGATGAACCAGGGCTGATCCATAGTGTCTCCTAAGCCCTGTTTCCAGTTGAGAGAAATATCACAGGCGAGAGTGTTTATAGTGTGTCATATCCAAACTAACCAACACACCTGACTGTGATGCACTTGCCAAAGGTGCATCTGCTAAACACATCCCGACACACACCGTCAAACCTGTGACAAACACCAACATGAGGGACACAAACCGGTCTTTGGCAACCTGATACGCTAAAATAGATATAAATGGTGCATAAAATACACATCAGCAGCTCTTCTCATGGGCTTTATAATGCACACAAACTAATAGAAAAACATAGCAAGCTAGCAGCAAGAAGCTAACAGTCCTGTGCCACTGTTCCTGTTAACAGCTCTGTTTCCATAACTCAACTGTGCATGTGTTCAGCACCTGCATACATACCTGCATGTGTGCTGTTTGAAGGAATGGATGGAGACAATCGTGGCATCAACATTGTGCTCACAGTAGCCTACATGAAAACACACGCAAGAGGATGGGGGGTGGGCAAACAGAAGACTGTCTGTCTGAAGAGTTAACATTTTGAAAAGTGTATCTGTATAGAGAGAGTTCCCACACAATAGCTTTTCATTATTCCTCTTTATATTAATAACTAACAGGCATTGAAATTGGTCCTTTTGAAGTAATCGGGATATTACCCTTTAGAACTGAGATGGAACGATGAGCTTTTGAAAACAGTAAGTTGGAAAATTGTTGGAAAATCGAAGCCATAAATGAGACAAAACGCAAACTGCATCCTGAAATCAACGCACACACATCAAACAGACTACCTGATACTCTCATTATGTTCATTATCTACACTGACCAAAAGGCCCATTGTATTCTCCTGGAGCCATGAAGCCACACAGGATAGTTTCAAGGGAAAAGCAGTTAGACACTTTTCTTTAGGGCTCCACATCCCTCCTACAGGCGGATTTGAGCTTAATACATTATAACTCAAGGAACTGTGAAAGAAGCCAAAATGCAAAACTTTTACTGAACACGGACTTTGCCTTGAAATATAGTTGTATTGTTCTATGTTGACGAGAGTACTTTTCAATTCAGCTCAGTCATGTTATTATCCAAGATGGGAAACTTTATTAGCAGATATAAAAGTGCAAAACAAAAGATACAAGAATGTGTTTTGTCCAGAAAACATTCAGGTGTTTAAAAATGTTATTCTGTGCTGCATGCTGTCAAAATGAGATGTATCTATTAAATCTCGCAACTCTTGGCATTTTATGTTGTTTATGTTTACTTTTAACAGTATTTCATTGTTCCCATCATCAATTGTTCCCCCTCTTATTTTTACCAACATTTGCTTTTGTTTCCATAAAGACCCATCCTATAGTTCATTATGAGGGTCATCACAGTGATTAATAATGCGCTCATAATTCCAATTGAATGTACTAATAAATACAAATAATGCTTTCTGATGCCTGAACCTTAAGACAGATGAGACCTTTAATGATTCATCGTGATTATTGGCAATAACTTGAATGTCTACATCAACAAAATACGCAATTCTATCATTGATTTTAATGTCCTTCCAGTAAGGCCTATGTCATTGATCTAGTCTGGATTTGTAAAGATCAGCAGATTATTGGTTTGGTTCCATGACAACCCCTTCTCATTTACATTTTAAAAGATGCATAATATCAAGCTGATGTATCCTCGATATCTTTTTGGAAATCTATCACACTAAGTCAATATACTCAAATGTAAATAATGTATTTAAAATGTTCACCAGGGAACAAACTGTTAAACAAAGAAGGAACAAAGAGAAGAAACTGGAGCTTCACATTGAAAAGACGAATGGGAACTAAATACTCTCATTTCTGCCTAATGGGCATTATTTGTAACAGGGAATCTGTTTGAGTATGAAAAGTGAGCAAAGTAAAGCGGAGAAAGAGAATGTGGGGTCCATTATTCTCTTTCAGATGAGAATATTTCTGATTTAGTGAGGAAACATAATTGAATAAGCTAAATAGACCCATATGTGCCAGATGCCTCTCGAGATACACAAGCTGTATCTCTGTGTGTGAGTGAAATAGACACAAAGAGAGAGAGAGAGAGTGTGTGTGTGTGTGTGTGTGTGTGTGTGTGTGTGTGTGTGTGTGTGAGTGCACGTGTGCGTGCGTGCGTGTGCGTGTGTGTGCGTGCTGAAGGGGTCTGGCTTATAACTCAACTCAGAGTATTTGGCTGCAGCTTCACTCCCTTTAAATTATAATAAAGATAATTTAATTTATAATGTTGTCGTCAGAGAATGCTCAAAGTCGTAAGACCACATCAAAAACTCAAGATATGTCTGGAACTACCAGCATTGTTTATGAATCAAAAATATTGATAATGTCGTAATCTAAATTCACAAAATGCTGAACACATGACTCCACTTTTGTCTTTATGAACTCCCAGACAATATTTAATAAGGGACATTTGGCAGGGTCAGAGTTCAATATGTGCAGCTGCTCTAAAAAAAGGGAGTTTTTGACTTCCATGTGAAGTCAAAAACAATTCAAATGCACAAATACTTAACAATTGCTTTATGAGCTGGATGAGGGGATCAGGGAATTTAGTGTAAAATCAGTTTAAGTGCCAGCGATTTCTTTTCCTAATCACTTGAGGCAGAGACGTCTATGAAGTGGTCATTTCATTATTTCAAATGTACACAATGTAATTTCATTGAGCTCCAATAGGCTTTCAAAGTTAAGAGCTTTAATGGAATGCAAAATGAAAGGGCTTCCTTTAATTTTTCATTCTTTGGAAGATTTCAATAAAAAACAATCAGCCGCCTTCTCAGATTTGCATGCAGGTAGAAACCTTCTCAGTGTGTTGAGAGTTAGTTTCAGGTCTTCCCAGGGTTGGATGAAATCAAACCTTAACTAAGTTAAAGGCCCTGCGCTCCCACACAGGTGTTTTTAGCTGAGCGAGTGAGCTGTGCTGGGAGTTTGCTAGGAGTATACCTTTTATCACAGCAGACATCTTTAACTGTCATAAAAAGAAAAGCACAGGTGCTGCTGAGAAACATTGATAGTGTAATACAACTGGTGGACTGCAGCCGTAAATAGAATTATTTCTCCCACCTGTGCTCATCCTGCCATGACATGCCTAAATGTCTGCCGTAAAAGGGAATAAGATTCAAAGATATAGTCTTATTTAACTTTTGTCCCTTGAAAGTTAACTCCCTTTCAGTTAAATTAAGAGTTCAGAGTTCACTTTAATTCAACACTGCCTTGTGTATTTTCTATTAAAACATTGATGCAATCTTCGGTAATGAAGGCGTCATTATTTCATGATCATCTTGTTTTGTGCATGAGGATACCCCTCAGAGTCTGTTTGAAGTATGATTGCGCTCCTCAATATTAATTAATTGCTCACATCTGAAACATGACATGCATCTTTTATTCAAGGCTGAATGTGGGGCAGTCTTTTAGGACAGGGGGCTTTTGAGATCACCTGGAGTTCAAGTCATTAAACAGCACAAGAAGAATCAGCGGAATGAGTAAAACCCTGTTTGTGTGGAGCATACCGTGTAATTAAAGTCTGAATGTATTTTATTGAATAACACTTCGCACCATGTTTAGATTCATTCAGCATTTCCCTTTATACTGGCAAGTGCTAGCAATGGGTTTCAAAGGTTAAGGAGATGTCTTGCAAAGGAAATTGTATACTTCTACAAAGAAGAAAGACATTGTAGAAACAGAAATGTAAATCAGTGGGCCTTGAAAGCAGCTCTACAGGACCTTAACCTCTGCGTCATGAGGCATGCAATAAGCCTTCAAATCCACACTATTGCTGTATAATGACACACACAGGCAATATGGTCCTGTATATCCTTCCCATATATCTTGTAATCTCATATCTAACAGTTTAGATTAACATGTATCACCATTAAACTTCCACAATTATTTTGACAAGTTTTCTTCTTTCATAATTCTTGTTTCATTTTGTTGAACCATTAGAGGAAATCGTTTTTACAAAGGGAGTTTTGGATATCTTATTCGAAATACAAGGTTTTATAAATCAGGCACAAAAAAAAAAAAAATCCAGTTTTTTTTTGTCTTCCTTCAGGTGTTGGAGGCAGACACAAACTAAGCCTGTTGAGTGTAAATATTTGTGTGTAGCAGCAGGTTTGTCATAGCTGCTGACTCTCTGCAGAGCAGGCTGGGCTCCATTAATAATGGACAGCGGGACGGAGCTTGGACAGGAGCACCGAGCCGCAGAGAGGGATTATGGAAGGAACGGTTGGATTGAAGATAGAGGCTCTGACACTCAGGTTACATGGACTGTGACTCTGCAGGGACCGGGACTCGGCGGTCTCACAGTTGAGTGGAAAGTCATTTCGCCCTGAAACACTGATGCAGAGGCACAGACTATTGACTGTTCACTAAACCCTGCCCACCTAGATACTGTTGCTACACGTGTCAAGGTGTATATCTTAGCACTGCATTAAGACACCAGATTTACCGCTCAAAATAGCAAGTTATTTTTTAAAGGTCACCTATTATGCAAGATCCACTTTTTCACGTCTTTTATACATAAACATGTGTCCCCTCTGTGTAAAGATATTCTGAACGTTTCAGGAAAAAAGATTCGCTAACTTTTTGTCCTGATCCATTTATATGAAAACTATATAAATGTATATATATGAAAATGAGCTGATCAGATTTTGGCCACTTTATGATCTCATAATGTTTTTTTGGGGTTGTGTAACCATTAGCCAATAACCAATCAAGGTACCCCCCCCCCACCTTATCGCCTGAATCTCCTCCTAGAGCACCATTGTGTTCTTTTTAACCAAATATCTCTCAGAGCGGCGTGGGGAGTGGCTCCTTATTTTCATCTAAAGTAACAGACAGAGAATTTGAAATAGGGCTGAATGCACGATCTGTTTGGTATTTCGAGCCAAACACTTTAAACAATAACAAAATTAAAAACAGCAACTATATGCTATGCGCCTGATTGTCCCTTTGGGCTCTCCTTTAATGAAGAGCAGTGCAGCAATACTCTCCTTCAAATTATATGAAAACATATGTCCCTCTCATGCTACCTCCAGGGCTTTACTATATATTGGTATACCCACAATTCCCTGTCCTTCTGCTCTCCGCTCTCTGTCCCCTTCAGCATGTATGTGAAAATGCATTGAATTAATATGCTAAATTTCATCAGTAGAAAAGCCCATAAGCCTCATAAGTATAGTTTAGTGTTTCTTTTTTCGGCCGGTTTGGTAATTCTTATGTTGCATGCATACATACATTTTTATATACAGAGCATGACTGAAGGGGCCTGCAGGAAATTATTAAGTGCGCGTGAGTGTGCGGCTGTGGCCTCGGTCTGCGAGCGTATGCATTACTGATGTTGATTAGGGAAATCAAATACTATGAACAAATATGAACAGTTGGCCACACAGTATGGACAATGTGACTCTCTTTGGTGACACCATATCATCCAACACCTCACATTAGCAGCCTCCAGAGCATCAGCCGATTTCGCCAGTGGGTGGAAGCATGCTGTTTTAAAAATGCAAATGAACTGTGTAGTTTCTACTTTTAGAAATGAAGACCACTAAGGACACAGCTTGCGGCATGAGATCAGACGTAACAGCTGTTAATATAAGAAGTAACAGTTTGTATCGAGCAAGAAGACACATGTGTTACTGTGAGATGAGCCATAATGTTGGAAATGGAAATGAGATCACTTATGGAGGAAACTAGGCCCAGTTCACTAACCGCGTGTCTTCTGTGTACGCATCCTGTCTACATTAATTTCCATTCATTACAACGTTTTTGCTAAACTTTCCTCACTTAATGAACAAATGGAAATGTAACATGCATAGAAAAACTCATTTGTTAAGATGGTTTGGTCTTACTCCCTCTTGGGGACATAAGGCACCAATTGATGCTCTAAAGGCGAGACACTAAAGGCGAATCATCATTGTTTTTAAATATGGAATTTAACAATACATAGCTGAAGGACATTTTTAATGAACTTGTTTTTTCTCACTCAGTGTCCAAATGTCCACATCAGTAGGACCTCAAAACAACAAACCCTTGCCATTCTTGTCCCTTTTATGAAGGTTTTTACAGATGGGTTTGCTCATATATAATGCATAGCCTGATTTATAAAACATTCTATTTCTAATAAGATATCCAAAACTCCCTTTGTAAAAACCATTTCCTCTAATGGTTCAACAAAATGAAACAAGAATTATGAAAGAAAAAACGAAAAAAAATAATCGTCTCCATGTAATTGCGGAAGTTTTATGGTGATATCTGTTAATCTAAACTGTTGGATATGAGATTACAAGATATTGAGGGCAGGATATATAGGATAATTTTGCCTGTGTGTGTCTTTATACAGTAATAGTGTGGATGTTAAGGATTATTGCATGCCTCATGACGCACAGCTGAAGGTCCTGTCGAGCTGCTTTCCAGGCTCACTGGGTGTTTCTCAATCTCGAGTACGCTTCCTTGGTAGCACATGTCTTCCGAGCATCTTGCTTCAGAAGCGAGGCAAGAATACTTCCTGGCATTCGGGAAACAAAGAGTAGAACAGGCGAGCAAGTGTCCAGGACCTGCAGGTGTGCGTCATATGAGAGGCCCCGCCTTACATTTTCCAATTTGGGGAAATTGGTCTGTGAGCAAAGCATTGTGGGGATTTTAAGACCACGGAGTCGACACATGTGCAGCCTCGAAATTTCTCCAAACGAAGTACGCCGGGCTCGGTAGAATTCCAAGTATGCTGGACATTGGAACAGTCCTTCGGCGGCACTCGTAGTATGCTTGAAAAAGTGGCTCTGGAGCAGCCTTCCTCGACATTGAGAAACACCCTGAGTCTGTTTATTCAGCCTCTTCAAGGTACAGTAAGAACATTTACATTTCTATTTCTACAATTTCTCTCTTCTTTGTACAAGTATACCACTTCCTTTGCAAGATGTCTCCTTAAACTTTGAAAGCCCTTCATAGCACTTGACAGTAACATGGAAAATGGTGGATGAATCCACCACTAAACATGGTTTGAAGTGTTATTCAATCAAATACATTCAGACCTTAATTACACACTGTGCTCCACACAAACAGGGTGTTTATAACTCTTCTTGTGTTGTGTTTGCTTGGCAACAGCTTGAACTCAAGGTGATCACATTAGCTTCCTGTCCTACAAGACTGCCCCACATTCAGTGTTGAATAAAATAACAAACACAGCAGTAGTGTTTCTTTGTCAAAAACACCAATCAGCAGGAAATAAAAATAACTGCTGAGACCTAACAATGATTAACATATGACAGTGTGTGTGACTGGAAGGAAGGATATGTACAAGTCAGCGGAAAAGATGTGCTACTGATAGAGAATGATAACTGTGAGGTTTGATTGACAGCACTCTACCTCTCTGTCTTTCTGCTTCAAAGCAATATGACAGAGGAAAAGGTGAATGAATTCGAAAAGGAAAACATAACAACTGGAGAGCTCCACAGGGCCCGGTTGGCACACTGAATGTCATTCATGACATCAAAGCGTCAGTGTCAGAACACAAGAGCTATGACAAGCGGCTTCATTAAGATATCAACATGAAGCCTCGGCCATCCATCCAGCCTCAGGCGCTCTCTGTCAGGAGATTAAGAAGCAAGAAAATCTGAAGGAAAATCAATTATGGCAAGGAGAGTGGATACACACATATAATATAATAAGACAGGTTGATGAGTGTGCACATTAAATGACTGACAGAGTAAAGAGAGGCTGAACCTCAGCCAGCAGCGGAGGCCTTAACGCAAACAGTTTACTGTTACTAAAACACTATTTAGTGAAGTTCTTATTTGTATTTCTTCATTTTACACAAGAAAGGTTTTTTAATCATTTTGATCATCAGATGTCATACAGTAGTTCTGATTGACAGTTTTACCTCTGTTCCAAATCAGTGACTTTCTAAATGGGGCGGCAGTGCCTAAGTCCATAGGGAGTTGGCTTGGGAACTGGAAGGTCACCAGTTCAAGTCCCGGAAAGTCCAAGTACTACACATAATACACAGTAATAATACACAGTAATACACTGCTCCCCGGGCGCCTTACATAATGGCAGCCCACTGCTCCTAACACTAGGATGGGTCAAATGCAGAGATCTTGTACATTTCCCTTCTGTGGGCAGATAAAGGTTTAAAAAAGAAAAAGACATTCTGTTTTTGACCCTCATTACTCTTGCTTAAATTTAAACTGCTCTCCTTGCTGTCTCTGAGGAACTGCACACTGCCAAAGCAGCATCCCTCTCCTCTGTCATCATCCTTCTGGACTTGTCTGCTGCATTCGACACAGTGAACCATCAGATCCTCCTTCGCACTCTCCAAGAACTTGGAGTTTCAGGCACTGCACTTTCCCTCCTCACCTCATACCTCAAAGACCGTACCTACAGGGTAACTTGGAGAGGGTCCGAGTCCGACCCTTGTCAATTAACTACAGGGGTCCCCCAGGGCTCTGTTCTTGGTCGCCTCCTCTTCTCCTTGTACACAAACTCGCTCTGATCTGTCATTAGCCCGCATGGTTTTTCATACCACTGCTACGCTGACGACACCCAATTAATTCTGTCCTTTCCCCGCTCAGAGACCCAGGTCGTCGCACGCATCTCTGCTTGTCTAGCAGACATCTCTCGGTGGATGTCTGCTCACCACCTCAAGCTCAACCTTGACAAGACTGAACTGGAACTTTTTTCCGGGAAAAAATTGTCCCACTCTTGACCTAACAATCAACATCGGCACCTCTGTTGTTTCCCCGACTCAGACTGCAAGGAATCTGGGTGTGATCCTAGATAACAAACTGTCCTTCACTGCAAACATCGCTGCTACAACCCGCTGCTGCAGATACACTCTTTACAACATCAGGAGGATACGTCCCCAGCTGACCCAGAAAGCCACGCAGGTTCTGGTCCAGGCACTCGTCATCTCACGCCTAGACTACTGCAACTCCCTCCTGGCATGCATGTGCCATCCGACCTCTGCAGCTCATCCAGAATGCAGCGGCTCGGCTGGTCTTCAACCTTCCAACATTTTCCCACACCACACCGCTCCTCCGCTCCCTTCACTGGCTTCCAGTAACTGCTAGAATTCACTTCAAGACACTGGTACTTGCGTACCATGCTGTGAATGGATATGGCCCTTCCTACATCCAGAACATAGTTAAACCATACACCCCAGCACGTGCACTCCGCTCTGCATCGGCCAAACGGCTCGCTGCACCCTCGCAGCGAGGGGGACCCAAGTTCCCATCAGCAAAAACACGTGGGTTTGCTATCCTGGCTCCAAAATGGTGGAATGAGCTCCCCATTGAAATCAGGACAGCAGATAGCTTGCACACCTTCCAGCGCAGACTGAAAACTCATCTCTTTCTACTCCACTTCGAGCGATAGAATTACTAACAAAGAATTACTAACAGAGCACTTATATACTAATAAAGGACTGGCTTATCTATAAGCCAGTTGAGTAGCACTTGAAATGTTTGGCTCTATGAAACCTGATGTACTTATATGATTCTGTTTTCTTCAAGGTTGTATCTTCCTGGTCGAATGTACTTACTGTAAGTCGCTTTGGATAAAAGCGTCAGCTAAATGCAATGTAATGTAATGTAATTTAAAAACCTTTTTCAAGTCACCGGTGCCTGTATCATAAATGAACACTATGGTGTGATTAAAAACCTACAGAGATAAAAAATACAAAAGGTCAATCAAACTGTGTGTTTGTGTCAGATGTACCTTTATGTGTCACACACAGGGTGACTAACAACCAGCTTAATATTTTTGTCAGCTTTCAGTTTTGGCAAAAAAACAAACAGACAACAACACAGCATCACAAACACAGCCTCCTCATTCATTTCAAATAGGTCATCACAGTAAGGTACTGACTCGAGTGTTGGGCAACACAGCGCAACGGCATCCAGCAAGGCTCTGCGTTGGGCCACTCAAATATCTGTAAGTTCCCGGTCCTGATAAATCAAACTTGAAAAACATTGTATTAACAGTGTTTAGGTTGTGATCGCTGTGTGAGTGTGATAAATTGAAGGCTGTAAAATCCTTCTTCACAGTGGTATAAATCACAGAGCAGTGTGCAGGCGTCTGATAAGCCTTCGAACTCATGAATCTATTACTCAAACCAGCCTTTCCTGCAGCAGCAGCAAGAACCTTCCCAAACTTTTTCACACTTACTGTAGAAGCAGCTCTCCTAGCTTACAATATCCCTTTATGGTTTGGGTTTGATGATTTTAAACCTACTTCTGGCAAGGTATGATTGTTTATTCTCACAGCTTAATGCTGACCATGTGGTCTACACTGTGGTGAGGCTCGCCCCCGCTTCAGAAATGTTTCAGTGTTTCTGCAGACTAAGATCACAATAAGCAATCAGTTAAAACAGGTCTAAGCTGTGAAAGGGCTGAATTTGAAAATACTGCTCATTTCTGCTTTATACGGGGGTTGATAAGATGTATTGTCAGATCTAATGAGCCTTAGTGGTATCATGAAATAATTATCTCTTTAATTGTCTTGTCCTGTCAGCCCCCTTTAAACACTCAGTCACTATGGATATATGTAATATGGTTTCACTTTTAATTGGACTGAGATATGTGGATTCACTGTGTTATCTCCATCCCTTTGATGTACTTAAACCTCGATTATACTGCGGATGTTAACAAGTTTTAAGAACTTCTTAAGCATTTCATAAATGTCATCTTCATCTTTAATATGATATTGAACCAATAAATCTATTAAGTCATTTATCTGCATGAACTTCAAGGGCAGCAATTATTTTTTGGTAGTTACTTTATTTATGGCCCTAAAAGGAGTCGATTAATTGTTTGGTCTTATGTTGATTTTAGTAAGACAGTAAAACTGAGGGACTAAGTTCTTGGGACAATGTGTTCTCATTTTACGGTATTTTTGCATTGTGGTGGTTGTAGTGACAGTAGAGGTGATTGTCCGGGAACCCTGTGGTCAACCATGAAGAAGACCCTTTAAGATTTTAATCAGCCTCTTAATCCACCACGATTAAGATCTGTAACATATTGATCTGTGTTTGGCAGGCGCTCCACACACTGACGCTCATGATAGTGGTCAGCTGTCCAGCCGAGGCTGATCGTTGCGCTGATTTAGTTGAGATTGTTCATCAGGATGTGACCGGGCAGGGTAAACCCACACGAGTAAATCTCAACGGACCTCAAGTGGGATTAAGGTTTGTAATAAAATGACTTGCTTTCCATGGATCGATATCCTCGCTGCTCTAGTGTCCCTGAATGTGTGCCATGAACCACGATCGGTGACCTGAGTCTTTGCTTTAATCACGTGTAACGGAAATCAAACACGGCAGCAGCTACATGAGGTTGCAATTTAATCTGCTGTAAAGCTTTTGTAGCAAAAAGTAAATTGCCGATATCCAGCAGACAATTCTTAAAGGTTTATGAAAATACTGTATCCCAATGCCCCATTTTTCTCTACACTTGTTCCCCAAATTCAAAAGAACCCAAATATAATCCACTTCCTCCATCTAATATTAATTATTCCGTTTTCCAACTTCCTGTTCCTGTTTGGCCACAGTTGACTAATCCTGGAAACCATCAGGATTGGAAAACAAAGACCGGATCATGTTAAAAAAAAATACCTTAAATTAAACCTAAAAAATCACAATATAATTGGAAAATCATGAAGTATTTTACAAATACTGGATCAAGTAAACACGCTTAAAATGGACAGTGCCTATGCAATATACACATTTAGACATCTCTGGTGTATTAAGTGATGTGTGTCTTTGGTCTGGGATGATCAGGTAAAAAAGGGAATACAAATGAAATGCACAACCAAATATATATTATTTTTTATTATCATTCCCTGTTCCAAAACCTGGCTCCTAAATTAATTGATTACCCACAATGCAACTCGACCCATCTCTGTTATGCTAGTAGCATGAAATGTTTTCAAACCTATAGTCTTCAGAGGTGCTCAACACTGATTTAAATGACATCACTTGATGTATTGTTTATTATTCCCCAAATACCTTTAAACCGAATTGAAAGTATTAAAATTGTCCCATGTAATTCTATAATTTAGATGACGGTGATTTTAGATACCGAATAACATGTTTTGATGTGTTATTGATTTAGGCACTTCCCGTTCATCCAGAGTTTAACTAGAACTACACATAGGCCACTTGTAGTAGAACCTGATGTGTTTAGATCAGCCCCAACTAACAAAAGACTGACAGAAGGATGGTAAACAGAGAAAATGTTGCAATTGCTATGTCTGCTATTCTAGCATGAATAATGCCATGGATTGTTCAAGGCACAGTTACATAGGCTACTAATGTTTCAGCACCAGGGGACAGGGCCATGCATTCCTACTAGACCAAACCTCAGTGAGATAATGAGTCAATAAATCATGTTTACTTGACTAACATACTCCACTACTAACAGCCCCTCTGCCCTGCACTCTCTCTGCTCCTCAGGGAAGAAGAGGGGGGATGGCAGGTTAACAAGGAGCGTGCATTTGATCATTTTGCTAAGTAGGATGACATCCTCCCTCATACAGTATGCCCTACTGATTGTAATAAGCCTTTAGGGCTATCTGTGTTCACCCAGTTAGATAGTTATGGCTCCTCCGTCCGTAACTGAGAAATCATTCATACATTTCCTGTAGTGTCAGAGTCCCTCTCCCTCTCTGATGAATGAATCACAGTGATGGCAGTCTGCATTAAATACCCTGCCTGTTATTCAATCAGAGGATACACATATAAATGATTAAAGATTGTGAAATTATCTGGCAGTGATTACACATGATCAGCAAAAGAAACACATCCTGCCAGTTTCACTCACACATAAGTATCTAATCTAAGAAAATCAGGCACAGAAAACATTATGGATGAGAAAGAATTCACCTGAAAATATTGTTTGTTTGTTTCAAATACTATGCCATATATTTCATAGAAAACATGGATTTCATTTGGTAGGACGATTCTACCAGAAGAAAAACTGACATCTATGTTACGAGATTTCCATTCGAAAAAAGACATATTTCTGGAATGCATATACTGTATCTCTGGTAAAGATATAACTTAACATGTTTCCCTAATGCTAAACTCACAAGTCGTACAGAATCCTTCTGGAGGACAATTTAAAATACTGTGTTTGTTGTTTAATTTGGATGACTAATTGTCCAGAACCTCATGTTGCATTCCTATTCCTCTGCAGCTCATCCAGAATGCAGCGGCTCGGCTGGTCTTCAACCTTCTGAAATGTTCCCACACCACACCGCTCCTCCGCTCCCTTCACTGGCTTCCAGTAACTGCTAGAATCCACTTCAAGACACTGGTACTTGCGTACCATGCTGCGAATGGATCTGGCCCTTCCTACATCCAGAACATGGTTAAACCATACACCCCAGTAGGTGCACTTCGCTCTGCATCGGCCAAACGGCTCGCTGCACCCGCGCTGTGAGGGGGACCAAAGTTCCCATCAGCAAAAACACGTGGGTTTGCTATCCTGGCCCCCAAATGGTGGAATAAGCTGCCCATTGAACTCAGGACAGCAGAAAGCTTGCACATCTTCCGGCGCAGGCTGAAAACTCATCTCTTTCTACTCCACTTCGAGCGATTACTAACAGAGCACTTACATACTAATAAAGGACTGGCTTATCTATAAGCCAGTTGAGTAGCACTTGAAATGTTGTGGCTATATGAAACCTGATGTACTTATATGATTCTGTTTTCTTCAAGGTTGTATCTTCCTGGTCGAATGTACGTCGCTTTGGATAAAAGCGTCAGCTAAATGCAATGTAGTAGTAATGTAGTATTGCCTTCCCTAAAGTTTGATTAGGCTCTAACTAAAAAGTCAACTTCGAGACGAACAGGACCGGTTTTCCGATTCAGGAAAACTGCTCCATATTTGCCATCCAATGAGTAATGCTTCTAGCATGACTGAAGATAAAAAAATGAATAATTATGTGCTGCATACTGTATACATTATTACGTTTTCCTTACTGTGTTTGTTTGTATTTTTCTTTTAATAAAGAAAGTTTGCATGTCCTATTATTGTTGGCCACTCAGCAACATACAGCCAATTCAATCTAAATACAAGTTTAAATTATTTTTCCACTTGTTGTTATTTTCCTGAATTCCCTGTTGTACTTTAACAGCGGAGTGTGCAGATAGTTGTTCAACTTTACAACTCTTTAATTCATCGTTAATTCAGCATTCATTTGTCACTGCCAACACAAGCTCATTGACACTGGAGTGGACGGACATCGGGATGAGTTTCCCGTAGAGAGCAGCTATAGGATAACGGTTGTCCCAACAACAGGAGTCATGACGACAGACGAGCAGCATGACTAAAACATTAGTTGGGAGTCGGTGAAAGACATAGTGGGGTAAGTGATATCCTAGAGGGTAAATGTTCACCTGTCTAATTATAAATACTGTCTTTCAAATAACGACACACACACACACACACACACACACACACACATACACACACACACACACACACACACACACACACACACACACACACACA
>CALSBZ010046887.1:103196-118537 GCA_943591055.1 Gobionotothen gibberifrons | reverse complement strand
ATCAGCCTCTCCGTGACTAATGTCCAGGAGAGCTTGACATGCATTTTCTTTACATTATGTCTTGGTGTACACCTAAGGGCAAGCCGAGCTGCTCTGTTTTGAACCAGTTGCAGCTTTCCCAGGTCCCTCTTGTTTGCCCCTCACCAGATCATTGAGCAGTAGTCCAGTTGTGAAAGGACTAGAGTCTCAATGACTTGTTTTGTCAGTTGCGGTGGTAACCCTATATTAGGGTCATTGCCTACATTACATGTAATTTAGCAAAGTCAATCTAATATAAGACACTCACTGTTGAAGGAATACAAAGACAGCCACGTTTTGTTGAACTTCTGGCAAAAAATGTAATGGTACCAACTGGAATAAAGTTCTGATCCGTAAATCCTCATGAGTGGAACTGCAGACCAACAAGGTAACTTAATTGTATTATGAATGAAACCATTTCATTTCTTTTTTTGTATATGGAAAATAAAAATGTCTGACATGTTTATTTGCATCTAGAGCTGCGACGTGACATTTGATTACAAGTGGATTTTGAACCAGGGGATTTAAGTTTAATTGCATCCATTTCTTTAAAAAAAAAAAAAGCGAGATAAAGCCATTATACACCTACATTCCACAATAAAAACAGATTTAGAGAAAGGGAAGAACAACTACAGCTAGGATTTAAATGTAATTCAAGTTGTATGTCCTCTTCACACGGGAAACCTGGCCAAAAAGTGCTGCAGACTGTAAGGCAATTTTATGTATATAACACATATAAAGAAGCCGATATATGATTTACATTTTTCATTCAAATGTAAATGTAATCTCTGTGTTTTCCTGCTTCAACAGGACCTCCTTCATTGGGATGCAGTGTGTGAACGTTGAAGTGAGCCTTTCAATCAGAGCACTTTAAATCCGACACCTGGTCGTCACATTCTGTGACTGATGGTAGCTGGACACGACAGGATCATTTCGCCTGAAGTGTAACAGACAATCTGGTGGACACAGGTGATGCATGAATGTCAATGAGATGTTTTTGAGTTATTGAGGTATTTTTTTTCTTTTTAATGTCTCATTATCACACAAAAGCAATGTTTTTCTAACCTTCCCACACACATTTTGGCCACTTTGGGGCACTGCAACAAGGTAGGAACACACCACTGACACACAGTATAATCTATTTAAAGTGAGTACAGCGTATATGTCCCATAGACACAAATAAACATTAGCATTCATTTGGAGTCATGTTTGTCTTGATCTGATGAATTTGAGGTTGAATATTATATCTTGCCTTTTTTTCTCTGAGCCCTCAACCATCCTCAGATTAAACTGAACTGTCGCTAACCTTTAGAGTCCCATACTGGCCTGTGAAGTGAGGAATTATATACTGATCCAAGCTCTCTCTTACGGCCCGTCCACACTACAGCTTCGACAGCTTCAAAAACGGCTTCCAACGCCTCTGCCCATTCACTTTGAATGGGGTGACGTCACGTTGCCTCGCTTTTCGCCGAACTGAATTGTGGGTAGCATGGCTGAGCTTCTCCGGCGTCTCCGGCTTCATCCAAGAAGCCGGAGAAGCCAGCGCCAGCCAATCAAATCCCGTTTCTGAAAATCTGACAGCTCAAGTCCTAGCCAATCAAACCGCGTCTAAGCTGGGAGAGATATCCCGCCGTTCATTTCTATATTTCAAAAACAGATGGAGGATAAACTAATTATCACCGTAGCAAATCACCCGGTTTTGTATGACCAGTCCCTATTAACTTACCGGGATACAACCGGAGGAACCAGGCATGGAGGGAGGTGGCAGAGACGGTGGGTGAAACTGGGAGGCTTTCGCCTGTTTGGGGATTTTATATCCAGTATATCCAAGCATAGCTTGCTAGCTATGTTAACACTACGTAAACGGGGCGGGACATTCATGTGATTGGTTGTTGGTTGCGGGGCTCGAATAAAATCCCCAAGCTTCAGACACGCCCAGCTCCAAGCTTTTTTTGAAGCTGTAGTGTGGACGGGCCGTTAGAGTGTCTACATTTCTGAGTGAAAATAAATCACCTATAAAACATAATAAAACTGTTACTCACATATCTATTGCGTCATTACAGTGAACTACTTTTACTGTAGCAGACATATTCTACTTTTAGCCTTTTATATGTTATAGCTAAAGGGTTAGTAAACAGTTGAATATTTATACATCCAGCAGAGACAAGATTCACTCTTATTTTAGCTTTGCCGGAGCGACATAACTGGCTTTGGACTTTCTTCTCAAGCTAACAATGTCTGCTGGTAGTCAGGGCTGGATCATACTTCTCTGTGGCTTCATTACAAAACGTTCACATTATACAAAAATGGCAAATGTTCCTTTTAAGCATTTAAATCTTCGGTATTTAAAGGTCCCATGTCATGGCCATTTCCACTGATCATAATTCCATTGTTGAGGTCTACTAGAATAGATTTATATTGTGCAATTTTCCAAACTCACATTGGTTTCTCATACAGCATCTCTGTAAACTACGTGTATTCACTCTCTGCCTTTAACGGCTCGGTGTGGCTCCAATAGCTCCAGCCCCCACCCTCCCTGTGAGCACAGTGTGCTCCGATTGGTCGGGACGTTGTGAATCGCGCTGAGCTCCGTGGAGGTGTGGTTTCCTTGTTTAGCGATACACAGTGAAACACAGCCAAACTCATCCTGAGCACACACAAAGTCACAGCCGAAGTAAAAACAATAAGTGTGGCTTGATATTGAGTAAGAAAAAGGTGTATAGGTTGATAAACGCTGTGAGAATGGGTCTGCAGAGAGAATTTCGCCACGATCCCAACTGTCTGTTATCAGCCTGCAGCCAGGGAGGAGAAATCAGCAGAGCTGCCTGCACTGAGTGTGTGTGTGTGAGGAAGTCCGTGGATTGGTCAATTTGGACCAATCAGCGGGGGCTTAACGTAACGGCTCCACGGATTGGTCCATTTGGTTCTGGGTACCGCATGACCGTATCGCGTCATAGCTCTGGGCGCGGCTCCTGGCCATTCCTACGTCACAGTACCCAGGAAGTAAACAATGCACAATGACGTATCTCCAACGAGGCGTTTTGGGGAGGTATTTTCTGTGTTCGAGTTTTACTCGCTACAGGGTGTACTTTGAGGGTTTTGACTCTGCACACCATTTACATGCATAAAAACCTTCATAACACACAAGGCGGCGGGTAATAACCGGAAAAGCATGACATGGGACCTTTAACACATTTTAGTTATTCATATTATAGAAATAACTTTTCTATCGAAGGGAAATCAAACGTGTTGATGATACTGGAAATACAACTTCAGTGCTCTTCCTGAACGCTGTGCGTCATTTCTGCCACACATAGTGTCACTTTATTCAGCTTTATTTGTCTTACTTTATTCTTTCAAGGTTGAGGTTAACAGCTTTAAAAACACCTTCAAAGATTCTCTCATAGAACTCTCTTTCACATTTTCACACACTCACAGTTATTCTGAAGTCAAAACCTTGAGTAGAAATTGCCCGTTCACTAGTTCATGTTGCTTTTCTGTGTACCTTTTGAAACATGAAAACAAATGTTTGCTCCAGTAACAAGGTCCTTCATTGAAATTTGAGGACATGCAATGATAAAATGTCCCTGTTAGGAAAAGGGTACATAAAATCATGTTGAAGAATTCTATTTGAAACATTTGGCGAGGTGTTGGCTCTATAGGAACACCAGAGTAGTCAAATATGTGTATGCCTTATGAACTAAATGTAATTCCACTCAAAGTAATACAGCACATTTCTGTTCTGATACATGCCAAGTACAGTTATAACACTGCTTTGAGCTGAAGAAATTCATACAGATGAAAGTACATACAAATGTATCTGGATCATAGACTGTATATATAAGATCTGGATGTGTTTTTGCATTGACAGAAAATAATGTAATTATAGCTACTGCACTTTTACTTTTATTATGTTTTATTTGATTCAGTTAATATTAATAATAATAATAATAATAACTTGGATTTCTATAGCGCCTTTCATGATACCCAAGGTCGCTTTACAAGGAAGAACAGGAACAAACATAACAAAACAAATGGTAGTCAGACGAACAGTTTAGACAGACAAAACAAACATGCATAAGAATCCACCAGTAGGCTACCACAAATTGAAAAAAGTGAGCATTGGTGAAAAGTCATAAAACACAGGTTTCACAGGTTTGGCAAGGACATACAGATTTACTCAGACAATTGTTAATGTGAAAAAAGAAAAGAATAGCTGTAGGAACAGACAACCTAAATGTTTCAGCTCTTGGCTTTTCATCCTTTAGAAAAAATAAATTGTCTTTATTGTACAGTTTGTAGTTTAACTAGAAAAAATAACTTATTGCTTGATTGTTCATGAATGTGGCTGATAGGATGATGGTTCCTCCTAAAATCTAAACACATTTCTGATATAACAAGAGAAAAATGTGAAGACCTGCAGCCTCTTTACTGCACACAGGCAGCATGTTGCCTCAGCTGTGCTAAACTGACAGTCCAAGCAGTGGAATAAGGCTCACAGATTCCCACACATATGCGTGCTTCCAGTCATTAAAGCTTTGTATGTGGTGGATAGTTTTAATAAAGGATCGGACATTAAAGGTGGGGTAGGTAATTTTGGAGAAACCAGCTCGAGTGCGCTAGAATTTGAAAATACACAACCGGAAAAGATCTGCCACTTCCTTACAGAGCCCCTCCTCCAACACACACAAACGCACACATGACCAATGAGGGCACGAGATAAGTTTGTGCACAGATGGAAGGCTGACAGGCAGGTAGGCCATCCAGTTATTTTAGCCGGGCCGGCTAAAATGATTGGTCGTGCTTTTCACAGATGAATTTTTGTTATGTATTTATTGTCAAAGCATTTAAAATATTCATTGCTATCGGGATGTTAAGAGCATTCCATGGAATATAACAAAAAGTGTTTCTGAAATAAATTACATACCCCACCTTTAATGTTAATCTAGGTGGAGGAACGGAGTCAACTACTGCTGTCCATCATAACAGCTGAACATCACCACTGGAGTAAGCTGTACTTCTGTAAAAAAAAGAACTGATCTCATGTCAGTGTGCTGGTGTGAGGCGCAGATAACATTTGAATAAGACCATATATATATATATATATATATAAGGATAACGCTTGATTCACACTCCCTGCACGAATCATTATGAGCCGAGAGAATACACGGAGATTTTCCTGTTTGATAATGACATGATTTATGGAATTAGAAAAATAGAATCATTATCAAATACAACTCTTCCATGAATTACATCCAATCTGGTCTCCTACCAAAATCTATGTTTATACCTGACATTCTTCTGTAACGTAAACGGTGAAAAAATACAAAACAAACACATTTTCCATTAGTATTTTAATTCCAAAATCATTGGTTAGTCGTCTACAACATAAACATTTACAACACCCAGCGCTGAGGGTCCCTCCAGTTTCATTTCTGTGCATATAAATAAAGCTGGGGTTAACATTGCTTACTATGGCTAATCAGTACCTCACATTATTGCAGAATTGCAGTCAGATGTTGTTCTCTTTTCTTTTTTTTATACTCATCCTTGGTTAAAGGTTTTTCAGGATTCATTCAAGTTGTTGGCAATGATATCATTTACACGTTCCTATACTGCCCTCTGGAGGACAAACTGTAAGGCAACATGACTCGACGAGGTCTCCGTCAACACAGCAGGCACAGCACAGGAAAGGCAAAGGCCAAAATGATTGTACTATAACTGAGAAAAGTCATAGTTCAGATTGGCATTAACATTGTAGATTCCAAACATTATTTTATTTTTAGAACATGTTATAGTATGCAGCTAGTATTTCTACGCAGTAGTTAGTACAAGTCCAGGGATTTTAATAAAGTGCCTTATAAAACAGTAGCATCCTGAGTCATAGAGTCTGACAGGCATTCAGCTCAACAAAACAGTAACATAACGGATGGAAATGCTACATCTACACTTCTACAGTCCAGCGGTCTTCTACAGACATCTCTATTCAAACAGTAAGAACTTTTTAAGAGATCAAGTGGTTGTACAGTATTTCACTGGGTCAGGGAAGAAAGAGCGCCCTTCCCGAGGATTCTACCAGCCTGCTCTCTCTGCTTCACAGTTTCTCCCACTCGCGCCCAACTTACTTAAAAACACGAGACAAACAAGCTTGGTCCTCTTCTCCAAAACATATGGGAGTGAAACGATGGCAGAGGAATGAAGAAAAGGAGAATCGGGTCAAAAGTGGAGGATATTTTAACCTGATAGTAGTTCCAGTTATAAAACATCAATTTAGTGAACTGTTAAATTCAGGTTGCATCTCATTTGGTCACCACTGTTGGGAATGATTACTATGTAATGACATACAACAGCGTTCAGTCGTGTTTTAGTAATGGCTTCTGGGAACTATAGATTTGAAAGAATGGCACGACAGTTTGTTAGCATTTTGGACTTTTGCTATATGATAACTTGACACAAGTATTAGAGAGACACATTATTGGCACTCTTTAAGCAACAACTGTGGATTACACTTATGTTAGCTCTGAAGGCTTTGTACACCACTGGTGAAACTGCTGAAATTAAAACATAAATCACTAAATCTGAACTGGAAATAGTTAAAAGTCAACATTTAGTGTCCGTCTTGACAGATTGATGGCTCCTTAAATGAACAATTACTATATGTAATCCCGTCACAAACTAACCCTACCTGAAATTAAACTGGACATTAAACATCTGCTAGAGCTAATTCTAATTTGGCAGGTCATTCTAATAACCAAATGTGAAGCACTTTTACAGTAAGTGAGTTATTTCTTAACATATTTATAATCTATGCTGATAGAGGAAACTGTTAGTTTTTGTAATTGTATCTTCTAGAAGTTGGTGCTCATAAAAATCAACATCATTATCAGTCGTGAGATAGAGGTAGAGCAAAAAGAGAAGGGGACCATGCACCAGCCCATTAAATAAACTGTGCACCACTCCCTTTCTCCCTTCTTTGCCTAAAATCTAAAATGCCAAGAGTAAAGCGATGGTTGGGGGGGGGGATGTGGCAGCTTGGGGGTTCAGGGTCGCAGAGCGTGCTCAGGAGATGATGCGGATGCCGAAGTTTTGCTTGAGCTGCTCGAGGAAGATGAAGGTGAGCACTGTGTGAGGAATCAAGCGGATTCCTGCGGGGACGAGACCCTGCAACAAAAATCAGCAAGATATTACTATTTGTAGTTTTCTCCCTTTACATTTGTCAATTTCAAGATACCCCATTGTATTTTATTTGTAAATCTGTTGAAAATAAAATCTATGTTATAATTTCCAAAATTCTATTTTGTCAAACAAAGTACACTCAACTTTTTCCTGTAGTCAAAAAACTGCCCTCTACTGTAAATGGAGGAAATGTATCTCACAGTTAACATGTAGGTATTATGCTTTTAATATCAAGCGCAGCTTTTGCCATCATAATCATATTTATGGGATTTTTTGCTTTTTGTCTGTTTTTTAACGATTTTGAGCAACCAGAGCATTTATTGTAGGGACAGTATTGGAACGGGAGGAAAGAGGGGGTGACATTACTTTTAGTTTAAAGTAAGAATAAAGTCATTTGGAGCTGCATCAAAAATGCTGCCTCACGCATTAAAATGTGTATACGTGTTATATTGTGAGACAATGTAAACAAAGTTGCACCAAAACCATAGCACACATGCAGTAACGGTACGTCCACACAGCAGCGTTAAAAAAATCTTGGAGGTGGGCGTATCTGAAGCTTGGGGATTTTTTGCGAGCACCGCGACCAACAACCAATCACATGAATCTCCCGCCCCCGACATACAAAGCAATAGCAATGTTAAAACGAAGTAAACTGGATATAAAATCCCCAAACAGGCGAAAACCTACCCGTTCCGTCACTGTCTCTGCCACCTCCCTCCATGCCTGGTTCCTCCGGTTTGTATCCCGGTAAGTTAATAGGGACTGGTCATAAAGAACCGGGTGATTTGCTACCGCAATAAAACATTTCTCCTCCATTTTTAGGAATATAGAAAATGAACTGCGGTATGTCACTCCCAGCTTGCAGGCGGTTTGATTGGCTAGCGCTTGAACTGTCAGATTTGCATAAACAGGATTTGATTGGCTGACGCTTCCACCTCAGCTTCAAAAGTTGAACATTGCTCAACTTTTGAATCCTGAAAATCCTGGAAATCTCCGCTTTGGTTCCCACAATGCAGTTCGGCGAAAAGTGAGGCAAAGTGACGTCACCCCCATTCAAAGTGGATGCAGAAGCGTTGGAAGATTTTTTAACGCTGCTGTGTGGACGGGCCGTACATAAGGCATTATGGGTGTTGAGCTTGACAAAGGCATCCACATTTGATAATTGCAGGTACAGTTTTTTAAGTGCTTATAATGCTACGGTTTACTGGCTGCTTTATAGCCAGCAGAATAAGAGACATGGGTCAATATTTGTAGATAAGTTGTCGTGTTGTGACTTATCAAAAAACATCACCTAAAACTAATAGTATCAATAGTATTATTTTACAGTTGGCAAATTGAAAACATGCAATAGATTGTTGGAGTCGATTCTATAGAGTTTAATTATAGCATGCTAAGAAGATATTGCTCTTGTTGTTTTTAAATTTTGATTTAAATCTGCACTAAACAACGAGTGTTGTGTTCTTATATTGTGTAGTATTGTTATCTTACCTTGTAAAATGCCATGGGACCAAGCTTGGCAGTTTCTTGTAAGCAATGCCTCACCCCCTAAAGAGAGAGACACACTGGATGAGAATACAGCTGAGGAATGAAGGGAGATGGACAAAGAGAAACAGAGGAATGAAGGGATTAGAGGAGACAGTGATGAAGGGTGAGAGGGGGGGGGGTCCACTTACTGTGTACTCGCCCTTCGAGCTCATGAGCCTCGTCTTTAGTACGTCCAGAGGCTGACACAACAATGTAGCACAGCCTCCCTGCGGGGAAACTTACCATTAGTTTAAAGAGTCCTGTAAGCTTTACACTGAGCCACAGAATGAACCTGATACTCACAGCGATGAAGCTGGAGAGAAAGTGTGTGAGTATGTTATCCCCCATCATGCCTGTGCCCAGCACCAGCTGCTTGGCCTGGTCATAACACGCCAACTGAAGGTAGGAAAAAAGAAATGGTGCCATTTTAATGATGCATCTCTTTACTACCTGAAGCTACCTGAAGCCACATCGCTAATGCTCACTACAGCTCCACTTCCAAATAACTGTACAATGAGCCACACAATATAAAGCATGAGGTCACCTCTGAGACTGAATTAAATCATCTGTGGGAAAATCACATGTCGTCATGATAATGAACAAAGACTCATCCACCCTTCACAACCCCAGACCCCAAAATCTTGTGAATTGTAGGTCTTGTGCGAGAATCATTTGAACATTATCCACAGCACTACAAAACAACAGAGTTTCACCATGTTTCAACCCAGCGAAGTCAACAAACAGCAGTTCCCTAACGTTCAGAAAGTAGCGATCTGTGTGCTCAGTATGTTTGGATCAACATACAAATGTGAATCAAGCTTTTCACACATGAACTCAATAAAAAGTAGCACTCGCTGCTCCCTGACTGACAGCACTCTTCACCAATGTTTTAGGATTGCATCGACATCCTATGAGCCAAAAATCACTGCTCTTGTTCAAAACAAAAAATGTCCCTTCTCCCATTGAGAAAGTCAGCGATGACAAATCACAAATGAGGTGATAGTAAGCACCTAGTTTACTATAGTAGACGTGTAGTGTAGTATTCATTCATATGTTAGTTACCATTATCCCTTGTTATGGGTTTGTGCACTGAAGGGTTTGACAGTTCTTTTTGTATTTAAATGCACTTTGTAATGTGTCTGGGTCAAATGTGACCAAAACGTATGATTTTTTTTGTTATTACTTGAAAAGTGAAAAAATAGTATTGCTATAATACTACCTCTTTTTGTTACATTGGAGCTCTTTAACTGTTTGTTAATGCACTTTTTGATGTGCATGTGTCATATGTATCCAATTTGATGTTGCATGTGTGAAGACATTTATTAAGACTGCTATTATTGTATTCAGTTAAATGCACTTTGTGATGTGCCTGGTTCAAATATTCAATATTTTACTTCTAAAGCAAACAAATGTAATGCTACAACTGCACTTTTTGTTTTTGTATGCAGTTTGAGATGCCTCAGATTCTGTTAAATTAAAAGGTGGGGTAGGTAATTTTGGAGAAACCAGCTCGAGTGCGCTAGAATTAGAAAATACACAGCCGGAAACAATCTGCCACTTCATTACAGAGCTCCTCCTCCAACACACACGAACGCGCACATGACCAATGAGGGCACGAGATAAGTTTGTGCACAGATGGAAGGCTGACAGGCAGGTAGGCCATCCAGTTATTTTAGCCGGGCCGGCTCAGATGATTGGTCGTGCTTTTTACAGTGCTACAGCTTCCACAGATGACATTTCTTTATGGATTTTTTGTCAAAGCATTTAAGATATTCATTGCTATCGGGATGTTAAGAGCATTCCATGGAATATAACAAAAAGTGTTTCTGAAATAAATTACGTACCCCAAAGATACAAAAACATACATAAAACAATATAAGCATTCCTCTAAGATGTTAAGAACATTCCATGGAATATAACAAAAAGTGTATCTCGAGCCGGTTTCTCAAACTTACCTACCCCACCTTTAATGTTTATTTGTTGTGTTTTATGCACTTTTTGACATGCTTTTCTTAGATGAACAATGAATACAAATTGCATGTTTTTCATCGCAGTAATATGTGTTGGTTTAAAATGTGTCATTACCCGCTTTTTACAGGCCGCTGAATGTCTGGCCCAGCTGAATTTTGTAGTTATAAAATCTGGCCCAACTGAATGTGTAATTGAATAGCCCTGGGCTAAAGCATCTGTATATGGACAGGTATGTATCATCATTAAGGTCTAGTGATTAATGGCTTGTTCCACTTATATGTAACTATGGAACCATTGGAGGCTCCTCATAATGATGAGTGGACATTCTGTAATACATTCAGCTTCCTCCAGGCAGCCTTCAACAAACATACCTTGTATTTAATGCTGTACCTTATTGGGTTGTCTACAGTTAATCCATAGAAATGCTCTGACATTTTGCGACTAATTGGATGCAAAAAGTATATATCCTCTGGGTGTGCTCACCAACACAGACTTCACCTAGTTAAATGAAGCGGAGGTTATATGGAGTCATGCATTATGCATTGTTGGAAATTAATAATCAATTAAATTGATTCATTCATAATTAAGGTAACTCTAATTTAACTCAATGTAGTACCATTAGTGTTGGAGAAATACTGTTTTCTCCTCTTTGTGTTATTTCTAATGCCCTGACATTGTGGGTCACTCTGAACTCTTGCAGCTGCCCCTTTTGGTGATATGAGGATGCAGGGCATTTGTTGTTGATATTTATGAGAAGGAAGTGCAGACTCCCTGTCTCCTAAATACCTTCTTTCCAAATGGTGTGACGAAAGTACGTGTCTCTCTCCAGAAGACGTCGCAAATGGTCGTGACACCTTTCCGACACCTGCGGATGATATTAGCGCCACCTCGATTTACGACCTTGTTGTTATCTCCGTCTTTTAGACTATATAAGCTTGATGTTTTTTTGCTGTTCCTTTGAGCAACCAACATACCTCATGTGTGTGAGTTAACCCATATCCTTTGTATGTGATTTAACTCTGCTCCTTCTTGCAAGAATAAATTAGCAACCTGATCATTGATTCTCAAACTGGTGTTGAGTGATATTTTTCTAACAATTAGCTTAATAAAAAGGAGCTACGGATTGATTATGGATTCTGAATTGGAAATATAATTTAACATGGTCATCAAATGCCTTCTTAGTGTATTTACGAGAAAACTTTTATCTTAATTGTGATAAAAAAAAAACAGACAGTTACTCGTCACTGGCCGGAAAATACTCTGGTCTCGTTAATACCTGCAGGGAATTTAAACGTATTTCATATGTGTGACTTGCCTGTCCCACAGTGACCATTGCTCCTCTGCTGGAGGCCATGCTGGCTCCTGAGTACAGTCTCCTGAGACCCTCTGTGGGGCCAGACACAAGTCAGAGGTCAGACATGATCCCGCAGATTGCTTTACACAAAGTTACACACACTTTATTGCTCGAGGATTCACCTTCTCTGAAGACTCTGAAGAGCCCATCGATGGCATGTTTGTAGCTGACAGAAGGAAAACATTCAGGTTTAAATACAATAAGAGATTTAGATCATCTAAACTTTTTTTTACCTATAGTAACACTCACTTCCTCCTCAGCTCTGGTGGTAGTTTCATGTCATTCTGCATCCTGTATAAAAAAAAGTAATTGTAGTTTTGTTACAGGAAAAGAAATGCATATGTTAGATGGTTGAGAATGTCCAACCAGTGTGAGTGGTATATTGAGACAGTTAAAGCGTCTCCTCAGGGTGAAGTACATCGACCGAGAAAGTTATCCACATGATGGCGTCTGCATTTGCTTCAGCTGTATACTTTGAATAAATAAAAAAAACAAGTCAGCCAAACAGCAGTTAACGGTATTCTCGTCCAGAACGTGATCTGCACTCTGGATGCCATTTCAGTTTGAACTTTTGTAATACAAGCAAAGAGAGTTGCATTTCGTTGTTGTTATGTTTGCGCAATGGAACAGGTTTAAGAAGTTCTGTGTTTGAGCTAAAAGAGCATACACACTTCCTAGCAAGTGGAGCATACAAATTCAAGATAAAATGGCCTGTGATTCATCCAACTATGTCACTGTCGCGTCAAATGAGAGAGCTGTCAGCCGGAAGAAAAAAAGTTCTGGCAGCAGCATTCCTTTCTCATTAAATAAAGTACGCTAAATTGTATAACTACAAATCGACTACATTTACAGTCAACACTGATTGGACATTATCATTGAAAGTTGGCAAATGTTCCTTTTAAGCATTTAAATCTTCGGTATTTAAAAAGGTCCCATGTCATGGCCATTTCCACTGATCATAATTCCATTGTTGAGGTCTACTAGAATAGATTTATATTGTGCAATTTTCCAAACTCACATTGGTTTCTCATACAGCATCTCTGTAAACTACGTGTATTCACTCTCTGCCTTTAACGGCTCGTTGTAGCTCCAATAGCTCCAGCCCCCACCCTCCCTGTGAGCACAGTGTGCTCTGATTGGTCGGGACGTTGTGAATCGCGTTGAGCTCCATGGAGGTGTGGTTTCCTTGTTTAGCGATACACAGCGAAACACAGCCAAACTCATCCTGAGCACACACAAAGTCACAGCCGAAGTAAAAACAATAAGTGTGGCTTGATATTGAGTAAGAAAAAGGTTTATAGGTACGTCACAATACCCAGGAAGTAAACAATGGACAATGACGTATCTCCAACGAGGCGTTTTTGGGGAGGTGTTAGAGTTTCACTCGCTACAGGGTGTACTTTGAGGGTTTTGACTCTGCACACCGTTTACATGCAGAAAAACCTTCATAACACACAAGGGGACGGGTAATAACCGGAAAAGCATGACATGTGACCTTTAAATCATTGATTGAATGGTAATGTAATCTTACCTGACATTCACCATGTCTGCCGGCGTGCCAACAAATCCGCCAGTAAAACCTGTTGGCAGAGAAAACTTGTTGGCACAATCCGGTATGAGTTATACTGCACGTGTGTGTGTGTGGTGTGTGGTGTGTGGTGTGTGGTGTGTGGTGTGTGGTGTGTGTAAAAAGGAGGAGAAGGGAGGCAGAATGTGTGTTTTCTACCTCCGAAGGCTCCCAGCAGGACTTTCTGGTAAAAGGGCATGGGGCCCTGGCTTGTGCTGCCCATCATGTCCCTCACTGTCTCATAGATGGCGAATCTGGTGAGTGAATAGGACATCTGAGAGGAGAGGAGAGGAACAAATAATGAGTATCTCACACTTTTTCACCATTTTGAATATTCTTTTTCTAACCACAAGGAGGAGCATTTGGCAACACAACAAATTTAATTTTCTGGCTGTGATTCAAATGTTTCTAAAAAAGTTACCAAAACTAACTTTTGGTCACGTTAGAATGGATTTTTCACACGTCAATATTTCCACCTTTTTATTAGCAATCACACTGAGGCAGCAACATATAAATGTATTCAAATCTTATTATAAAGCACCGCTTCGAGAAAAGTTACCAGTTCCTCATTCAAACTCTCTCACTGTAACCAAAACCATAAATTACAATACATGAATTTACTCAAATTTCAGTCAGAAAAACAAAAGATGAAAATATCGAAACTATAAATCTTGGTCTGAAACTTTGGTGGTTGACTCCATCTTTACTGTGTTTTGCCTTTGCCAACCAACAGCCTTATTTTATCATTATTGTGGTTTTAAATTGTTTTGTCTGTAACTCTTTATTGATACCATCTTAGTAAAGGCTGGCTCACAAAAGAGGTTACCACCCTCCGTGACACACGTTAGATTTAGGTGAAAAGCCAACAAATCAGAAACACGTCAACACACATAGGCAGACAAACATAAGGCATGCAAACAGACATACCTGTCTGCAAAGGGAGGCAGAGAGGCCACTGTAAAGAGCCAGCACACCGTCGCTCTTCACCACATGAATGGCCATCCCCATCATCCTCTTCTTCACCTCCTGCTGCGTCTGCAGGTGTACCTGGAAAAACAGTCATGCATTTGCATTGGGGTTATTTTTAATACCAATTTGGCACTGTGGTGACATAAATAATAAAGAAACCGTTGAACACAGAAAACAAATCTATAAACATGAGACGTTGTGGTTCTGTTGGCCTTGACAGAGCAAGATCAGTTTTTTGGGGATAATTTATGACACCACTTCAGATATATTTGGTCAACTAACTGTGTCAAAGGGCTACATGTGCCAGCTCTTAAAGGGGTAGTTCAGCTCTTCACTGGATCCTAGACATCCCATAATACAACTCACAAGCCTTTTTAATTACATTACATTACATTACACTTGTTAGACGCTTTTATGATTCAAAGTTCAGCGCACTAAATTCAGCGCACAAAACCACTGAGCCACAGCCTCCCTAATTAGACCCTTTGCTGTCTGGTAAACACACGTGTCTTCAGACTTCCATTTTGTAACGCAGGCTTACAGTTAAAAATATTTGACCTTTGGGGACATCACTGTGAATAGTTTTTGGTCAGATTTGCATTTAGTGTAGCTTCACACACTAAATGAATTTCTCAGGCTGAGTAAAACTGACCACAGTGTAATGTCCCACAGGCAGCTATGACCAATTCACAAGGTGTGTTTGTGTGTGTGTGTGTGTGTGTGTGTGTGTGTGTGTGTGTGTGTGTGTGTGTCTGTGTATAA
>CALSBZ010046887.1:80602-93302 GCA_943591055.1 Gobionotothen gibberifrons | reverse complement strand
ACACACACACACACACACACACACACACACACACACACACACACACAGCTAGTTATGCAAAAAAATACAGCACAAGGACACTTTGTTACAGACATTGTTGATTGCTACCATGTTGTCATATCTTGGAGTCGGGGGGGCCATATTGAAGCGATGAATGGAGCCGAGGAGGAGATTGGAGACCCGACAAGTGGAACATTGAACAACCCCATTGTACAAAATTATCAAAACGAGTGAAGAAAATCTACTCTAATGTCTTTATTAGCTAGCACTTTAGTTGTTGATATCATGCAGGTGCGTAAATGGAGAGTTGCTCTTTAGAGACACTAGATGGCATTAGAGAGACTACAACGATTCCAACTCCAGCCTTAACATCCCGCCCTTCCAGGCGCTTGGGTCCAGACTCCAGAGTGCCTATTATTTGCATTTTGCCTATTGCCGAAAGAGGTTTTGTTGATTAGCTAAGAAATAGAATTCCTGACTGTACATCAAGCTGGCAGCAATGTCTGGGTCAAATTGTATTTGTCTTTGATCTGCAATGCAAACTTGTTGAATAGCATGTTTGGTCCCCTGCCGCCCAAGTGGCCACAAAAGATGTAACACTGGTCTGATTATATTGTAATTTCACATCTTTGTCTAATTTAAACAATATTTCAGTGTGAAACATGGAGGGACAAAAACATGACTCCTTTAAGAGTGCATGCCAAAAGGGGATTGGTCCTTTTGCATGAAGTGTCCTGCCTTCGGACAGTTTAAGTTTCACTTTCCAGGGAAACCATTGAGTCAAACAGAGGGGGAGGGTGGAGTAACACAGCACAAATAAGTACAGGCACACTGTGATCTGGAAGAAACGGTTGAGAAAAACAAAGACAGATTTTGTGCAATAAGTCAGTTTTGATTTGTGTTTTTCTCAACAACAAGATGGGTTCGAGCTCAAGAGAAGGTGAGTGTCTTTACTTGTGTTTAAGTGTATATGCAGGCTTTTAGATTAGATTAGATACTTTATTGTCATTACATAATGCAAGCAGAGTGTAACAAAATTAAGAGGGTCTAACCAGAGTGCAAACAGTCAGTTATATATACATCTATCAGCAGTCTGTACAAAACAAATGCACACTACAAATATACAAGTAAAGATATAGATGTAAAATGCATAAATACAAATAAATACACTGAGGCGTATATACAGTATATACAGCAGTATATGTGCAAAGATCAACGCGCTTCAGCACAGCACACAACAACACTTATGTGAGCTGTTGTAAAACCAAAGAATTCGAAGCAACTGCCTCTCTTTCATTTGTTCCACAGACTGCGACCTGAGGATCGTCCTGCTGGGGAAGACTGGATCAGGAAAGAGTGCATCAGGGAACACCATCCTGGGACGGTTTGTTTTCACCTCAGAGGCTTCTCCATCCTCTGTGACCCAGACATGTAGAAAAGAATCTGGCTACTTTGATAAAAGAACTGTGACTGTGGTCGACACTCCTGGTATGTTGGACACATTGATTAAGGAAGAGCAGCTTAAAAGTGAAATAGAGCGAAGTCTCACACTGACTGACCCCGGACCACATGTGTTCCTGCTGGTGATCAGACTGGATGTACGGTTCACAGAAGAGGAGAAGTCTGCCATCAAGTGGGTCGAAGACAACTTTGGTGAGGAAGCCTCCAAACACACACTGGTGCTTTTCACCAGGGGGGATGAGCTCAAGGAGAAGTCCATTGAGACTTTTTTATTCGAGGGACCTGAACTAAAGAAGTGTATCAGTGGTTTTACGGCTGGGTACATTGTGTTTGAAAACACATGCAGAGATAATCGCACTCAGGTGGCTGATCTGTTTGAAAAGATAGACAAGATGGTGCAGTTGAATGGTTACAACCCTTATACCTGGAGCATGTACGAAGAGGCCCAGAGAAAGAAGAAGTCAAGGGAATGGTGGAGCAAGTGCGGAAACTGTTTGAACAAGTATGGTACTCATTTGTTAACCGTAGCAGCAATCACAACAGGTCTTGGTGCTGCTGCTGGTGGTGCTGCTGCTGCTGGTGGTGCTGCGGTAGCAGAAGAAGTAGTAACACCACTTCTATGGGGCGCAGGTGGAGGGATTTTAAAAGGCCTTGGGTGGTGGACAACACTTAAAAAGTGAGAGTCATGTCATTATCCTTTAAAGTTACAGAGATGAACTTTTAACCTGTCTTTGTGTAATAGATGATGCCTCTGTATGACTATATACATAGTAAACAAGACCATCAATCCAAGTCAAGATTTTTTTTATGAGGTTATTCTGAATACTTGTCATTGGTGCATACATGTCTGATTTTGGCTGAGGCAGGGGATATCATACAGCTACCAGAACCTGCAGTCAGAGCAACACAAAAGGAAAGTTCCTCGTAGTAACTTTAAGCAAACTTGTGAAGTCATTCCATTGATTGCCTTTTTTGAATACATGTAGGAAAAATGTCATTGCTTAATGTACATTCATAAATATCAAACACAACCTGCATTGAACGATATATAAACTCTGAATAACCAATCTTATATTGATTCTGTACACTCTTATCCTGAAAATGATTTTGTATTGAAAACACTATTCTTCCTTGTGTATGTTTTACTAGTCATAATGATATAAAACAATGTGGTTTTAACTTTTGAAACTGTTGTTTGATGTATTAAAGAAAGCGTTATTAGAAATTATTCCCTGTTGTGTAAGCAAGAAATCTCACCACATCTTCCAGGGCTCCACACTGATGTTTGTTTTTCATGAACCAAGTCTGGTAAGATAGACCCACTGTGGATCTTGTGTACAACAAAACTCAAATCTCTTATGGGACAATGCTAACTGAAAAACATGAACTTCAGTGTACATAACAACACATGTATCACCCATCAGTCTCAAGTTAAAGGCCCACGTGATATTAAGATAAAACTCCTACACAATTACAAGTTATATTAGGATCTACCTGGTTTGTTTTACATGAAAGGTCACGAGGTTGTTTGAAACTCCTGTTACTGTGCAAGCACAATTCAACAGCTGCCAAAATGCTTTTATGATTGCTAATGGTTTTATCAAAGTTGATCACTGTAACCAAACCTACATTCAATATTTGTTTTGTAAAGATATTTAACAAAGAGGTGCAGCTTAGCGTGAACAGAACCGCAGCCTTGTTAAAAAAAAATCTCAAAGGGGACAACTGGTAATACTTTAATACAGGCACCACATCAGAACAGCTATCCACTGTTCTGTCAATCTCAACTCTTTCATAGACTTTTTCTTGAGTAGAAAGGTTAACATTTAACCACTTATTATGTTGATTATAAACCGGGAAGTTGTTACCAAAAAAGTTGCTACACTTTTTCCAATGAAGGACACACTATTCACCATAATCCTGAATATGATCGTAATAATGACACGTCTCCTTTAAGAGGTGGAGGCAAAACTGAGATTAGGGTGTTACAAGCTTTAGCATTTAAAATGTCTAAACTATTTTAACAATGTTATAATCCCAAACAGATTTCTGAAAGTTTCACTTTCCAGGGAAACCGCGTGGTGGAGAAGACAGAGAGTTTCATTTCACTGGAAACCACTGAGAGAGGGAGAGGGAGGGGAAATGACTAACACACAGCAATGCAGAGTGTGATCTGAAAATAAAGGCTGGACAACACTGGCAGATTTGGGGGATAGAAGTCGGTTCTGTGTGGTTTTTCAACCTCTACAAAAAGATGGGTTTAAGCTCAAGTGAAGGTAAGTGTCTTTACTTGTGTTTAGGCATATATGCAGGCTTTTGTACTCCTTATTTTAACTAACTTAAAACTCAAGATTCAAAGCAACTGCCTCTCTTTCATTTGTTCCACAGACTGCGACCTGAGGATCGTCCTGCTGGGGAAGACTGGATCAGGAAAGAGTGCATCAGGGAACACCATCCTGGGACAAAGTGTTTTCACCTCAGAGGCGTCTCCATCCTCTGTGACAGAGACCTCTAACAAAGTGTCTGGCTACTTTGATAAAAGAACCGTGACTGTGGTCGACACTCCTGGTATGTTGGACACATCAATGAATGAAAAACAGTTGAAAATTGAAATAGAGCGAAGTCTCACACTGACTGACCCCGGACCACATGTGTTCCTGCTGCTGATCAGACTGGATGTACGGTTCACAGAAGAGGAGAAGTCTGCCATCAAGTGGGTCAAAGACAACTTTGGCGAGGAAGCCTCCAAACACACACTGGTGCTTTTCACCAGGGGGAATGAGCTCAAGGAGAAGTCCATTGAGATTCATTTATACCAACACCCTGAGCTCAAAGAGTGCCTCAGTATCTATACAGCTGGGTACGTTGTGTTTGAAAACACATGCATGGAAAACCACACTCAGGTGGCTGATCTGTTTGAAAAGATAGACAAGATGGTGCAGTTGAATTGTTACCAGCATTATACGTGGAGCATGTATGAAGAGACCCAGAGAAAGAAGAATTCAAAGGAATGGTGGAGCAAGTGGGCAGTTACTATGGACAATTTGAGTAAGAACATGATTTTGGCAGCAGTATTCACCACTGCTGTTAATTCCCCTGTAGCTGGTGCTCCTTTAGCAGCAGCTGCAGGGATTTCTAAAGCCATTGGGTGGTGGATGAAACCTAAAACAACGGATGTAAAGCCATGATTCTTCAAGCTAACTTGTAAGGTCATTGTTGTGAAAAACTAAAAACATATATGTAATGTAAGCATATATAATCAGTAACCACTTTAGGCCGTAAGGCATTCATTGTTTATTATAGGTGTCAAACTTATAAATAACATCATGTATTATCATTTATTAATTCAACAGCTCCATCGTTTAATCAAATGTAAAGTTGACAGATGTAAAACATTCATATCAATAAACATGACTTAAAGAAAAATAATGTCTAATGTCTATTTTGGAATGTGTGCATTATTTTTCATTGATTTTTCATTGGCTTTGGTGTTTTCTGTCTTGAAAATGTCTTATTTGATGATGATGCTGTATTGGTCAAAAATGGTGCCATCACAAATGAAAAAAAGGGTCCCACAATTTTTATTTTGTGTGTTTTGGTAACGATATAATGGATGAAATGAGTAGTACAGAATTGTATACAATTTAACCTCAGTAAACTCTCTGATTTTGAGTCTTTCAAAAACATGGACAAATCCTCTCTTTGAATTGGCCAAAGGAATAGGATGGAAACACAGAGGAAATGTGTTTGTCTTAGATATCAAGAGCATGTCTTAAGTTCAAATATTCTACAGTGGATGGAAATGATTACCCTAAAAACAATTCCTTTAAAGAAATAAAAAAAAAGATCTAACTTGTCAGAACCTGTAAAACATATCTATATAAAGATACACTGTACTTCTTTTATGTTCCCCACTTGGGAAATGACACAACACCCTAATTTGATTGCAGACTTGTGTTAAACAGTCTAAATTCATCATGTTGTTGGTATGTTATTGTCAGAGGTGGCTCTGTTCAGAATGCTTCCTCAGTGAAATGTGATCGGTCAGCGGACGTTGACCATTGTCTCTCATTTCCTTTAGGGAAGTGAGCTCATAATGTTACCGATAATAAAACAATGGAAACGGCACATCCATAAACATTTTATTATCCCATAAGTTATGAAATCATGCACAATGTACTTACAAATGTTATGAGATCTATAGAGAACATGTCAACACATTCAAACTTATTAGAGTTGTTCAAGTATAACTCGGGACATGGGTCTCATATATAAGCTCCAAACAATAAATGAAGAAAAAAACACGTATTGCATGTCATACCGTTTGTTTACTGCCAGCATTTAATTCACATACTTCAGTTATAGCAATGTTGTGTCCAAACTTAATAATCCTAGAAGAAGAATGCAGGATAATACGAAAACACCATTCACAGATTAATTTAAACAGTCATGAGTGCAGTATACTTCTACTGTATGTCACCTTGTCTGAGTCACTAACCTCTGCCTATACCGGAACATTTGCTTTCGCTTTGCATCTTATGCCCTTCCAGACACAAAAAGCAGCTAAACCACATAACACTCCCAGCAGGAGCACAGGAGCGCCTAGAGCCAAAGCCACCGTGGTGTCGGCCCCCACTGCTATGATAGCCCCCGCTAACACCAGCACAACAGCAGCAGCCGAGGCCACGCGTATATTCTTCCTTTTAACCTTCTTCTCCTTTTCTCTCTGTTTCTCTTTCTCCTCCCTCTCTGCATCCCATATTTTCCTCTCCTCCTCCTTCTTCTCTTCTTCCTCTTGTATCTTCCGCTCCTCCTCCTCCCTCAGCTTCCTCTGGGCTTTCTCATACATCTCATTGGTGTAGTGTTTCCCCCCATTATCCTGGATCATTTCCTTGACCATGATAATCAAATCTTTGACCTGTACTTGGTCCTGCGGGTCTTTGTTGTTAAAGGCATGGTACCGGCGTCCAAACGTAATAGAGAGTCTCCGCAGCTCCTTGCACTCCTTCAGAGCATTGTCAGCTTTGGCCTGATCTTTGCATGTAAACATCATGATAGTGTACATGGAGGCATCGTCCCCAAAGTTGTCCTGGATCCACTTCACAGCGTTTCTTTCCTCCTCGGTGAATCTTACTCCGAGCCTGATCACCAATAGGAAGGCGTGAGGGCCGGGCACGGACATTGTGACGCATTCCTCTATTCTGGTTTTCAATTCTTCCTCTGTGATGCCTGTATCAAACAGACCTGGAGTGTCAATCACCTGGACCACAGTCCCGTCCACCTCCCCGCTCTGTGTCTCGCAGTGTTTGGTCACAGACACAGGGCTCGGGTCTTCTTTGAAGGCAGCTCTCCCAAGGATGGTGTTTCCTGTCGCACTCTTGCCAGATCCAGTCTTGCCCACCAGGACAATCCGCAACCCTCCAGAAAGGTCCCCAGCTGGAACAGTAGAATTTATGTTTAACCAATTGCTAATGTTTAGTTATGTGTTTTCCATTAGTCAGCATGAGTGTGTTGGTTATTAAGCACAATTTGGGTTGCAATGGTTGTGAAAGACCTCTTTGAATGAGGTGTATCCCCCTCCATATAGTACAGACTTGACCCCTAGGACCACAAAGTTGTTGTTTTTTTAGTATTGTGGACACATGTGAGGCCGTGCATAACCTCTAGATTGATATTTGGTGGCATCAATTCACAAAGAACTCAAGCATATGGGCCAGCAATGTTAGGGAAAAGACTGCTGCAAGCTAGCAAACATGATTGTAAACCATGTCTGTAGGACAAAAGCTGAATTAGAGCTATGATTGGGCCAACAAACTCATTCCAATCCACAGAAGTACTTACTTCAGTTAAAAACTATGAAATAAATGAGAAGCTAGAGAATAAAAAGCTCTAAACTGGATACGATGTTAGCGAAATGTGTTAACCCCACTTTTCCGTATGTGGCCAACTGTGGTACTGCGGCTTAAATGAACCGCCTGGGGCACTAACATCATTGCTAAAGAGACGACTGCAAACACGTTGACATGACACCTCAGACAGAAAAGGGACATTGATTTTTACTCATTCTATTCAGATTTTTTAAAGCATGAAGGTGTAACTTGTAAAAATATATATTTCTACATTAATGATGTCATCCAAATAACAAGTCTATTGGCCAAATGGGACTACCTTTTTGTTGCAAAACACTAAATGTAGACCTATAGTAACTTGGTGCAGCTTTAATCCGTCAGGAAGCATTCAACCACTAAACACATGTGCAAATGTTGCAGTGGAAAGCTCATAAATAATTCATACAATGTACAACATTGTATCTTTTATTGTAGTGGCCTTACCCTTTATAGCTTAGTAACATTGATAACACCTCTCGTTTAACAACTTAAAACAATTAATAAGTGACTTTAAAGAAATGAAGTCTGCAGTTATAGAAGTGTGAGAGACAATAAGGATCATGCTCTTTCCTGTTAAGCCAACTAAATCAAGCAGCCAAAGGTAGAAGAATAAACACCAGACAAAGGGATTTTTCACAACCTGGAAATCCTAAAATAAATGATTTGGTCAAAACAAACAAAAAAACAATTTAAGCCTGTATAAAGTGTTTCTTGTTAGACGGTGGTATAGACATATATAATAGTTAGAGATTTCATGAGACAATGAATGAGCATACCGTCAAAGCTGTTCAGACCACACCCATCAGCCCGAGGAAGAGTTTTCTGCTTCTTTTCTCGCAGTGGTATTGCTGTGATATGAAATTATTCCATTGAGACAAAAACAAATTCCATTATTAGTCACTGACATCATTATCAAGGTCTAGGTTTTTACGATTTCCCTCTTTCCAGAGCCACAGTGTCATAGTAAGTGTTACATCTCACAGGGATGAAAGATCACGGTTGTTTCTTTTTAACATAAGTCAGAAAGGTTGTCTTACCTTCAGCCATTACTTCAATATCACTTTTTCCAGTTCCCAGGTGGCCAAATGTGTTGTTCCAGGCCTGAGTTGTGAACTTAGACAAGCTCCGTGGTTTGACTTCAGACATTGATTTTCTGGGAAACTTCTGGAAGCCTGGCCTTTGCAAAGGGGGCTTCCTATTTCCTTCTATTGTCTTCAGTTTACATCTGAAAAGTGCATCCCCAAAGAGGCTGTCCACAGCTCTGTGAATACACTGAGCAGTTTGCGTACGGGTACTCGGATCCTTTCCTGAAGTACAAATACCATAGCCTAAAAATACACCATTATACAGGTAAAGTACTGGTTTAAAAATGATATTTTAGTAAAAGTGCAGTATTATAATTGGTGAAATGTATTTAAGGAGGATCTTAATTATGCAGCAAAGCAGCTTTCGTGGTATTATATTTTTATAAAATGTTATATTATTATGTTTTTATCAATATTGAAAACATATCAGAGTATTTAAATGTTTTTAAAGCTATTAAAAAAGAGCTACTTTATGCATGATATTCCCCTCTGAGATTTAGTAGGGTAGAAGTAAACACACAAGTATCAAGTGTACAAGTATCCCACTACTTGAGTAAATGTACTTAGTTACATTACAGTTGGTGGTTTTGGAAGCTTTTACCACAAGAGAATAACATTTAAGGCTATTTACTCATAAACGCATGGGTAACCTATCATATAATGAGATTTGGTTGTTTAAAAGTGAAGAACTCTAGAGAACACCAGACAATCACATTTTTCCATTGTTAATTCCCCCCATCAAAACCGAAATGTCTTACACTGTACAAGCTCAGAAGCATATGATAGCCTTTTAAAAACTTCTATCAACTATCATTATGTCTAAAATACATAAGTATTATTATTATAGTTTGTTATATGGTGTAATGAGTCTTCCGGGGCAAGTAAGCATCATTTCAGACTTTATTGAAGAATGATTTATTCCAACACAATATGAAGCATGCATTTCAAATTAAGATTTAGTTTAAAGCTTAGTAAAAGCAATTACTGTACATGTTTCAAGCTTAGCTTAGCTTAGTTTAGAGCGTGTGTGTGTGCGTGTGTGTGTGCGTGCGTGCGTGCGTGCATGCGTGCGTGCGTGTGTGTGTGTACGCATTACATAACAAAACTAATATACAGCACAAATATACAAACAAATAAAGACAAACCAGGGCTTTTTGGGGTCATTTTGCCACTGACAGTTTCGCAGAAATTCAAAATCAATCATTATTCTTAAAAAGAAATGTAAACTATAAATGTTTAGTAAACAGTATACATTTAGTGTACAAGAAAAGCCATGTTGATAGCCGAATTCGACTTAAAGCCTATTGAGGTTGACATTAGCTGAAACAGTAACTTCCTAGAGCCTCTGTTGCCAGGCAACTCCGAGTCCAGATCATTCCCGGTTGAAAGTAGACGCTTTTTGTTTAAACTGTTGTTTCTGAATAATTAATTTGAGAACTGTGTATCTGGCTTGGTCCAAAGTCATTGCTTAAAATAAATGTTGTTGCATGTCAATGGTCCGTCTAACATAGTCAAAACCACAATTTGCTAAACTGATAACAGCATATTTCTAATTCCCACTGATAAACAAGCATACAGACTGAATTTTCAGTTAAAAATTAAGGTAACATCATTTTGAGTTGAGGATCGTTCATTATCCATAGCTTTTTCCATATTTGTATTTATTACAGGCTCCCCAGAGCTACATAAACCTATGTAGTGCAATTATAGGCTGCAAATGATCCAACTGATACACCTATTGCACGAGCCCCAAACTGGAGAACTCCTGCAGGTAAGTAAGCTCCTGCTACAAGAGCTATCAGGGACAAAATACTGAGCTTAGTACACTGATCCCTCTTCTCTTCCTCTCTTTTCCTTTCCTCCTCATGAAGTTTCTCCTGGGCTTGCTGGTACATCTCGCTGGTGTAGTGTTTTCCTCCATTATACTGCACCATTTTGTCTATCTTCTCTAGAAGCCTTTCGACCTGGATTCTGTTTCCTTTCTTGTTATTCATGAGTGAATGATACCTTCCTCCACACTGGTTTATCAGTCTATTTAGATGTATGCTCTCCGAGACATATTGGTCCACTGATTTATCCTCTAGCAAGTCAGCGTGTGTGAACAGAACTATAGTATACATGGAAGAATCCGAACCAAAATTATCCTGGATCCACTTCACAGTGGCCTTCTCCTCATCAGTGAATCGAGCCTTCACACTGATCACTAACAGAAAAGCATGGGGTCCAGGAACTGACTGCTTAATACACTCCTCGATTTTTTCTTTCACAACTTCTTGTGTTTTGTTAGTATCAAAAAGTCCGGGACTGTCGATCACAACGATTTTCCTCTCACCATCATTAGACTCTTCTTTGTGACAGCCATTAGTAACAGACTCAGGAGACATATCCGTTTTAAAGGCATTTGGATTTCCCAGGATGGTGTTTCCAGAAGCACTTTTTCCACATCCAGTTTTTCCAACAAGAACAATTCTCAGGTCTTTCAGTAGAGTTGAACATGTGGACAATAAAGAAGTGTGAAAAAACAGTCATTCAAAGTAGCTGAGGCATCTCTAGCTTGAAAGCAAAGGCTAATCGACTGTGAGGGGACATAGTAATGCATTGGTTTGTGGAATAAAATGTGGAATCTTCTAATTTGGCATTTGGCTATTGCTATTTGTAAACCAGAAGTGCCATCCGACAGTCCAACTAAACAATTTGCATGCTGAAATACGTATGATGAAAACACTGAAAGCATTCAATCAGGTAAACACTGTGTGGTATTAATGTGAGTCACAAGGTAGCCACTCCCTGAAGCATACCTTGCTTTGTCTATTTTATTCCAAATGGACCCATCATTTACAAAATGAATGCTGTATTGAAAATTAACTGAAACTAGTGATAGAGACCATAACAGTCAGGAAAAGGTTTATTTAGGGAATTGGAGTCATTTTCTCGACTTTCTCTATAGAGTCTGACTTTTTTTTGCATAGTTTCATTGCCACCTGTTGGAAATAAGAAAGAATACAAGCTTAAGCATTGACTGCATTTTCTTAATCCCGGATGCTGCCACGTTGTTGTGTCTAACAACCTTCACTATACAGTATTTTATCAGTTTTACAGCTCCAAATGTTGTACACCTGCAGTACACATGGCATTGTTTCCTTTGAGTTCACCTACCTTTGGTTTTGCAGTGAGCAGTTTGACCACATAAAGTAACCAGCGCAAGCAGGGTGCAGACTGAGATTAAAGTTTTTCCTCCTAACATCTCTGTAACAATGACCTCCGTCGATTATCTAACAATAAAAAGAAAAGAAAATATAAACGGTGCATACGGTATAGTTACATAATCAAACAATGAAGATAACGCCCCCTACTTACACTTAAAATTATTATAAACGTACCTGTACAAGTGTTTCTCAGCTGTCTGGTATGTTTGCAGGTGGAGAGATCCTTTTATAGCCTAAGAATAACAAACACACCCAACAATCTTATGCCACTAATGCTGTGCAGTTTTAAGTTTCGTTTTTGCTTCATGACATGTAGTTTAATTATTAACCAGCCTCAATCCACTGATCAGGCCAAACAAGAAAAGCCAGAACGGGTGGCAGGTGCTTGCTTGTGCATTTGTGTTCCATTTCTCTGTCATCTAACTGCGTGACAAGCCGCCTGCCTCCTTCAGTCTTTTCTACTTGGCATGATTTTGCCCCAGCTGCTGTGAACAAGCCACTGATTGTACTGTTGATGGACAGAACTCTTCAAACTGTATACAAACTCATATTCCCTCCTGTAAGTCCAACAAGATGTGATGAAAGCCGCAGTGGATGTTCTGAATCATTAGCTTTATCTGACATGAAATCTTAAAGTAGTTGCACAATTCAGGTCTATTATATAGTCCAATGTGTCTCAGTGGGCTACTTTAACATCACTTAACAACCCAGTCCAATGTCACAACAAAAATAAAATATCAGTGAAAGAGAAGATTAGACAAACATGTACTGTAGGTTATTTTACATTTACAAAAGCTGAATACAGAGCTGTTGATCTTCCTATTGATCAAAACTCTGCTCACTGACCATGGCATCTACAAAATCCAAAGCAACACATGTTGTTTGTACAGGGTGCTTTCAATGAGCGGCCTTGGCAGAACAACACATTTTCCAGCGAAAACAGAATCACGTTTCAGAGGCAAAGCTGTTATCTTCTCTGGGCACAGTGTAGACCTGTGTGTACCATGTGTGTATGTGTGTGTGTGTGTGTGTGTGTGTGTGTGTGTGTGTGTGTGTGTGT
>CALSBZ010046887.1:51995-69641 GCA_943591055.1 Gobionotothen gibberifrons | reverse complement strand
ACACACACACACACACACACACACACACACACACACACACACACACATACACATACACACACTGTGTCCGTGACATTAGAGGAAATGGTAGCAGTGTGTTCTGCCGGGCTGGTGGCTGTGTGATGCTGGGGGGGGGGGGGGGGGGGTGGGGTCTGAAGTGCCTCTTGACAAACACACAGGAGGAAACAGACTGTCCTGTCAGCAGCTGACTGGTCCATGGCTCCGTGACATACAAGAGAGCGATAATAAGGAGAGGGAGGCGCTGTAACGAGAGAGAGGAACAGAGACAAAGGTAGGGAAGAGGGGGGCGAACGACAGAAAGGGTGTGGCCCGTGATCGCCCCCTAGTGGTCCGTGAGTATATTGGTAACATTTCACATTTGAAATGAATACATTAATTTCAGTTTTCCGCACTCTCGCGGGAATATCTCCGCAATGGAGCGAGCTTAAGTTTCACTTTCAATTGCATGATATAGCCCAGCGCAACACCTTCATCACACATGTTGCCACTTGTTTGTACCATTGTCAGGCGATTTATAATCTGTTCTATAAAAACGATGTTTTTTGATATTTGTGGAGTTAGGTGGTCCGCGAGTGTTTTTTTATTGGTTAACTGGTCTTTGGTATGAAAAAGTTTGAGAAACACTGCTCTAGTGGTACCCAAGAAGAAGACTTTGAACTTCAGGAGAACAAAAGATTGCACTTTAATTATTATGTCACATGATATAATGGTAGAGCTAAGCTGTGTTTCTGAGGCCAATGGAGACTGTTTCATTGAAGAAAGACTCAGAAATCCTCTCCTTTTTATGACATAGTGTCGACTAGTGGTGTCTGCGTTGTGTTGTGGAAGGATAATACCCGAGTCAGCATATCGTTGGAGCCAATCTCAGTTTATTCTGACAACAGATGAACAACAAATCAGTCGTTACTACAGTATATTGTATGCCCTCACACTTCGGCCCCTGCATAGATTAAATAAGAAATAACTAACTCAGTATACACACATGTTCATAGCTTAATGCAGAAATGTCCGAACACATTGCAGTTCACCGCTCCCGTGACACAAAAAGGGAAGAGGAAAATGTGAGGGACACAATATAAAGGGAGGAAGTCCCCACAAAATAATCGTATTGGTAAACGGACTGAATAAATAAATACATAAAAGTGCATGACAAATATATTTGACAAGGATCCCTAAAATGTACCTTTTTACAGAAATGTGACCAACAACTAGCAAAAAATATGTAATGATGACATTTACCTAAATGAAATATGTTCACTGCTTCTTTGAACACACATGCATATACATGTTTCACAGTTGTCGGGGAAACGTTTTAAGGATAGTGTATGTGCACATTGATAAAGTTTAATTTAGCCATTGACATCCAGACTGTGTGTTCCACAACACCTCGTCCTCGACACCTCCTTTTGTCCGTTGCGGCTGCACTTTCTGGATGTGCGCTGACAGGACATGCGTACCCTGAAAAGGACTCTGGGTATTGTGTTTCAATACCCCGTGTCACAATGTTGAATGAGCATACAAAGCTAACTACCTCCTTCACAACCGACACCCGCTGTGTGGCTTTTATTACAGGAGATCTATGGACTGGAGGTTATTGGCTCCAGCACACCTGTCACTTCTGTCAGAGTGTGTCGTGGTCCCTCACTGGAGGAGCTGGAAGACGAGACAGAGCACAAGAACATGAGGAAGGAGGACCTGTAAGCTGGGCTTTATTGACTTTTAGAGATTTGCCATTCTTTCTTACCAAAGCTTGTTTAAAATGTCAAAATCAGGCCAAATGTCTTGCCCTATTTCAAAGGCACTACAAATCACTACCCATAAATCAGTGATTGAATTGTGTATTAATTTTATTTAGGAAATGCCATATTATAGGTTCTTAATTTTAATTGAATGAATGGGAACCATGTCATAATCTCCAGTACATATTTTTAATTAATTAATTAATTATTATTTACGAGTCATTATTTAGTTATTATTATTATTTAATTTGTTTCATAAAAAGAATAACAAAACTTGTTTTTAAAATAAAAACCAGGTGCTGCACATGTGGTTTAAATGTGAGGGAGTTATGAACCAAAATACCCAGATAATTATAAGAGGGAAATGCAAATTTATGAATCACAAAAAATCATATAGAATGGATCGATTTTCATATACATTTTTATTCTCAGTTACCCATAATGTTGAAGTGTACGTCTCAACATGAACTACATTTTGTCACTCATGTTAGGGTAGCTTCCTGATGCTAAGCTTACAAATGTTGAACAAGAAACACTTGAATGCATGATTGCCTTTAATGGTTCTCCTTTTAGGAGCTGTTTTTGTGCAGAGGGAAGAATCAGCATTCCAGATGTAAAAAAATAACATAACCATACTACAGATTCAAATGACATTCAAACTAATGTAATAAATCCATATCTAGTATCAGAAGTCAAGATGCAGTCTAGTTTCTATCTTGTTGGCCGTGTGGTACTCCTGATTTATTGTTCTCTTCCACAGGGATCCTCTGGCGCAGTACGATGATGTTTGGACCGACGCTCTGCTCATTCCTGCCTTGAGGTTCGGAGGTCAACTTGCTAGCTGGACTGGAAACTCTCCCATCAACCAGGTACAGAGCGGCCTTTAAACAGATAGTTAGCCTGCACCAATGAGTTTCAAACCATGATATATCAACTGTTATATCTTACCTGAGATAAACACCAGGCTCATAGTATGGACATGCTTTCATTTCCTATTTCCCCAGTTGCACAGTCTAGTTAAATTCATTATAACATCCCTGAACGATGTTGAGCTACCACGAATCAGCATTTTCCCTGATTTATTTTTATTTTTAAATTCCCTGCAGAGGTCTTATTATAGTTAGGCTTTACATTTTAGGGAATAAAAGATCAGGAAGCTTTAGTTTAGATGGACAATGATCAAGAGTACGGCAAACAGAAATGACTGTGAGTAATTACAGTATGAAAACAGAATTTCTAGAATGAATAGAGATTGAGTTGATAACACAACTGCTGTGATGGAATAAATGCTGTAAATGGATATGAAGCCACATTTACCATGTGAGTAGACCACAAGTCATTTCACCTTCCTCCATGTTTCTCTACCTGCCGTTTGCCTTTATTTGTCCATGCTTCCTGTTATTGGAGACGCCTACATCATATGAATACACTTTTCCCTCTCTACCACTCACTGATCAGGGACAAGTAGGAATCAGTGCCACAATTCTCTTTGAGGCCCTGACTGGAGAAAGAGCATCATCCCACCTGGAGCTGCACAATGAGGGCAGCTCGGCCATCTTCTACAGCTGGCAGCAGCTTCCCGTGCCATGCTGCCTTGCTAACTTGCGATCACACACAATGCGTCATCACTTCTACTTCAACTCTTCCAGTGGTAAACACACACACACAACCAGACACCTGCTAAGCCCTGGTCACACACTGTTTGTCCCAGTTTCAGCCCATTATACTTTATCTTTCAGCTCGTACTCATTGCACCTCAACCCGTTTTTAATTATGCTTGCACTCCCATCCAGGCGTTATGCGTCCAGGCGAAACCCAGCGTGTTGAGTTTGTATTTAAGTCAGAGGAGCCAGGCATCAGAACTGAGATATGGCAGCTCAACACCCACCCTGTGCTGCTGCGAGGTGCCTCCATGCAGGTCTCTCTGAGAGGAGCGGCTCTGCACCATGACACAACTGCAGACCAGAGGCTTTTCATACAGGTGGGTACAATTACAGTGTGCTTTAGTGAGCTGTAACTGTTGCACAATTTTGATAATCAATTAATCGTAAAAGTAATTTTTCATGCCAAAATGGCTGAAAGTACTATTTTCTGCTTCTTAAATATGGATATGTCATGGTTTTCTGTGTTTATTTGATCTATAACAGAATATATATTTGGGTTTTGGACTGACAAAACAACAGTGTTAAGACCTCCTTTAGACTTTATGAAGTGGGGATGGCAATTTTCACTGTTTTGTGACTCGGTTTTTCTTATCAGTCTGGAAAATGTAAGCCATTTTATTAAATATTGGGAAATAAATGAAAATAGTTACTAGTTGCCGTTTTATCTGAAAGTACGAAGGACAGATGGCACTGAGATCTTCTTGAAGCCCATCTGTGTTTTTTTATCTGTGTTTCTGTTGTGTGTGCACGAGCAGACGAAGCTGGAAAAGATAGTGAAGGAGAAACTGTGTCGGTCCATTGTGTATGACGTGCTGCGGGGGGTCCGCACCCCAGAGAGACCCAGCTCTCCTGCAGAACTCTACGTCACCGAAAAGCAAGAGTTTTTACGCCAAAACCCCAAAGTAAATACTACAAGTGGAAGATGTTGTCCTTAAATCATCCCACACTTCAGTTTTTATAGGCGTTTCTTTTCATATAAACCCTCCTTAGGACTTAAAGGTGGGGAAGGTAATTTTGGAGAAACCAGCTCGAGTGCGCTAGAATTAGAAAATACGCAACCGGAAAAAGTAAGGAAGTGGCAGATGCTCCTGCTTCATTCCTGCTCCAACACACACAAACGTGCACATGACCAATGAGGGCACGAGATAAGTTTGTGCACAGATGGAAGGCTGACAGGCAGGTAGGCCATCCAGTTATTTTAGCCGGGCCGGCTCAGATGATTGGTCGTGCTAAAATTATTGTTTTTTTATGTATTTATTGTCATTTTAAGCATTTAATATATTCATTGCTATCGGGATGTTAAGAGCATTCCATGGAATATAACAACATTTAAGTAATTACCCCACCTTAGACACAACCGAAAAAAGATTTTATTTTTTATTTATTTATTTATTTTCTTGTATATATTTTCAAATTCTAGCACACTCGAGCTGGTTTCTCCAAAATTACCTACCCCACCTTTAAATGTAGATATAAATGTATAATTGTATTGGTTTTTCAGTTGAATTATACTTAAAGTTCAGGGTATTCAAAACATACTGTTCAAATTATTATTTAAATTTTTTTTAAAGGATGTTTTCAAAGTCAATGAATAATTGTATTTAATAATCGTGATATCAATATGACCAAAGATAATCGTGATTAGGATTTTTGCCATAATCGAGCAGCCCTAATACATGGCCACATGCTTTACATCAGTGATATACCAGACATGTTTCTTTGTATATAGTACCCCCTGAATCTTACTCACATTGCATGGTGTGAGGTGATCCACCAGTGGGCCCATCGTGTTGTTCTTCTTGACATTTTAACTGAAGACAAAGGTGTGATCAGCCCATTATAGCATGTCCTTCACAAACTGAAATATATCCATCCATTATCACACTCATAATAGATACAAAATGATTATAACTTCAATTAGTCACTGTTGCCACTACACTGTACTAAATATGTCATGTACTAGTGTCCTAGTAGCCTGGCTATAACTGGGTTAATTATGAGGCTGATTTAGCTAATTAGACTACAGTGAATATAGAGCATGGCTGTAGTAAAGGCCCACTTAGCTTTGATAGACAACATCAATAGACATCAAGTCAAATCAAGTTTTATTTATATAGCACATTTTTAAAACGATTTGTGGTCGAGCCAAAGTGCTGTACATACAATAAAAATACTTTACAATATAAATTAGACATGGCAGCTAATGATTGAAAACAACATAGGAAAGTGTTATTAAGAGTACATGTATCTGTTTACAGGCTATCGACACTAATTAGGATGAATAGAAGGCTTTTCTTTCAAAAGTCATTACTAAATATTGTGATGATTGGAGCTTTCTAACCCTAACCCACATTTGTTGTCCTCATTAGAGTCCCTTCCACAAGGTGTTTTCAGTTCATAAAAGTTTGAAAAAAGAAGTCAGATTATATAGAAGTCTATGAGAAAATGATCCTACTTTTCACTTTATTTATTACCTTAGTAAACTTTTTCCTAATAAAGTAATGGTCTCAATCGGTAATTGAAGTTTTCTTCAGTGCAGCATGATGTTGATTGTGTGTAAAGTATTGTCACAATGAATGTACAATAGATGATAAAGCAGGGTGTGCTTTAGGACGTGGCTACGTTGTGATTGACAGGTAGCTATGGTGTTGTATGGATGTATGGTTTGTACTGCTTATATTGTTAACTACTCCATACATTATGTTAGTTGCAGTATCTTTATCAGCCAGTGGACGACCTAAAGAGACTGTCGCAAGAAGTGCAACCAGGAAGCAGCTGGGACCTCTCTGTGGATACACTGCGACAGGTAGAGACATTATTTAATGTTAAGGGGCATGATAAACCTTGGTTAGTACAATTAAAGTACATGTAGCAGGTTGAACCAATATGACGGTCCTCTTTGAATGCACTGTGCACTTGACTATCAAATGCTATACCATGATTAAAAGCACAACATATTTATTTGTCCATTCATTGGTTCTCCACCCAAGGTTGTTCTGTCTCTGCCTAAGTATGAGTCGGCTCAGGAACAGAGCCTGGCCCGGATCAACTCTCTGATTCTGCAGCTCTCTGAACCTCCTCAGCTCAAGCAGCAGCAGCTAACTGCGGGAACTGTTGGGTGAGGCATAAACACAAGCAATGAGTCATGAACCATCTCTATCATAGCTTCTACACACACGATACACACTTGTACATAGTGTAGTAAGCCTACAGGGTTATGGTGGTATGTGCTACCCCCTGCAGGCAGCAGCTGTGGAGGGAACTCCTCGACACCATGGCTGGTGAGGCCATGTGGCTCAGAGAGGTTATGGGCCTTCCACAGAGAGACACATGGATCTATGAAAAGGAGGAACCCCCAATCTCGGATACTGGTGACACTCAGACTTTCAATAAGATGTAGATTGATGGAGATTCCTGATGCTTACTGAGTTATTTCATCGCAGATATGGCTGATACCAAAGATGAGAAGAGTGAGAAAAAGGGAGGAGCGGCTGCTAAAGAAGAGAGAAGTGGAGTGAAGTCCAGAGTTAAGGAGGACAGCAAAGTGGAGTCCAAGTCAGCAACAACTGAAAAATCAGTGGAGGTGAGTGAAGAGAAGGTGTTTGTTGCCTTTGACAATTCATTGATGGGCTGCTATAAGATGTTTTCTCCACTGAGTGGCAGGCCAGCAGATCCAACATTTGTTTTAATTATGAAGTATGAAGACACATCACTTACAGCTGACCCAACTGTGAGTCATCTTCACTACTTTGAGCTGTCAGTTCATCATTCAATCATCTGATATTCAACAACTCCCATTTTCCTGTTACAACAGACTGCTGCCACACATTAGGCCACCTGCTGCCTGGTTCTCTGAAACAATGTTTTATACAGTATATCATGTGTGTCACCATCACACGTGAGGGTTCATTTAATTTATAAGAGGAGCAAAAACAACTGTGTAACCATTTGTTCACATCACTCTTATTATTTTTGACATTTCTAGGCCATGTTATGGTATTGACCATAACCATGATATTTAAATATAATTACCACAATATTAAAAGGATATTGATTTCATGTTTACTATACCCATATAATAATATCAATCATTACAGTTCCTTCAGAGTGTAGTTTATTTTCCAAAGAATGCACAAAAAACAAAGTTAAAGATGAATTTGACTGATTACACACGTATTATTTACATTTGAAAAGAAATCATTTCTAAAGATATCCCATTCATGACGTTTTTCTGAATTATTTTGGCCAAAATAGTGAAAAATCATAGGGGAAAAATATGGTCGTGGTCCTATCCTGTTTTTTTAATAATGCGCAAAAACACTTTCACTCAGTTTCTATTTGTTTTTAATGCAGATATTTGTTTTCACCAATCCTCATTATACTCAGCCCAGAAACTTTGCATGGTCCTCTTCACAAATCTGGGCAACTTTGATGATGCTGCGGCCTGATGACTCAGATGGTCGTCACATAAATAAAGTGCTCGGTGTGAATCTGCCCAGGGACCTGTAACATCTCTCTCCTAACGATCCGTGTCTCCATTGTCAGCCATCAAAGGCAGAAACAAATATTACATTTTGAAACAGACAACAGATGCAGTCTTTTCTGTGTGTGTGTGTATTCTGAGTATTCTCTACCCTGCATGATGGTTGAGTCATAGGTAAGGTACAGACTATTACTCACAGGGTACCATGGTAACAGGACACTGTGTGAAAACGTGCACCTGCTCTCCAACTGTGTGCCAGGGTTTGAATTAATAGACCCTGGACCAGTCCAAGCCATCTGTGGTGCACAGCTATACACTACCTGGTACAGAACAATTTATTAAACACCACTGGAAATGTGAGAGGTTGTTTTCATGATGTAAGATGTGGCTAACTATGAACCAGACAGCTTGTTTTGGAAGTTAGATTTATTTCATTTCATTAACTGATATCTGTTGTCTATCTATCCGTTTTGTGTACAGGACAGCAAAAAGAAAGGGAAACGAAAAGAAGACGTGGTGAAAAGCTCTAAGGAAAAGCAAGGGAAGGAATCTGATACCACCTCACAAAGCGTCAGTCATGAATTTATCGAAGACCCAAATGTAGAGCCGGAGGCGATGGGCATTTACAAAAGACTCCTGCATTCAAAGGCAAGTTTTTCAACTATCTTACAGTATTTTAACCTGTTAAGCCTCCCGCAACATCTTGCAAGAAACAGCGTCTGAGGGCTTCTTAACATTTATCAAACTATGAATGTGTCATACCCACTTAACGGGAAGAAACTCAGCTACCTGACGATATGAACCATTTTTACCGAAACAAAACACAAGTCTAACGCTGAGCCTCTGAATTAGCATTAAGCGAAAGAGTGCTAACGCACTTAGCACATAACTCACGGTATAAATATTGTATACTTCATCGGATCTACACAAACTAGATATCATATGAAAGCTGAGATTCCACGGATTCCAATTGTATAAGTATCATCACTGTGCGACCAAAACTCGCGGCAGCGGAAACAAGTAAAGACAACACACAACTTCACTTTACGTTGCCAAAACGGCAAATACGTCTTACCTTTGCTGTTTTCTGATTAAAAGTTGTGTTCAATGGCATTAAAACACATATAAACGCTGCTGAAGGTTAATCCAATGTGTCTGTGTCACTTTGAAATGATTACTTATAATCCATCATAACATTTATGTCAATAACCGGAGTTTTCATAAATAGCTGCTATGAGAGCTACGAGAGTGTATGAGAGCTTCCGGTTTTGGGCATGCTGGCTGCGCATCACTCATTCACCAATGGTAATGTTTAGATGGATTTAGGAACTTCCCTCTAGATTCTATTGGCTCTATCGGTTAAAAAGTGGTGTCAATCAGTGGGTCTTTTTTGCTAAATCTCTCTAAAAAGGTCAGATTTAACTTGTTTTGCATCAATCTTGATACAGGGTACTTATTATATGTTATAGTTTGGATTCCTAAAGCTTTTTAGTCTACTATCCCATCATTCAAGGGTGGTTTTTATGGAGTCAGATTTGGGTCAATATTCTTGCGCGTAAAACAAGCTACTCGCGAGCGGAAAATGTGCTTTTACACGCGCATAAAATAACCGAGAGAGACAGCCCTCTTGCTCGCTCGCGGGAGTGTTACCTCACTCACTCGCAGAGTCTGTCTGCGAGTGAAAAGTTTCTGACACTTTGGGGCGGAGCCACTGGACTTTGATTGACAGCGGCCAGGAAGCCAGAGGTTGCCAGGTTTGATAAATGCCTGAACTACCAAGAGCCGAGGAGTGATGGCAGCAAAATCAGTTGGACGAGATGGAATGGTCCATAAAAAACTATTATATTCGTAAAGTGTACAGCTAATATATATATATATATATATATATATATATATATATATATATATATGTATATATCAATTAATTTGATATAAAACAGTGTATTTTTGATTGGGCTGTATCTGTCGAAAATTGCTAGCTACTGTCTGCTGTACACTCTTAGAAGGGATGTGTCAAAAATGACACGTGTTGAATTTCAACACACCTACAGAGTGTGCTCAGGGACAACACGTGTTGTGTTTATTTATGTGTAAATCATTTTTACACACAAAATGTGTTACATGCCCCTAACACACAATGTGCACATTTTACACATGAACACACTCATTTGTTATTTCTGCACATTTTGTGTTATATTTCTTTAACCAGAATTAACATTTGATTGTGTTAATATCTGCACATTGTGTGTCAATGACGATTACTGGAAGTACCAGGTGGTGGATATGGTTTTTATTCAAAAATCAAATGCAAGAATACATTCATTGGACATTTATTTACAAGGATTTCATTAGCACAATATGTCATTAAGAAAATAATTGTTAACATTTAAAAACATTAATATTTTTCTAATTCATCAAATGTTGACAGAACAGATCATTTAAAAAAAAATCACACCTAAAAAAACCTTATACCTTGGTTAAAACAAACTTAATCTTCAGCAAACTATTGTTGTAAATGACTTTCAACTGAGGGAATATAGTGATGAGATTCTTCGCAAGGACCACCTTGTCAGTGTTGGATGGATAATTAAGGATAAAAATTCATATACTTACAACCCATGCCTCTGCAAACTAATGGCATTCTTACAGAGAAGACAGAGGCTTAAACTTGTCAAAGTTTGCATCTCTGACTTGGTGGAGAGGCATGGGTTGTAAGTATATGAATGTGAAATGTGTTTATATATAATTGTTGCATTTAAGTGATATATTGGTTGTAAAAATTGTTTTTTTATTTGCTTGATACAAAAGGACATTCTTTATAACCAATTGCTTTATTATCACGCATTTGTAATATTTGTATGCTAGAACTTTTTGTATTCTTTTTGAAAAATAAAAACATGTCATTCATTTTTATCCTTAATTATCCATCCAACAGTTTATGACACACAATGTGTAAAATGTGCACATTGTGTGTTAGGGGCATGTAACACATTTTGTGTGTAAAAATGATTTACACATAAATAAACACAACACGTGTTGTCCCTGAGCACACTCTGTAGGTGTGTTGAAATTCAACACATGTTGTGTCATTTTTGACACATCCCTTCTAAGAGTGTACAGCAGACAGTAGCTAGCAATTTTCGACAGATACAGCCCACTCAAAAATACATTGTTTTATATCAAATGAATTGATATATATATATATATATATATTAGCTGTACACTTTACGAATATAATAGTTTTTTATGGACCATTCCATCTCGTCCAACTGATTTTGCTGCCGTCACTCCTCGGCTCTTGGTAGTTCAGGCATTTATCAAACCTGGCAACCTCTGGCTTCCTGGCCGCTGTCAATCAAAGTCCAGTGGCTCCGCCCCAAAGTGTCAGAAACTTTTCAGGCGCGAGCAGACAGACTCTGCGAGCGAGTGAGGCTGACACTCCCGCGAGCGAGCAAGAGGGCTGTCTCTCTCGCGAGCGAGCGCATAGCAGCTCGCGGGGGTTTAATCTGCGCGCGAGGGTCATTTTATGCGCGTGTAAAAGCACATGTTCCGCTCGTGAGTAGCTTGTTTTACGCGCAAGAATATTGACCCAAATCTGACTCCATAGGTTTTCACTATAAGTAATGGGGGTTTTTTGGACGGAAACTATAATTTATATTTTTTTACTATGTTCAATCTGAATTTACTTTAAAACATCTATATTGATTCTGATTTGTCTACATCCAACTCACAGGTTTATCATTGCTTTGAGAAAAAAGATTATTAATTTGCCCCTTTTAGAAGTGAAGTTATAGTTATTTGTTCTGGGCATGTCATGTTCGAGCCTGAGACCTGAAAAACAGGCTTGGGGCTTAACAGTTAAAGGAGCAACCAAATGAAGTTTGGCGTATTTGTGAGGAACACCCATGAACCTGTGTGTTGTTTAATATGTTCTTCAGCTCTGGAGGAGTTTTCTAAAGTTTGAGAACTATTGTGATGACAGCAAGCTGGTCTAAGGTCCAGGTCTAAGACTCAGGCTGTGATTCAAAAATAATAACTTGTAAAATCAGATTTGCAGAACTAGTATTATTAAAATAGGTGAATCCAGACAAAGTGTTTTGAAAGAAATTCAGCAGCATCATAAAACTAAATTGGGTTGAACCTCTCCCTTAACCTTTTTCAAGGAACTTGATTACTTTATTCAAACTATCTAAAAAATGCAGCCATTTTAAAGTTAAACCCCCTTTCAGTGCAAGTTTCAAGTTATTATTGGATCACAATTTAAATTGGGGATCATTTAAAAAAAAAATCTAATTTAGGATTATAGAAATAAGTTGATTGATTTTTAAAGAGATGTTAAAATCTCTTTAGGAGTTAAGTTTGAATTGGAATTGTTGTGGCTCAACACCTGCATTACAAATTGGAGAGGTTTGTTTAGAGAAAAGTATGTATAGAAGTGGACTGTCTTATTGGTTCCTAGAACAGCAACCTTATTATTGTTATTGGAATTTTTAAAGTAAATTAAAGACCTATCTTTTTAATTTGGCTTTTATTGCTTTTTGGTTCACTGATATAACTCTTTCTGTTTGTTTATACCTTGTTTTTAATCATGTTCCTCACTTTTTATTGTCATTTTCTGTCATACTCTGAAAAGCACTTGAAGAGCTTGAAAGGTGCTATACAAATAAAGTGTATTATTATTATTACAAAGGACCCTTCCCAGTAGCATTATGGGAGATTTTGGATCCTGCTCCATAACAGTCAGGGTGTTTAACTTTATTTCATGACTTTATGAAAGTGCAACACTTTCCTTTTTAAGATGTCCCACAGAGCATCCTACATTGATTTATATTGTTCTTTCTGACAGGTGTATGCTCTGATGGAAGACCTGGTGGACAACCTGTGTGACCTGACGGATGATCTTAAAGAGGGAGATGAACACACTATTACCACGTGAGAGGCAGGCACAGGATCCCACTGAATACATCATCCTATACCAAATGTAGGATCCATGTATCTCAGTACCAAATATTGTTGTAAAAATAAAAACAGCTTTTATTTTTCTGTCATAAATGTGGCGTAACATTCATTCTGTGTCACTCACTGTCACACATCATGATGATAGTAACGCTGACTCTGCAAAGGACGCCCCTGCCCAGGGACGTGCACAGACATTTTGGGGGTCTTTTAAAATGTTTTAAAACAAAAAGTTAAATATAGTTGCACATCCCTGACTTACTGACCAATTTATTTTACAGCCTGTCCTCCTACAAAAAACGACCAAATAGGTTGATTGTTTAAGAAGCTTAGATTACGACCCATAGCCACGTTTTAAAGTGTAGCACCTCTAGTGGTTGTGTAAGAAACAACATGCTCCCGTTTATTCGTTTATTCACAAATAACCCTCACTGGAAAATCCTAAATTGTAGAATAGTTTGGCCATTAAAATGCTTTTTGATTAGATTTCTAGCGAGAAGTGTATATTGTACTCTTAGAATCCACGTCCAGTGGATGTGTAGGATCTAGTTTGATAGATATTTACGAAGATGAGGATAACGTGTATGCAGCTTCCATATAAAGTTAGCGTGGGTGAAAACTGTTTTTCCGGTCTCGAAGTTTTCATAATAAAACCGGATATATTCCCCACTGTCAAATGACTACACAGTGATATCTGCATTACTCATCCACTAAAAAACATCAGTTTTCCCCCAGAACTACACCTGCTGGCTATTGTATTTCCCACAATTAGAAGTTGCCAGTATTAAACTGTGTACACCCTGGAGGTTTAGGGGATACGAAACACAGTGGTGTTATCAAATTTAAAACATATAATTAATAAATGGATGAATTAATATACCCACATGACAGCTAAGGTCAGAAGAGCTTTATTTAACAGCTGGTCTTATGTCTGTGACCCCTCCTGTTGTTCATTGATAAGCCTGAAACATGCACTTGTCAAGGTTCAGAGGCACATTTTGCAAATATGGCAGTAGCCATCGATCATCTTAAGATAAGATAAGATAATATATACTTTATTGATCCCAAGTTGGGAAATGTTTTTGTTACAGCAGCATACTACTTTCATTTCATTTCATTTCAAACCTTTATTTATCCAGGTGTATCCCATTGAGATCATTGATCTCTTTTTCAAGGGAGACCTGCTCAAGTAGGTTCCACATGAAACATAAAAACATAAACAGAACAACAAAAAGGACATCATAAAGCATCATTTACATAACTATCCACATGAACAGGTACCAACAGCTTCCAATTGAGTAGCATCAAAAGTACTTTGTTCTACTCCACTACAATTCAGAGGTTAACCTGGTATTTTTACTCCACTACATTTATTTTAGGTACTTTGCAGATTCTGATTAATGATGTGAAATATAAACAACCCTTAAATCAGACTTTAGTTACACCTGAGTCAAATTCAGGGAACTATGCAATATATTGGACGTTAAGTACTTTGTCAGACTTCATATTTATCTGTGGATAACCCCAACGTTTTTTTCTTATTCAAAAGAAGACCTTAACTTAAAGTATTCTTTAATGTTTAAATAAAGCCTTATTAGTTTGTCTGTTTTGCACATCCTCCTATTAATATCTTTGGACGTCCTGCACTAAACTGTTTTATTGTAGAGATCACTACAATATCTTCTTGATATTTTTTGTATGTAGGCTACTCTTAATATTTAAATGTTTTCATCAAATAAAACGTATTCAACAACAACATTCAATAATGTGCTTTAACCACTAGGCGGTGCGGGTTAGAAAACCAGTGGTGTAGTAAATAAAACATAATAATATCAAACATAATATGACTATTAACTTTATTGTGAAATTAAAACAGAACGGTAAAGGAAAATATAGTTTCAGTCTCTCGATTTGAAGCTTATGCATTGTACCATGAACCTGTATAGACCGTAACAGTCAACTTCATGAGGAGTTGGAAAGGTAGTAAATAATATCTTTAAAAACTACAAAAAAATCCCTTTCTATCAGCTGTGCACCATTATGGTGTAAATATAACCTATATACCAATTGGATCAAATATAAAAGTCAGCCGAATTAGTGTTGATACTGCAAGGAGACGTATTGTGTGAAAATGGAAGATTTGTTTAATTGCTAATATATTTATGATCCACGTCACGTATTCAGTTTTGGCGGAATTTCTTACAGTTTGTCAAAAGGTCTTCTGATCAGGGCTCTATAAATAAATATCTACGGCAGATATGTAATATTTAATGCAGCCGAACCGTGTATTACAATGCCGTTATGTGATGACTTCCAAAGAGAAAAGCAAGAACACTCGGAATGAAGTATTATTATTTTCTTATTTTTTTAATTTTCCGATTTCATATCGGATAAACACCATATCCCGACATGCATTGTGGCGATGTTTTAGCCTATCAAAACCTCTGAAAAAAGAAAGGTGTCTCTCAGAATCGAAAGAGAAAAACCTATGGGAAAAACACATAAGCATTGTACACAATTTAAACCAATAAATGTCATATAATTAACTAGGATAAACTGATGTTTTTTAGTTAATGAGTACTGTAGATATCACTGTTAAATAATTTGATCATTGGTTTTATTATGAAAACCTCGAGACCGGAAATACTGTTTTCAACCCGTAACTTTACATGGAGGCTGCCGCATACCTCAAATCATCTTCGTAATATCTATCAAACTATAGATCCTACATATCGACTGGACGTGGATACTAAAAGTACAATCTGCACTTCTCGCTAGAAATCGAATCAAAAAGCGTTTTAATGGCCAAACTATCCTACAATTTAGGATTTTACAGAGAGGATTATTTGTGAATAAACGACCATCTGAAACGTTTGCATTCTACGGGAGCACTAGAGGGCGAAAACTTTCAAACGTAATTATAGGACGTATTTGGTCGTAATAATTTGGCCTGAACAATCGGTCTATTTGGTCATATGAGTTGGAGGACTTGTTGTTATTTTAATACCCTCACACTCACGCAATTATTTAATACTCAACAGAATTCTAGAAAATAATCAGCTAACACAGAGACAATGGTCTTCTTTAGTATTCACTACGCACAAGAGCAGACAACAAACTAGTCAAATTAATAGTTATTAAATGAGCAGCCAACAATCAAAATTATGAAGTTACTGTTTAAGGCAGGACATTACAGGCAAAAATATCGCTTTTTCATGTACAGTAGTATACATTTTGTTATTTTGGTCTATTTTGCTCCTCTAATGGAAAGAAAACTTCCAAAAAACACATATGGTGTTCGTTTTACTACCATGTCTGAATTCATCTATAGATTTAAAGCTAATCTGCATTTAAACATAACATTTCAGGGGAAAATACTGACTAACTATCTGGGGAAGTTGTGAGGTGATATATATTTTTTGTTAGTATTTTGTTTTATCCTTTTCACCTGCAATGCCTTGGCTGCATGCAAATTAGCGCATTTTAATTAGGCCTATTTTAACGCCTAATTTGCATATCAATGTGACGATTGTGATGACGTTATTAGATACACATTTTACTGTATTCACCTTTAGTGTCTCCCCTTAAGTACAGTACATTAGCCTGTATGCCCATGATAAATTGCCAAAGCTAAACCTGGAGCTAACTTATCCATTAGCTAGTAGCCTACCTAAGTTAACTATATTTGTTTTTGTCTTCTAATTAGCTGTAAACTTGAGACACTGGCAGTTTAGTCATTTGTTCATCACCACTCACCTTCAGACAAGCCAAGAAAAGCCGGCATAACATGGGACAGTAAAGTTGGAGGTGCTGCTACCTGTCTGTCTGAAGGGACAGTAAAGTGGGAGGTGCTGCTACCTGTCTGTCTGAAGTGACTGCCGATGTCCGCACCGCTGTGCGCGAGACGTGGAGGGAGGGAGGGAGGGGAGGGGAGAGAGAGCATCAGAACTTCACAGTCTAATCTCCCGACCTGATCTTTTTATTTTTGTATTCAATCAATATATTTTTGGAAAGGGAAACTGTGCGCAAACAGCAGTAGATATATATTCATTTCAACAACAAAAAAAGGGAGAAAAAAAGGGCACTTTCTCTGGAGGAAGAAAAAGGGCAGGGGCTCAAGCCCACTTTGATGTTTGCACGTGCTTGCCCCTCTCTGACGCTCTCCCTGTGTGATTGTGTATGCTGTGCGTGCGTGGCTTGCCGGTGCCGTATGCGTGTGTGGATGCCTGAGAGAGAGAGGGAGTGAGTGAGCACCGTGCTGTGGCTTATCCTTGTCCTATGCGGATTTCACCGCTGACTGCATGCCTGAGCGGCGCGCATCATCCACCGCCGGCAGGGGTATACAGACTATTGATGGGAACTCTGTGATCGGATCAACTTTCATGTTTACCGGATATAGGAGCGGATAGAAGGGGGAAAACTGCCCTGCTTGGCCGAAGGGGTTATTACTGGGATTTATAGAGGAGAGGATGCTCAAGGCGAGAGGTGAGCAATGGGCAAGGTAAGCGGCATGTTGAAATTACCAGGTTAGCTCTAATAAGTGTGAGTGGCTAAATAAACATGCTATCATTGAATCTGTATTGAGCCGTTCTGCCGAACAGATAACCCCACTTGGCCTTGCATAGGAATGTGTGTTACACATGGCAGCTCGCATAGGGAACCACCGCAACAGTGTGTGTGTGTGTGTGTGTGTGTGTGTGTGTGTGTGTGTGTGTGTGTGTGTGTGGCTGTGGCTGTGTGTGTGTGTGTGTGTGTGTGTGTGTGTGTGTGTGTGTGTGTGTGT
>CALSBZ010046887.1:26889-43547 GCA_943591055.1 Gobionotothen gibberifrons | reverse complement strand
TGTGTGTGTGTGTGTGTGTGTGTGTGTGTGTGTGTGTGTGTGTGTGTTTACGCACGTGTTTGTGTGTGTGTTTACGCACGTGTTTGTGTGTGTTCACGCTCATAACCGCGGCGATAATGTTGATGTCACGATACCGCCCCTGCAGGACCAGTGCTGTCGCCAAGGAGACGAGTCTCTGTTACAGAAGGCCCTGGATGAGAGCAGGAGAGAGAGTGAGTCGGGTACACAGGAGGTGAGTTTTAGAAACGCGTGTGCTCTGTACAGCATGTGTGTGGGTGCATTCGTGCTAAACCAGGGTGAGCGGTGCATTTGTAGGTTGTTTTTTTGGCAGGCATTAAGAGAATGAAGTGGAGTTTACTGTGAGGGAAGCTAAACAAAAAGACATAGATCAGCATAAGGGAGGTTTGAGAGAGCTGAGAGAGGAGAAAGAGGCGCCTGCTGAATGACAATGGCTTTGTCTCGTCTAACCTTGAGCTCAGCATAACATTTTCCCTGAAAGCATACTCCTTATCTGTTAAGTCCCATAGCCCCCGCCGGCGGGGGCTATGGGGCTTGTCTCTGTGTCCCTTTGAAATGATCACTGATTATCCATCATCATATTTATAGTTTTCCGTTTTCAGAGCGTAACATAGCTTTTGGTTTGGGCAAACTGCGTGTGCATCACTCTCACTCGTCATGGTAACGTGTAGGTGGATTTCCTTCTCGATTCTATTGGCTCTAACGGTTCAAAAGTGGTGTCAATCACCGAAATCGACCAATGGGTTCCAGAGATATGGTAAATTCACCCAAATGACCCAGAGGTGGTTTTCTTTTTCTAAACCTCTTTAAAAAGGTCAAATGTCACTTGTTTTGCATCAATCTTGATACAGGGTACTTATTATATGTTACAGTTTGGATTCCTAAAGCTTTTTGTCTACTATCCCATCATTCAAGGGTGGTTTTCACTATAAGTAATGTTTTATTTTTTGGACGGACACAATCATTTACATTTTTTTACTATGTTCAATCTGAATTTACTTTAAAATAAAAAGATTCTATATTGATTCTGACTTTTCTACATCCAACTCACAGGTTTATCATTGCTTTGAGAAAAAAGATTATTCATTTACCCCTTTTAGAAGTGAAGATATAGTCATTTGTTCTGGGATTGTCATTTTCGAGCCTGAGACCTGAAAAACAGGATTGGGGCTTAACAGGTTAAAGCACACCAGCTCCTTTCCTCATTGCCTATCAACAAGCCAATCAGAGTCGCCATCTGTCTTATGTAAAGGTCTCTAGGCCTTGTAGTTGGTCATGTAACGTTGTTTTTCATAGAATTGGTGGTACTTTTAGGTGCCCTCCTCTCTGACTGACGTTATTCCTGACAAATTCTGCGCTGCCGGCTGCTGCAGAGTAAACGAAACAAGGGAGTCCTGTTGCAGTCTGAAAAATCCCCTCAAGCATTGTTCACTGCAATATGTCACTGTATCTCTTTGCCAATATACACACAAAACCAAACAGTTGCCGTCTGTCAAGCCGACAAGCAGTGACGCCTTCATGGACCGGTGAAACCGCTCACACAATCCGTGAGAGGGGGGGAGCGGGCCTACGAGGTCGACATTGACATGGTCAAACCTCCTCTCAGGAACCGCAAAAAGTTCAAAAGGGGCCTTAGTATGGCGTTGGACCCTTAGCCCGGTGACAGGCCACGCATGAGTCGAACCAGGACCTCACGTCCTTCTTAAGCCCCTGCCACACGAACCAGGGTGGGAAAGATTGTGAACCGCCTCAAAAACGGGTCGGCGCCAGTCCGCAGGGACCAGCGGTCGAGGCTGGCCCGTGGAGATATCACACCACAGCTTCGCGCCCGAGTCACCGACCATGACCTCCTCCAGTCGTAATCCCGTGACCGAGGCCTTGAGGGTCTGGACCCCGTGGTCAGAGGCCTGGTCAGCGCCCATGCGGAGGTAATCGAGGCCCAGCTGCACATTTCCGATGAACGCTCTGGAGAGTCAGTCCGCGACCATGTTAGCCTTGCCAGCGATGTATGTCCGTGGTGTACTCGGAGATGTATGAAAGCTGGCGTTGCTGTCGGGAAGACCACGGCTCAGCCACCTTGGACATGCAGAAAGTGGCTTATGATCCACGAACGCCGCAAACTCCCAGCCTTCCAGCAGGAAACGGAAGTGGCGAACCGCCAAATAGAGACCAAGGAGTTCCCTGTCGAAAGCGCTGTACTTGCGCTCCCTGGGAGTCAACTGGCGGCTGAAGAAGGCGAGCGGTTGCCTGGCGCCGTCGACCCATTGCTCGTGCACCGCGCCCACAGCGTAGTCAGACGCGTCAGTGGTGATGGCGATGGGGGCCCTGTGTGACGGGTGAGCCAACATGGCGGCTTCGCTCAGGGTGGCTTTGGTGGCATCGAAAGCGGCCTCCCTTTCAGCCGTCCAGTCTATGGCCTGGCCGGGGGACTTGAGGGCCTCGTACAGCGGGCGCATGGTGTGGGCAGTGGCGTTTTTATATGTACAAAAGTGGTGGGGCACAAAAAACTTAGATGTCTATATACTATAAGCTTATGCAGTGAGGACTCACACATTTTAGGTTTACAAATATTATATTTTGACCTAAATCTAAATATAATATTATTTTCAAAAGCTATTTTAGTCTGATGCTTCGATTAATTTTAAACAGACAGTTCAACAGAAGGATACCCAAAAAATGTAATTTTATCATTTAAATATTGAATTGTACTTTCTTAGTAAGATCCCATTTTCAATAAAATGGTGGACTTACCTTGACTTGAAGATGCAGTCCATGCTATCCTTCTGGACAAAAATCTCTATTACTTTTTTGTAAAAGTCCTCCTTATCTTCTTGTAGTTTCAAAAGTCGAATCATAAATCTAATCGATAGATTTATGATTAGAAAATTATAAAAGTAGGGTAGACATGTGGATATTATCCGGCTGAACAAAACGTGCATTCATCCAACAGCTACGTTTCCCACAGATCTTATTTTGAGCTATTTTCTAAAATCCTATGGAGAAATCTCATTGCTTTTTTGTGGAGGGAACCCATGCGCAGCTTACTTCCGGGTTTTAGGACGCGTCTCTCATCTCCTCTTCACACACCACACTTTTCGCAGCACACGTACTTGCAGCCAATCAACTCTGAATTATGTGAGATGACGTATGGTGGGGATGGCAGCTCACTGCCCCTATGGTCATTATTTTTTTGCCACACACATTAAATAGGACAATACTCTGAGCATGCACAGTGTAGTTTTTAAAGTCACCATTCACTTAGACAGTGAGAGGGAGGGGCATGATCGGGTTTTGTCCCAGCTCTAAACAGCTCAATAGGCACACTGTAGACACTAATTAGAAGAACACAGACTAAAACAGCAATGTACAGACGAATCAGATGATTAAACATGATCTTAAAATATATTTTATATTTTATTTTTTTTTTTTTTTGCATTTTGTTGTAATCATTATTTGTAATGTGTGACACTAGGTGGGGGTCGAGATGTAGGCGGTCGTGGAAAGGCGGACACGGCCTCCACCTTCGCCGGAAGGGGGCGGCTTCATCCTTGCTGATGAGATGCCCGAGGAAATCAATCAATCAATCAATCAATCAATGTTTATTTATATAGCCCAATATCACAAATGTTACATTTGTCTCAGTGGACTTCACAGTTTGTACAGAAATCAGTATCACAATACGGCACCCTCTGTCCTTAGACCCTCACATCGTACAAGGAAAAACTTCAGGAGAAAACCCACAGTTTAAAGGGAAAAATGGGAGAAACCTCAGGGAGAGCAACAGAGGAGGGATCCCTCTCCCAGGACGGACAGATGTGCAATAGATGCCGTGTGTACATTGAAAAGATAATACATTTGCAACATAGGTAGTCCAAATGTTTGGAAATGCATGTGTGTATAATAGGAAGATGAATTCACGAGGATATCCATCCAGGACTTATGATCCAGGACCACAACAGCCACGACTCAAGATCCAGGGCTCGCGATCCAGGACACAGGACTGCAGCAACAGGATCATCCATGACTCCGGATCCCAGCGTATATAGACACCAAAAAGAAAGAAATTTGGGGAAGCTGGGTTAATCGGAACATGAGAGTACACAGGTACAGACAGAGAGAAGGAAGAAGTAAGGTGTCCCCGACAGTCTAAGCCTATAGCAACAGAACTAGGGGCTGAATCTAATCAGCCCTAACTATAAGCTTTATCAAAAAGGAAGATCTTAAGCGCACTCTTAAAAACGGATAGGGTGTTTTCCGCCCGAACACAAACTGGAAGCTGATTCCACAAATGTGGAGCTTGATAAGAAAAGGCTCTGGCTCCCATTGTACTTTTAGAGACTCGGATGGAGGACAAACCGAACTGACACTTCGCCGGGTTGAGAATCAGGCCGTGTTGGTTGAGCCTCGCGACAAGGACACGGAGATGTGCCTGGTGCTCTTCAGAGGAGGAGCTGGCGACCAGGATGTCGTCTAAATAGAAGAAGATGAATGGCATGTCTCTGAGCGCTGAATCCATCCGCCGCTGAAAGGACTGAGCTGCGTTCTTAAGTCCAAACGGCATACGCAGGAACTCGAAAAGCCTGAACGGCGTAATCACCGCAGTTTTGGGGAAGTCCGAGGGGTGACTGGGTAGCGGTCTGGCGTAGTGGCGTCGTTAAGGCGGCGGTAGTCACCACGCGGTCGCCAGCCACGGGCTGATTTAGGGACCATGTGGAGCGGCGAAGCCCAAGGGCTGTCTGAGCGGCGGATGATGCCCAGACGCTCCATGATGACGAACTCCGACTTGGCGACTGCCAGCATGTCAGGGTTGAGCCGCCGGGCCCTAGCGTAGACTGGGGGGCCTTCAGTGTCAATGTGGTGCTCTACCCCGTGTTTGGAAGTGACAGCGGAAAAGGTGGGCTGTGTCAAGCCGGGAAACTCACTGAGAAGGTGCTGAAATATGTCACCCTGTGAGAGTGAGCTGGAGAGCCCACTGCGAATGAGGCAAACGTCAGTGCGTCCACCAGGCGGCTGTTCTTGACGTCCACCAGCAGTCTGTGAGCGCCGAGGAGGGCGAAGGAGATGTCAGCCGTGACGAAATCCCACTTAAACCGCCGACCCCCGAAACACAGGTCCACTGTCTTTGTGCCATAGGTGTGAATAGGGGTGTCGTTAGCAGATGTTAAAGATGGGCCGTGGCCCCCACCGGCGGCGTCCACCACCGTAGCCGGCAGGACGCTCCGCTGGGCTCCTGTGTCACAAAGGAGTCTGCGACCAGAGAGGGTCTCCTTGATGAACAGGAGCCGGTTGGGTGTGCCCACGCTCGCGGCCACTAACGAGCGCAGGCCTTGGCGTTTCCCGTTGCCTTGTAGGTTCAGGGGGGACGGCACATCCTCGCTTTCGCCCCAAAGCGTGCATGGTAAGAACACAGGCCAGGGCTGGAGTCACTGACGTCGGCTCCAGAGCTTCTGCTAGGTGGCATGCCTCTACCAGGGAAGGTGCCGCTGCGTGTCGGGGCCAGCACCTCAGGGGCAAAACGCTGGGTGGCCAGGAAGAACCGGTCAGCTTCTTCGGCTAAAGCGCGGGGCTCCCGCAAAACTCCGGCAGTTTGAAAAAAAAGGCGTTATTTGCCATGCTCGGTTCAGTCTCAGATCCTTCAACGAGACTTATGTCGGGGTCACCAATGTAGTGCCGAGAGACGGGAGTCGGAGGCGGGGTATCAAAGGTACAAGCTAGACTTTTATTTAGCATCTGAACACACATGTAAACAACTTCATGCCCGGGAAGCGAAGACCGGCGGAAACAGGAAGTCCGGTTCACTAAAATGTCTGTGCGGAACAATACCCCAACCCATAGATCCGTGGGTGAATAATGTCAGTCACCACAGCATATACAAAAACCTGACTCAACACAAGTCAAAATTCTGTCTCTTCTATCTAAATTAACAAAGATCTGCCAAGCTGAATACATAAATAGGAATTGTCATATTATACAAGGACAGTATCATTTACCATACTCGCCTCCACAGATCTCCAGAGTTGACTCTCACCTGGCTCGTATTAATAGTTTTGTCTCCCTCTGTAGTCCGCCATGCTGGAGCTGGTGGACATATTTGACCAATCATCCGAGGCCCCTCCCCCGCCTCATGACCCTTGGAACTCTACCCAACCCAGCGATGACATCTCCTCTGACCCCTGGGACTCTGTAGGTGGGTGGCTCATCACACAGACACACATGCTGTGAGGTTTTCTTATGCTTCACAATGTGTTTTTTTGCCTGTAACAGCGGTCCAATCCAGCACTCCTGTGATTGGTAGCCCTTGGACGGCCCCTCCCTCCTCCTCGAATGCGTCCAATCCTTGGGCTCCATGTGAAGACTCACACACAGACCCCTGGGAAGCTCCGCCCGTCTCCTCCAGTCCTGTCAATCATGCGTGGGACAGCCCAACTGACGGAGGTACCTGAGAAGTACCAAGCATCAACTAAATGCATATATGTTGTAGTTTTCAATATCTGTCCAAACAATGTTATCACTACCGTTTGTCTATTTTATTTAATGTTTTTTTTTTTTGACAAGCAGATGGTGACGGGGAAGATCCGTTCGCTGCACAGGAAGAGGAGAATACTAAACAGGAAGTTCCTCAGCTGTCCTCCCCTCAACCTGCTAGTCCCACAGGTATTGTAGTACAAGACAGCAAGAAGTACTACAGTCTGTACATTTGGATCTTAGACGCAGTAATTATCAGTCCAGCATGAGTCTATGGACAGCAGCACTCATAGATAGTACTCACAAAATAAGTTGATGTAGATACACAGTATAGACAAAAGGTGGCTTGCTGTTGTGTTTATTTTATTTACATACAGTATGTTCTGCTGCATTGCACAAAATGTTCCATAGCTTGTGTCCATCCCTTAGGGTTGTGATCGTTTTTAGCTTTCAATTAGTTTTAGTTATATTTCAAATGTAGCTTTGGCTAAGCTAAATTCTACACAATGCATGTTGTAAATTATGCAGGAATAAACTGCATGTGAAAAACTATTAATTATTAGCAGTTCCAGTATAGTGCCATCTTGTCGCATTCAAAGCCGGTAAAATAATTCTGCGTTGCCTTCGTAAACCTCATAATATTTCTGTTCCTGGAGCAGATGAAGAGCTGTTTGGAGTGAAGGCAGACTCCGACCCATTTTCCGGAGCAGATTTTAACGATCCGTTTGGGAGCGACCCTCCTGTGAACCCTCTGGTAAACGGACGAGAGTCGGCCAGCCCGGAGATCTTTGACCTGTCCCGGCTCGCACCCCCCCTCAGTGCCCCTGCTTCACGGTTGTGTAGAACCCCAGAAGCCTTCCTGGGACCTACGGGGGCCTCGCTGGTTAATTTAGACGCACTTATACCCTCCAACCCCGCCAGCAAGATGCACAACAACCCCTTCCTCTTAGGTAACAAACCAGAGTTGAAGAGCCCACAAACTTTACATGTATGTGAATGTGAATCTAGAACCGGGTTACATTTTTCCAATAGTCCTGTACCTCTGAGATGATCAATTTCTTTCAACGATGGTGGCATGATTTTGTGAAAGTTGCGTTTATGTAACTCACATGTCATGACGTAAAATTCAGCTGGAAACGCGCAAAACACAAATAAAAAATACCATTAATATAACATTTTGTCCCCAGGAGGAGATTGTATTTTGCAACAGTTGCTCCATTTTACATAACAAATAACGTAAAACTAAACTAAAATAATGTTATACATATACAAAAATATTTAACAAAAAATCAAATAGAACTGGGCCCATTTTGCTATCGATATCTAGGAGGAAAAAATATATATATCAAAGTGTACTCCCAAAGAAAGATGAAAGATAATGTCTGTGAAATGATTGTAATTTATTTTAATTTGCTTAAATGTATCAGGCCCTACACTTATAGAAATGTGTTTATTAGGATGAACCCCTTGAGATGCACCATCTCGTTTTCAAGGGGTTCCAGAAAACTTCAGACGTGGAGATAAAAAAATAACTGCGTTGACACTTGAAACAATGTGGGCCTACTGTTTCTAGGAATACACAATAATGAAGAATCTAACCAAGGTGCAGGATCAATAATAACATTGATATTTAAACAATCATATCAACTGTCATCCCTAACTGTATTTCCAGAAATACTATTGTGATATTGTTAATCCTTTCCATCCTGTCTCCTCAGGTCTGAGCGCCCCGTCTCCCACCAACCCGTTCCACTGCGACCAGCCTCGCCTCACCCTCAACCAGATGCGACCGTGCTCCACATCCCCCCTGCCCCCCCACATGCTCTCCTACAGCCCGTCGCTGCCCCTCCCGCTGCACCACCAGCCCTCCGCCCTCCCCTCCTCCCTCACACAGCCTCACGCAGGACTCCTGGACCTCCCCTCCAACCTCCCCCAGCCCCTCCTGCCCCTCTCCCCCCGCCGGGCGCAGCACACTCAGTCACAGACACACAGCCACAACCCCTTCCTCTGAGACCCCCTGCAGCTTCTGAGCTCCGGTCTGCAGAGGGAGACGACAGAATGGACTCTTTATTTTGGATGAATCTATGCTGACTACAACGAGACACATGAGCCTGAACTGGACCGCGGATCCTGGTCTGATGAGATACAACTCGGATTGTATTTGTGTCTATCGACATATCAGCTGCTATACAACCTGCACTCTTGAAGAAAAAGCAAACACACACACACACACACACACACACACACACACACACACACACACATACACACAGGCACACATACAGGCACTCAGGCGCACTTAAAGGTGCAGACACACACTTGCACACACCACCAAACTTACAGGGTGTATCTCAACTGTCCCTTCGATGCCTTTTCTCAATCAACAGTGATGACCCCGAGCACTCTTTACCCACAGAGCCCAGAACTGTTCCTCAAGAAGATCAAAATGAAGCCACACACTTTGATTGTCCACCGAGATTCACCAGGATCCTTACCGCTGCTGCTTCACCGACGAAATATGAATGCACCCCACCCCCCAAGACTCCACTCTATTTTACTCTGCTGAGCACCTGAGACAAGTTCTTTAAATAACTCCTCTTTTTCTGATGAGTCCGATATATTGAGCTTTGTTGGCACAAATAAAACACTGGAGAAAGCCCAAAAGAGTGTTACTGTTACATTCAGGGCAGCATGTATCACCGATCAAGAAATAATTGATACTGTATTCCTCCCTACAGTACGTTGGGCTGCAACCTATGATTATTGTCATTATAAATTAATCGGCCGGTTTATTTTCTAGATTATTCTATTTTAGTTTGGTCTACAAATATCCTTCCCAGTTTCTCAACGTCCAAAGTAGTGTCTTGTTTTTCCCAAAACCCAAAGATATTCAGTTATGATATAAATCAGACAAGAAAATAAGGAGAATCTCCATATATGAGAGGCTGAACGCAGCATTTTCTGCCTTTATTGCATAAAAACGTAGAGCTACGATTAATCTATTATCAAAATAGGCGAATCATTTCCTAACGATCGATTACTCAACTAAATTGTTGCAATCCTAATGAACACAATGATATATTTGTATAGTTGCCTTGTTACCTTGAAGGCTCAACAGCATCTGGTTAGATACATTATGTGTTTATTCAAAACTGGTCTAAAACCAACCTAAACCATAGCTCCCTGTCATAATATGGACTGATTGTACCCTGTCAGACCCGTGTGCCTGTCTCTGCAGCTTACCCACAATGCATTCCCGGCCGGTTCCTACAGTATGATGCCATGAAGCAGGGCCTCAGGGAGACCGCTCTGACCCTCCTCCAGTGAAACTCACCCTTAGAGAAAGACATTAGTCTAGAGGTAGAACCACAGGGAGAACAAAGATTTTATTTAAGATGACGAGAAGGGATAAAGTAGGAGGGAGGAGTAAAAGTAAGAAAATTAGATAACGAAATAACAGATGATAAATTGATGTATTGTCCAGTGTCTCCTCCTTTCTTCTGCTCTGTGCTCACGCGTTTGGAACAAATGAATCAGACAAAAAGATGTTTGGTCATCGCTGCACTGAACCTGGACATGAATGTGAAATGCCTGCCTATAGATACACACAGGCGTAGTACATATGTATTTAACAGAATGATACCTATAAATTATGAAATATTATACCAATAAATGAATGGTGTTTGCATTTTACTCTCTGCGTCCATATGGTTGATTGATGAGTTACTATAACTCTGCCACAGAGGTTACGTTGTTTTTTTTTGGTGTGCATGTCAGAAAGATTATGGAAAAAACTAGTGTCCTGACTTTTATGAACGTTCATTGGTGTAATAGTGCAGCATTGGCCAAGGAAACACATTACTTTTTGTAGGGGATCTGCATCACAAGGCTGATACACACATTATTATTCACTTATGGAAACTACCCTTGGCAGGAGGTATGCTCTCTCCAGGGACCTTCTACTTCCTTCATTTGTTACGACAAAGACACACTGAATATATCAATTTAATTAGAATTTAGCCCCTGAGCAACTTTCCCAGAATGAACGGAGGTCCACCTCCAGTGCTTTATCCATTTCTCTTTATACTTCCACATTTTCAAGCTGTCATTGGAGGTACTCAAATGGCGGGGGCTTATTCTAATGAGCACGAATGTGACATAGTAAGGGGATGGTTCTGTCTGTAAGTATAATGTACGTGAGCCATGTATCTATAAGCACAGACAAAATGGGTGTCCCCTTTAAGTTGGCAGTTTTTTAACCACTTGGGGGCATTAATAATGAGTGATAAGTTAACATTAAAGTCACTTATTAAGTTGACAAGCATATACAAATGTTGCATTCATTGCTCAAATGTACACCTGCTAACACCTAACCTTGTCTGTCTGAAGTGACCAGTGTTTTTTTTTAGTTTATTTAAAGCTGAATACAGGTGCCGGCTGTGGCCAAAAACATTGCTGTGAGAGCTGTGGGGGAGGGGGGTGGGGGACAAAACCCAAAGCTCTAAAGCCTAGGGAGCTGCAGCTTCAGGTAAAACAACTGCAAAACCAGCACCACAGGTAACATAGATTGAAATTGCTGTTAAATGTTATTATTGTCCACCATTCATCAGTAAAGCCACATTCAAAATCTAACGCACACATGCACTAATATCTGAATATAAATGTTTATTTTGATGCTAAAGAGAACAAGGAGTAGGTATTATTTCCATTTCACGTCTCGACCACTAGATGGTGATATTGACCCAGCTGTTTTTGCACCCTGCAGGTCTTCCTTCATTATTTTACTCCTGGGTAACAAAATGGATATGATTACATTCCTGTTAGTGAAGCAACCCATCAGCCAGCACGCTTTATTTGATTAAGTAGTAAACAGCAGCAGTTGTTACTATTCAGTAAATATAGTAGTAGTATTAGTAGTTGTAGTACTACTTGTGCACTAAAGCAGTGCCATGTGTATGTGTGTACAGTACATGATACGCATCATCATCATGGACTAAAGCAGTAAAGTATTGCAAGTTGCTGCAAAGATATCTTGCCTTTGAAAAGATATTGAACTCAAAGAAAGACTGATACTGTCTTCTTTATTCCCTGCAGGTATCTCTTCTCTGTGTGTGTCTGCATGAGATGCTTCACAAGATCATTTAAAACAACCACAAATTGTCTCAAATATGCACAGTTCCCGAAAACTAACTGAATCGAGAAAATCCAATCATCCCGTTACCCACAGACACACACTCACACACTTCCCTCCTCTTTAATGTCTGGCCTGTCTGTCCAAACAAGATCAAGTGCAGCCTGATCACAGATCTAAACAGCAGCAGCCTGCACCACTTGATTTGCAACCTCGACATGTGGTGTTGATTTGGGGAAGGAAAGGATTAAATGGATGGGAGAACATGTGTCAGAGTGAGTAGACCATTGTGTCTGTTGCAAAATAATATCAGACACGATGTGGACCCACAGTGCAGGGAAATGGGCAAACTTCACATTTACAACAGACTCAGAGGGACTCACCCTGAGCCTCCAGGAGTAAAACCAGTGAGATGTATAATTAGAAGTAAATTGTGCATGTCTTTCTGTAGTTATCAAACACTACTTATCAGTTTTTTGGAAAAACGTACATACAATAATGTCATTTGTTTGCTTCTTTCATTACATCATACCAGCATTGAAGCTTTGTATTGAAACTCCCCTCTTCAGCAGGTGTGTTGCACAGTCAGGTCAAGTTTTCTCCTGATCCCATACATCATGCACTCAAGCATGAAATAATAATTCCGGTTAATTCCTCCCCCCCCCCCCCCCCCCTGGAGCTGTTGTTCCTTGACTGCAATGAGGCCTTTGTCCAATTTAAAGAATTATTCAAAGTAATAAATTGCGTTTTGACCAATCCAAAATGCTCCTGCAGGCCATGTGGGAACAATTATTCTCCGGTGTAATCTCTGGACCACATCCTGTCTGAGTGGTGGCCTATAGAGGAGTGTGTGTCTGACTGTGTCTAATACACATCAGGACTTTATTAAAAATAACACAGAAATAAATCAGCTTAGGTTTTTTATTGCTCATGAATTGCTATCATGACACACGTAAAAAATGAGGATGAATATGAGGATGATAATGAGCCGTCTGTACTATGAAAGTAGGCCTAGATGTAATGGGCACCAGAGTAGGGATAAACCGTATCCAGGACTAATTTGTTTTGATTCCTGACTCAAATCATGAACTGTTTGATTGTCCCTGCTTCAGCTGAGTGCTGGAATTTATATTATTTGTGTTGTTACAGTGACTACGGTTAGATGCAAAAATAAATATATCTTCATACAGTATGTCAACACTCAGACTGATTCACACATACTGATACACTGAGCCTGCTCTATATTTCTCTTCCTCTCTCTCATCCATGTGCTCTCCTATCTGAGGGAAAATGTAAATGATGGTCAGAAACATTATTTCAGCCCATCCTGTTTTTCTGTCCGATAACCAAGACAAACCATGCTGCTGCTGCCAACGTTAACATAAAAAACCCACCCTGATCTGGTTCGCTATAGTCAACATTATGCAGGAAAGCAGCTCTGAGAGCTGCAACGTTGCATTAACAATGAGCATGACCAAACAAAAACATGAAGATAGAAAAGGAGAAGTATTTAAATAAACAGTGTTACTCTCTTATGTTGTTAAAATATAAGTTATTTCCTATCATTTTAAAAAGCAGTTTTGGTATATGACCTCGTACAGTCAGATAACAAAAAAAATACAATTTATAGTTCATGACAACTGAAAATATCCTAATGAAGGCTATGAGATGTGGATGAAAGCTTTGGAAAATGTCTAGAAAATGTATCTTGTGTTAGGAATTTGTTATGATTGAATACTGAAAACAAAAATATATGTGAAGTGATTAATAATGGTAACTTTCTACTAACTAAGACAACATTCCAAAGTGTATTTTACGAATTTAGATCTTAATTGAACATTATTGATGATTTGTCAGTTTAAAAAAAAGGAATAGCCTACATCAGATTTGACTTGTAATTATCCAGCTTCCTGGAAAAGAGTGAGAGCTAAAAGGCAAACTAGCTTTTTGGCTGCAAGTAGAAATAAACGAGGCCTTGAGCTGATTTACACACTGCCTGTAACGTCACAACCGGTCACAACAAGTCATGTGATTGACGGGGAGTTTCAGCGAATCCGGATTCTGTCCGTGTTTTACACCAGCCAATGAGCGTCTGCAATTCATTGTTTACGGAAGTTGTGAAGCCAGTATCCGCGCTGCAGGTTTGGACTAAATGTTTTGCTAAAAGTGTTTCTTTAAGCGTCACAAAATGTACACACCACCTTTCGAGAGATGTCATTTGTCAATGAGGACACATTCAACTTAGAGAACAGAAATGACACAGTGAGAACTTACGTTTTGATTCCACGTGTAGCCCTCGTGGGTCAACCTTCGTCGCAGACTCAACTGTGCTAAATAACTTTGATTTCGGCCTTTATCATATCATCTAAACCTTGGTTGGACGCTTGTGTCTCTGCCCAAGTGCTTGCTCTGCGGGCTCAGGGGTGGACATGAACCCCCCGAAGAGGCTCCGGTCCACAGGAGATGAGGGAGAAACACCGACAGGAGGGAAGGAGGAGGGGGGAGCAGTGGATGTGGTAGGTGATAAACCTGCAATTTCAAATAAACAGCTAACATTGATTTTCTGGGCTAAAAGACAATATACAGCACGCTGGCAGGTTTTTCGAGTATGTGGCCAGAATGAAATTGGGGTAATTGAAATTGGGCGACGTTACATTGCTCCTATTATTGAATTTAAATACATATATATATGTACACAGAGAAACCATAAGAAAGTAGAAGTAAGTAGAAATATGTGCATTATACAACGATGAAGAACAAAATTAAATATGAAAGTTTGTAATCTATTCATTGATGCTTTCATCATGCAACTTGACTGTTTTGTCGTGTTTTCAGAGTATCGTCATGCCAATGTACAATGCATCCTGTTGGCTGGATGAATGTCTGCAGGCCATATTACATCAAGACTACACTGGCACCATGGAGCTGTCTGTCTTTGATGACGCAAGCACTGTATGTTTATTTTTGTACGCATATAAACACACAGATCTAATTTGTCACAAAATATGAGACCCCAGTTGAAGTTTAAACTCTGTTTGTTTCCTTTAGGATGACTCCAGGACAGTGGTGGAGGGCTGGAAGGAGAGGCTGGAGGAGAGGGGCGTCTCCGTGGTGATCTCCGGCCACAACTCATCCCAACCCAGAGGAGGTCAGTGGACTTTTGGTGGTTGATCAGTATCAACTCCCATGCCTGATTGAATCTCCTTGTCAGTAGAACATTTTGTATGAGAAGCCAGGGAAGATGTAAGAGTTCAACCATGTTTCATGATGTTCTACTTCATAGAGATCCTTGGACTAGTCTTTGTATTGTGTTCACAGACAGCTGACCTTGTCTGTTTCTTGAGTTTATTCAGTATTTCGCTGTGAAGGCAGTTAGAGGAGGTTAGTGCTCAAGAAAAAGCTTAAAAGTGCACGCTGAGGTAGGGCTGCTCAATTAATCGTATTTTAATCGCAATTACGATTATGGCTTGCAACGATTACGAAAACAAGGTAATCGAAATAAAACGATTATTTTGTTATTACTTTTTTTTATTGGTTTTTCAGTTGAATTATACTTAAAGTTCAGGGTGATCAACTGTTAAAAACATATGTTTTTTCTCCAATAAATTGACGTTTTCAAAGTAAATGGATAATCGTTTTTAATAATCGTGATATCAATTATTGACCCAAATAATCGAGATTATGATTTTTACCATAATCGAGCAGCCCTACCCTGAGGTAATATCATATTATCAAAAGTGTTATTATTCATTGAGTTGCTGAGGAAAACATATAGTGTATGTGTGTGATCCATTGTAGTAAGAGATGTGACATATTGCTTTGGCTTTTTAATTTATTCCAAATAAGGGGAGGTTTAACTAATTAACTTTTAAAGCTTTTTTGGTCTGTAATCCAACCTATGCTTTTTGACCATATTGTATGTACCTGCAACCAGTGTATAATCCTGTAAGATAACAATACCTACAGTTCCCTGGTATACACCTACAACTAAAGGAGTGTTTGTTTGCTGTCAGAGCTCCCAAACTGTGGCACAGTCATCCTGTTGGAATTCATCCTGATAAATCAAATACTCACTTTACATTTCTACCTTAACATATTTTGTATAATTACTGCGGTAAAATGGTCTTTCTGTGTCAAAAGTAGAAGTAGCCGAGTGTAGGAATACTCGTATTGCATTCAGTTAACTCAAGTAAAAATACAAAAGTATTAGTATCAAAATATACTTAATGTATCAAAAGTACATTATGCAAATTGGTCAATTTCAGAATAATATATATGATATGTTTTGATTATAAATATTGATCATTAAAGTGTTCTCAAAGCTGGTAAAGGTGCAGCTAGTTTGAATGACTTTGTATACTGCAGGGTAGCTTATGAATTTACTCCAGGTGGAACTAAAGTCTATTTAAGTGTTGATTATATTTCACATCATTAATCTAAATCTGTAAAGTAACTAAAGGTATTAAGTACATGTAGTGGAGTAAAAGTACACCATGTACCTCTGAATTGTAGTGGAGTAGAAATACTAAGTAGCAACACATTGAAATAATCAAGTAAAGTACAAGTATCTCAACATTGTACTTAAGTACAGTACTTGAGTAAATGTACTTAGTTACTTTGCACTACTGGTCATTGGACCAGGAAGATTGGGGTATTCTCTCACAAACCAAGAAGAGAAGTTCCATATTTAGTTTAAATACATTATACTTTCTTTTGATATACTTCTTTTAACCACTGTGACACACTGTCGATGCTTATGACTGGTCAGCTTATACCTCAGCATTTTCTGGTTTGGCACATTCAAACAGTCCCATGTTTAATAGTTAAACATGGTAATTTCTTACACATGGCAAAATGGAAATTGTTAGAAGACAAAGAAAAGCAAACAGACATTAACATACACTGTTCTTTTGTCTTTCAGTGGGATATGCGAAGAACAAGGCAGTGTCTCAGAGCTCTGGGCAATACTTGTGCTTTCAGGATGCGGTGTGTGTGTGTGTGTGTGTGTGTGTGTGTGTGTGTGTGTGTGTGTGTGAACGTGTGT
>CALSBZ010046886.1:6036604-6070423 GCA_943591055.1 Gobionotothen gibberifrons | reverse complement strand
CTCACATCTGTATGTTTATTGAACAAGAGCTACTGGTGGCAATCATTTGCTCTGTCATTCCAGGCATGTCACTATTATGAGACATACACTGACATTCAGTTGTCAGTGTATCATTGCACTATTACTAATATCATTGTTTATGTTCTTGTTTTTTCTAGTTCCTTTTGGGTTGCCTGACATGACCGTGAAAACGCCAGCCAAGTTACAAATTCTTCTGAATCCCGATGACACCAGGAAGCTAGTTCTGCCTAATGGAATTCCAGAGACAATGGCGCAGCTTGCTGATGAAGTCAGGAAAGTGTGTGAAATAGTGCCACAGTGACGCGTCCTAAAACCCGGAAGTAAACTCCTTCCGGTTCCCTCGACAAAAAAGCAATGCAATTTCTCCATAGAATTTTGGAAAGTAGCTGGAAATAAGGTCTGTGGTTGAAACACATGTAAGAGACGGATCACGTTTTGTTCAGTCGGATCATACATCTAATTGATAGATTTATGATCAATAGATTTATGATTAGAAAATTATAAAAGTAGGGTAGACATGTGGACATTATCCGGCTGAACAAAATGTGATCCGTCTCTTAAATGTGTTTCAACCACAGACCTTATTTCAAGCTATTTTCCTAAATCCTATGGAGAAATTGCATTGCTTTTTTGTCGAAGGAACCGGAAGTGGTAAAATGCTGACTTACTTCCGGGTTTTAGGACGCGTCACTGTGGCACTCAATAGGTGAACGTTTTAGAATGCAATATCAAGACAGAGACATTGGAGATGCACTAGTTAACCTGACATCCACTGCTGACCTTGAAGATTTGACAACTATCAAGTTCATCCCAATACCTGATGATGGTGTCCAAGATTACATCTTTACCGTCTGTGAAGAAGCTGCGTCTGCTCATTCAGACGATACTGACATCTTGTCCACACCCTCCAGCTCAGTCTCTACAAGAACTCGTATCTGGTTGAAATAATTGAACTGACACAAAAGGCCAACCTTGTTCAAAGATTGCAATGCTAGGGATTGAACTGCATTTTTCATTGTTGCTTAATTGTTTTGGCCTCTGTATGTTTCATTTGAAGTTAAAAAAGAATGTGACCTCACAGATTCTGGTAATGCTACTTAAACCCTTCTTAATGTCTAATACATGTTTATCTGAAGTTGTAATTAAGAGCTGCAGAAAATATTGTTCAAGTGTTTAAAAATGTAAAGAAAAACAAGATGTCATGCATACGTTCTAGTCTTTTAAAAGGCAGCCAGGTTTAAACGCCTTACATATTTACATTTTAAAGGAGAGATATGCAAGCTAGTTTAACATGCTCATATGCATATTTGTGATGTATTTGGTTAAGGGTACAGGAGAGTTTAGTAAAAAAAAGTCGAAGTGGTCTTGATTTACTTTTATTTATTCTTTACATAAGTGCAAATTGGTTGCATAATTGATATTGTATTTTATAAAACAGAATAGTTGATGCATATTTTAAAGACATCCCAATAAATGTTAAGGTCTTTTGAAGAGAATATTCCTGTCTTTATGTGAACTGAGCTAAACAAAGTGTTATAAGTCAAATGTAATTTGTTTACAGTAAACAAAACACAGTATTGTATTGATGTACATTCAAGTTTTTGCTTTGTAATAAAAGAAAATATGTTAAGCTATAATAAAAAATATTGCCTGCAACAAAATGAAGTATTTTTTTTAATTTGGTTTCACAAACTTAAAAACTCTACTTAGATCTAATATAAATATGAGGTTAGTCCAAAAGGAAAAATTAAGTTATAACAAAGTAATAAATGTTGTGCGGTCTTCAGAATGAATCATCTTATTACTTTTGAGTGAATGTAAATATATATCTTAGACGGAAGCAATATTTTTTCCTTGACTCAAATTAATTTTTTTAGGTCAAAAAGTTAAGTTGGAATAAACTAAAAAAATTAGGTGTAACAAATTAGCGCAATTTTTTTAAGTTAGTCCAAAGTATCAATTTTTTCAGTGTAGTGATGCCAAGTGACGACTTTATAGAACAACACTCTATTCAAACCAATGCTTTAAATGTACAGATATGATCATCACAGTTAATGAAAAGTACATTGAAGAGTAGCATTGCCCTTTGACTTCAAGCTGTATAACTGTAAAGACAATGAATGGCTGTATCATCCACAGGATTTGTAATTAAACACTAAATGTAAGTGTACTTCTGTCTTAACAGGTGCCTATTCAAGATCAATCCGGACAAGGGGACTAAAGTGGAGAGGAAGGAAGAAAAACAAAAACAGCACTCGATAAAGGTGCATTCATTAATTACAAACGTCGCTGACTTTGAATGGAGAGAGTAGATACACACACACATAGTCATGTACACACACACACACACACACACACACGCACACTCATAACTGGTAGATTTCTTTAGTGTTTATAATTGTTATCTTTTGAACAAAATGTTGGCTATTGTTAAATGTTGAAAAGTTTCATTGCCGGTCTATATAATATGTTATTTATTGTTTTTATTTTTGTGATGTATATTATTATTTTCAATAATATATTGTGTATATATAAAGATATATATTTGTGATTTTTTTTCTACAAAACATCTGACAGTTAATGTAAACTTGGGCTTTTGCAAAGTAAAATGACATGTTTTCTTTGTGTTTTACATGACACGACCGTCATCGGCCTTATCACCGACGGCGACGAGACGGCGTATAGACAGGTCGAAAACCTGACATCTTGGTGCCAGGATAACAACCTCCATCTCAACGTCAGCAAAACCAAGTAGCTGATTGTGGACTACAGGAAGCAGCAGAGAGGGACACGCCCCCATCGCCATCAATGGGACTACGGTGGAGAGAGTCAGCAGCTTCAGGTTCCTCTGGGTCCATATCACTGAGGACCTGACATGGACTCATCACACTAACAGCATCACCAAAACAGATAGACTGCGGCTCTTTTTTTAAATTGTATTAGTCAATGTATATGATATATTAGGATTTGGTTTCTAAATGAGAGTTTTAGTTTAGATAAAGTTGCACAGTACTTCAGCTCATCATTACAGTTATTCCACAGATGAACACCTTCTGTTGTGATGCAATGAAGTTTGGAATTTGTTCGTATGGGTGGTTTTAAAAAAAAATGCAGTTTCCTCTCAACATGTGTATGCTTTCTCTCCGTGTGTAAAATCCCTGGACATTATGATGTAATTGTTCTGGAGGCTGAGGAAGTTCAACTGCATCACGGCCTGGTACGGCAATGCAATCATATTCCTTTTACTTGCATATAGACTCTTCTTGCACTATTTCTATTCTATTTTATTTGTATTTACTTGCACTATTTTATCTGTTTTATTTGTTCTATGTTCTATATATATGTTGCACTGTTGGAGAAGCATGTGACTTCAGTTTTTCATTGCCATGTCTACACTGAAGATAATGTACAAATGACAATAAAGCCTTGAATCTTGAATTTACGGTATTTTTTTAAATGTCTTTTTTTATCATTTAAAAAAACATTTATTCTGTTTTTTTAGAGGTGTATGACTGTATTCTAACAATATGTTAAAAGAAAAAGATTTAATGGAATTACAAAAACATTTCTTGTAAAATGACAGTTAATGATAGTTAATGTAAACTAACGCTTTTGCAAAGTAAAATGACGTTATTTTCTTTGTGTTTTACTTGTAAATGGCCTTAGATATACGGTACTTTTTTGTAATAAAAGTAATTTTCTGTATTTTAGCTTTTCTTTATCATTTTTAAAAGATAATTATTCTGTTTTCTAGAGGTTTATGACTCTATTCTAACAAATAATATATGTTAAAAGACAAATATTTCATGTAAAATTACAGTAATAGAGGCTACTTTTGGTAAGGTAAGTTACTGTTTTTTTTACATGTTATCTCCGTATCTTATTTTACAGTTTTTTTAACGGACATTTTCTGGCGCCCCCGTCACCAGAAAATGTCCGTTTTTTTACATTTTTTTTTATTACAGTGTACGGTACTTGAGTAAATAGTCACATTCCACCACCGTGCATTAATAATAACTAAGGCATCTCCAGTTCGTCTCTCTGATCTTCCAAACCCCCTCTTCACATCCTTGTACCCCAATCACATGACACTTGTTTTGAGTTCACCTCTACACACGTTTCAGGTGAATGACACTTGGCAGCTCTCCAAAGCAAAGAGAGCGGTTGAGAAACCAGAGGCAGAGTTACTCCTGCCTGTGTTATAACACTTGGCAGTGTTTTTGTGTGCTCTATCTGCCCGTCAAAGGCTTTGAGTTCAACACTTCAAACAAGATGACAATATTGAATCTGTGTCAGGGGACAAACATATCAAGGTTTGTACTGGTAAAGGCCCCACAGCATGAGAGTCAACACACAGCATGTGTACACTGTGTGGTGATATCCAGAGTGGTAAACACACTGTACATTTACAGGTACGTCAGACAAACATCTTCTGATCCTTATCAATAACAAACTACGTAGTTAGCTCAAAATGTATCAAAACATATTTTAAATGCAAATTACCTAATAAGATGGTACCAGAATAAGACACAAAATAAAATGAATAATAATTAATAAGGATCTGCAATATTAATGAAACCTACATGTCAAACAGAAACTGAACCAGTGTATACATAATGTTCTTTCACTTACTACGATTTTACAGGTGCATTTATATCGTTTCTTTTACCCAACAAATGATTTGTGTGTTTTATATATTTGAAAAAATAACACAAACATTTTTTTTTTTCATTTCTCAATCAAGAAAATGTGTTTAATTGGGAGGATATGCCCATAAGCTCAATAACCAAAATAATGAAATGTCACCGTTATAGATGCATTTTCTGTGTCAGAACATGAACAAAATAGAACTCAAGAGAACAAAATAAAAAACTAGTTTGAGATGTTTTTAACAAAAATGATCTTCAAACAAGGTTTTACATAATTATTTTTAATGCTAAATCAATAGGATTTTCAAAGAAAATATGTATAGTATCATACAAAAATAACACATGTCCGTCATCATGTCAACCCACTTTAAACATTGTCAGTTATCTATGATTGATGACCTACAAAGATGAAAACACTGAAAGAAAGAAGATGTATTTGTCTCTGAAGTCAAGACTGACAATTAGTTTATCCCTATTGTTTATCCATAAGTAGCATAATGAAATATTTGGTACGTTTTGTTTAGTTTTGAAGTCATAGTGCAGTGACAGTGCAGATTGTTAGAATGTGTGGAAAAGCAGACTACAAAAAGCAGACTACAAAAAAGGTAAAAGGTCTATAAACAAAAGGCGAGCTTTATTCCAAAAGCTGATGGCAAATTACATAACATAAAACACATAGTAGCACAAGGAAGATATATTACCAAAACTGACTATGACTGACATGCAGGGAGACAGGAAAAACAATGAACCGACAGGGGAACACATGGAAAGACAAGACTAAATACAGAGGGGTAATCACGGGACGAGAAACAGCTGGGTAAGGGAGGCAGAAACACAAGGGCAACAGGTGAACACAATGAGACAATCAGACTCAGGAGGAAAGCAAGAGACAGGGAGAACAGAACAGCAAAATAAACCCAAAACTTAACACACAAAACTCAAAGCATGACACAGATACAGAGAGTACTTGAAATCTTCAAATAAAGTCAGACACGCACAGTGTGTGTGGGGGGCCAGAGCAATGGGCTACTCCATATCAAACTAATGGCCTTGTCCTACAATAGCTCTCAGGCTCATTTGCAATGCTGCCAAGTAGAAAACATCCAGTTTGGCAAGATGACTTCCCATAGTCTGCAGTGATGGAAGAAGTACTCCTTCACTCAAGTATCGATACTAGAATCTAAGCATAAAAGTACTCCACTAAAGTAAGAGTACAGATGTATTATGAGCAGAATGTAATCAAAGTATCCAAAGCTCAATTTGTTCTGATCGAAAGGGGTCTTGTCAGTAAAAGTCAGTACTTGTCATGACCGAAAGTAGCCCTTGATCTACTCTGGGTTGTTTTTGTCAGCTAGCTCCCAACCTATTGGTGAGGCCACTTCCATAGAGTCACAGTGTGATTGTGAGGGGTTATGAGATGAAAAAGGAATTGTAGATCTTCTGATGTACGCAAGGCTATTCTGAGCTGCCTAACGTTACAGATAATAATAATAATACATTTTATTTATAAAGCACCTTTCATTGCTAAAAGCAATCCCAAGGTGCTACAGGAGGCATTATAAAAACAAACTAAATAAACAAAAGTTTAATCGAAGGATTTTTTTAAAAGAAAGGTTTTTAGGCCTTTTTGAAGGCGTCAGTGGTCTGTGGAGTCCTCAGGTGGTCTGGGAGGGAATTCCACATTATATTCAAGAGAAGCAAAGCAATCTAGATTGATAAACAGCACTACAGGTTAGAGTTATTTTTGTTTTGGGGGTTAACTCTACTGTGCCTGAGTTAATGTACTTAGTCACATTCCATCACTGATTATCAGTTGATGTTTTTAGATAAATGTATTGCCTGGATAAGAAGGAGCTAGCTCTTGGTTCTTGAAGACATTTTGAGCTTCCAGTCCATAATTAAGAGGGTCATTACTTTACATTTTACTTAGCTGATGCTTTTATCCAAAGCCACCTATAAAAAAACCATTACAAAAACAAATTCAGAACAGTAAGAAACCTGCAAATGTGTTGCTTCAAATAAGCCAAACCACTGCTGGTACATTAGTTTCAAATGACCAAACCCCTTTAAGAACAACAATTATTGTGTTTCTTTTGTCTTTCCAAGGTGTAGGCAAACGGTGGGTTTTCAGTGTGCAGCGGAAGATGTGTAGAATTTCTGCTGTCCTGATGTCGATTGGGAAACTCATTCCGCCATTTTGGAGCCATGATAGCAAACAGGCATGTTTCATTTGGGGGCCACCCGGGACCCTCTCGCAGTGAGTGATTGGCCGATGCAGAGCTGTAGTGTATGATTTAACTCTGTCTTAGATGTAGGAAGAGCCAGTGTCTTCACCGGGGTCAAGAATTGAATACAAGAGGGCATCTGAAAGGTGTGTATCTGATGCTTTGATCGATATTATGCAACTGTATTTTAACACGCAAACACAAACACACACATGCACATGTTCAACAAATGAAACAGCGGGTGCACAACAAGCTGCTAGTTGCCTTGGCAAAAAAACCTCCAATTGTAGAAAACCACAGAACAAATACACAGCACACTCACGCATACACACAGCTGCCAAAATGTGTAATAGTTATTTGATCAGGTCATGTTGACAGATTGACCCTTTAATGACAAACAGACGGATATCTCGTCTGTGCTCCCCGGGACGCGGCAGACCGCAGGGCCCTGACTTCCTCTGCAGGCCCTTAATAGAGAACACAGCTCGGGTCAAAAAAATAAACATGCTGCTGGTGACACACACAACCCTCCGTCACAAAGTTTATCATCTGGGGGATTTTTCTTACCGTAAATGAACAACACGATCAAAATGTTTTTCTGACTCTGCGACCCGCTAACTCAAAAACATGATAAGGCATTAGTCAGTTTTTTTAAAAATGTCAGTTTACAAAGTTTAAGCCAGTTCCTGTAAAGATGACACACCTGATTTACTGTAGAAATAAGTGTTTGGTTAATCTTATTTTGTAGGACATACAATATTGTCAATAGGTGACACAGGGGATTCAGAAAGCTCTTCACTATTTGAATACTTTATTGTTTTATTAATTTGATTACAATTTTTTTTGTTACTCTTCCTTTTTGGGTAATTCTAAACACAAAAAATCTAATTTTTAACATTTCAAAAAGTCAATAAATAATCGGAAAATATTATTAATAATGTATTGTTGATACAGTACTTAATTTAAGTTTTATTTATAGCAAATACAAAATACATTCGAAAAATGGGTGATCTACTTTTGGTACGTTTCCAAATAATAAAAAAAAATGTTTTCATTAGATTATGTAAAATATATATGACAACAAATACAGTTACATCAAAAGTGTGAATGCAGAAAATGGGAGATGATATGATAAGGTGTATGAATGGAGAGTATTATAGTATAAGCTAAATAATTACCTAGAATGTACTAACACTATTATATCTACTATTTAACACTATTTTGTGTTTCTTTGTTGAGACATTGTTCATGCTGCCCTCTTTTTTAATATCAATCAGACTTTTTACCTGGTCAAATAAAGGATATATTAGCAGAGGTAACTCAATCTGCTGATGAAGACGGTGAGTGGAAACACCTTGAGTTGAGATTGTTGTGTCAATGAAAACTCTCAGTAACCTCTGTTATTTCGAACTTTCAGCTCAAGGGTTATTACTTTAATGCTGAACAGAGGCAATTAAAGTTTTACGATGCTCTTTCGGGAAAAATGACTTCCGCTACAGTGAAATCATATTTACCACCCAATAAACTGTCACTGATGCATTATTAAGAGTAACTACACGTCCCAACTTTTACAAGAAACGTTTACCAGAAGCTAAACCACTCTATAATGTTCTTCAGGATCATCATCGCTTAGGCCACAGACACGTGAAACTGAAGCTTGTTTTTCAACTTTTTGCCTACATTTAAAAAAAGAGAAGAAAAGTGCACAACAAGTTTACAGCTAGATCAGAGTCCTCATGCAAAAGACCTTGAGGAGGTGGTTCATGGAGAAATCGATGCAGTCAAATGAAATACAGTCGCAAAAAAAGAGTTTGGAAAGAGAGATGGAGAAAGACAGAGAGGCCAAACAGACACACACACACGCACACACATATGTTGTTGTGATTACGCAGTGAGGGGTTATTGATCAGATGGGCGGCCTCATCGATTTGTAATAACATCTGTGTGGAGGTCAGTCACATTGTGGCCCTGCTGGCCCCCAAAAACATCATCCGACAGGAGTGAGCCAGAGCACAAGAAAACAAGTAATATCAATATTTTCCCCCTTTTTCAATATTCTCCTTAAAGAAACAGGAACAATGTTACGAGCGTTACCAACTCCCACAAACTCTCCCTGTTAGTATAATGATAAAACAATGAAGTACAGAAACAAAGACAGAATAAATAGGGAGAAAAAGGCAAAATATATTCAATAAGATGAAGGTAGGTTTAGTCTGCTGGTTAAAAGACTTGTAGTAAACATTATCATTTCCAAAATGATTTTTTTTATCTGATATTTTCCAGTATAGACTGGAATAAAGATTTTAAGGCTCAAATATCTTCATGTTTTCAGTCTCCAAATAAAATGTTAGCTATTTTTTCTTAAACATTTATGACATGATCTCAAAAAAGTATTGAGCTTTGAGCAACACATAAAATATGTACTGTGTGTTTAGATTACAGGTTACAAAGCAAAAGGCTACAAATCCTATTCGATTGAAGTCAGTAAAATGAACCTACAAACTGACACCTAACTGCTTGTTCCACATTCAAAGTCGACTTTTTAAAGTGCTACAATGAAGTAGCTAAGTAACAAACACTCAAATACTTATTTAATAATTACTGGTCCCCTTCTCTTTCCCCAAAAGTCATGTTGAAAAGACTAAGATTATTAAGAACTTTTGTTAATATTAATTTGTTCCCAGGGCTACATTATTTCCCCCGCATACTGCATTGTCTTGTTCGAAGACACAAACAAGGATTTAAAGATAATTTGTTGTCATTTTGCAACAAAGGGCTGCACAATGCAATGACGTTGTAGATGAGTCCATTTATGGTTCACAAGAAAAACAGAACATAGAGCAAACCAAAAAAGGGCAACCACATTTTTTTGTGAATTATCAGAACGGTTAATAGTTAATACGGCCTTTATCTTTAACATTGAACGTTTTGCGACATCAGGCAAATATTATCCATCAACTTGAACATTTAAGCACTATAAGCATCTTTGATATAAGCACAGAATCTGTCTCCTCTTGTCCCACTGGAGTCCTCTTTCCTTCAGTCCACCCTTCAAGTGCAGCCTGCCACCATGGAGCCACACTGTCCTGCTGCTGCTGGGTTAGAGTGAGTCTTATTTTCCTGTGACGGACATCAGCCAGGAACAGGCTGGGTAGTGGAATAGCATTAAGTACTAGCTGGGTTAGCTTAGCTCCTCTCTCTGCTCTCCTCCTGAGCCATCACTCCATCCTTGGGGGTGTCAGATCTGGAAGCTTTTCCTTGTTATTTGATATAATTTCTGAGAGAAATGTATTTATCTTTTTTATTTTGTATTTCAGTTGTCTAAAATGTCGTTTATGTGTATCTTACTGTGAATATGTAAGATAGTTGTATAAATCATGTTACTGTGAAAATGTGGACATCATTATCTGAGGATCTGTTGGTGAGTTATGAGAAGGTTCTTTTGTCTGTGAAGGTAAGGATACAATAAAGTTATTGTATGTATTACAGGCAGTGGTGTAAAGTAACTAAGTAGTACTCAACTACTGTACTTAAGTACCATTTTGAGGTCCTTGTACTTTGTACATTTTTTGCTAATTTGTGCTTCTACTATAGTTTTACTCCACTACATTTATGTAATACCTTTAGTTACTTTGCAGATTTTGATTAAAGATACAAAATATAATCAACACTTGAATAAAACTACATTCACAAGCTACCCTGCAGCATACAAATGAATGCATATAAGCTGCACCTTTGATACCATTATAATCAAAACATATAAAATATATTATTCTGAAATGGTACAATCTGCATAATGAGTACTTCCACTTTTGGTACATTCAGTATATGTTGATGCCAATACTTTTGTACTTTTACTTGGGTAACATATTGATGGCAGGACATTCACTTGTAACAGAGTATTCCTACACTCTACTTCTACTTTTACTCAAGTACAGGATCTGAGTATTTCTTCCACCTCTGATTTCAAGTGAGCTGTCTGACAACAGATACATGGCTGCAGCCTGTTCTCCCTGTATGGACATCTGCAGGAAACATGAGGCATGACACATATGTGCTCTCACCTACTGCATGTTATCACTGTCACATCCACGCAAATAAGTGCTGGGGGGGGGGGCATCACTTTCCACCCTGTCGAGGTCGACCGGTGCATGTTTTTTAGCTCATTCATTCATTTACTTACTACCCCTTTCACCCCTCACACAAACACATACACACAGGCACAACGACACACTCACACACACACATGCACGCGCGCACACACACAGAGGTTGTAAGAGTTCATGGCAGGGTACACAAGGACCCCTCTGAACTCAAAAAGTTGGCTCCTTTCCAACGACTATCTCACCTCAGTTGCACAGCTCATAACAGAGTCTCCGTGCCCTGCTTGAACACACACACACACACACACACACACACACACACACACACAGACACACACACACACACACACAGACAGACACGTTAAAAACAGGCTAATATACTGCCGTGTTTTCCAAAACAACTGGTTTAGCCTGCTGGCAAGCACACTAAACACCATTAAAAACCCTCTTTTGATCAGGGTGACCTCGAGGCTTTGTTTCTCTACGACATCAACACACAGCGTGGGCACGGCCTGCACCTTGGCACGAAAAAGCCAGACACATGTTGTAACAAGCAGCGTGAGTGATGAGCTGGTTAAAACCACATCAGACTCTGTAAACACGAATGAAGATGAGAGAAATAAAAAACAGAGGCATGGAAAAAACAAGAGGAGAAAGCCTTGGAATAGTGCAGAATCACATTCAACCGACACACACAGGTCACTTGCAAACATGTAAGAGCATACATGTGTGTGGTTTGAAGAATATGTCGCAGAAATAATGACTCATGTAAAATAATAATATACTATATACACATATACTATTTGATGCTGAGTATTAACTCTGATTAACTGATGTTTAGCAGTTTTAATGTTTAACATGTTCCTCATCATAGTTAAGCATGTTAAGATGTACTACTTAGCATTCAACACACATAATTGATACTGTTAGCTTTGCAGGTATTTTTACCTGATGATGGGGCGCGATGAAAAGTTAAGAGATTATCACAACATATAAGGTTCAAGGTTCTTTATTTGTCGTACGAACATAGCTACAGAGTAGTTATGTCGATGAAAATCTTAGGTCACAGGCTTCTCCAACAGTGCAACACAATAATACAGAAAACCAGAAACATATAGTGCAAGTAAATACAAAAAGAAAAATAGTTTAAAAAAAGTGAAGTAGTGAAATAAGAGTCTATATGAAAGCTATTGGAATGATATATTAGATAAATAGTAGCAGATGAATGTTATGGATGTTGTTTCAACAGTTCAGGCGTTTAACAGTCTTATTGCCTGTGGGATGAAACTGTCTCTGAATCTGGTGGTTTTAGTCCGGATGCTGCGGTAACGCCTGCCAGACGGCAGCAGACTGAACAGTTTGTGGCTGGGGTGATGGGGGTCTTTTATAATCCGGAGGGATTTCTTCCTGAGCCGCTGGAAGTAAAGGTCCTCCATGGATAGCAGCACCGTCCTGGTGATGTTCTGTGCAGTTTTCACTACCCTCTGTAAAGCCTTATGATTGAGGGTGCGGTGCAGCTGCCGTACCAGGCCGTGATACAGCCAGTCAGGATCCTCTCTATGGTGCACCTGTAGAAGTTGCAGAGTATCCTGGAGTCCATGTTGAACCTCCTCAGCCTGCGGAGGAAGAAGAGCCGCTATCAAGCTTTTTTGGTGATGGTGGTGGTGTGAAGAGTCCATGTCAGGTCCTCAGTGATGTGGACTCTGAGGAACCTGAAGCTGCTGACTCTCTCTATAGTCCCATATAGCGATGGGGGCATGTCCCTCTCTGCTGCTTCCTGTAATCCACAATCAGCTCCTTGGTTTTGCTGACGTTGAGATGGAGGTTGTTATCCTGGCACCAAGATGTCAGGTTTTCGACCTCGCCGTCTGTGATCTGGCCGATGACGGTCGTGTCGTCAGCAAACTTCACGATGGTGTTGGAGCTGTGTATGGCCACGCAGTCGTGAGTGAACAGGGAGTAGAGGAGAGGGCTGAGCATGCAGCCTTGAGGGGCACCGGTGTTGAGGATCAGGGTGGAGGATGTGATGTTTCCCACCCGCACTGCCTGGGGTCTGCCCGTCAGGAAGTTCAGGATCCAGTCACAGAGCGTACTGTTGAGCCCGAGGTCTCTGAGCTTGATGACCAGCTTGGAGGTTGTGATTTTTGTCTTTTTAGGCACAGGAACGATGGTGGAGTGTTTAAAACATGTGGGGACAACAGACTGCAGCAGGGACCTGTTGAATATGTCTGTGAACAACTCTGCCAGTTGAACTGCACACACCCTGAGAACACGGCCAGGAATGCCATTAGGTCCAGGAGCCTTGTGTGGGTTAACCCTTTTAAAGGATTTACACGCATCTGCCCTGTTTAAAACAAAAGGGCAGGGCTCCTGATCCTTCTTTGCACCCCCTGCCTGGCTGCTCTCAAATCGTGCAAAAAAACTGTTCAGCTCATCTGGGAGAGATGCGCATGCAGACACTCCCGCAGCACCCCCCGCTGCTCCTTTGTAGTCTGTCATTGTTCCTAGTCCCGCCCACATGTTCCGGGTGTTACAGCCTTTGAAGTCAGATTCCACCTTCTCTTTGTATTGTCTCTTTGCACTGCTGATAGCTCTCCGGAGTTCATACCTAGAATTCCTGAACTCCTCCAAATGTCCAGCTCCGTGCGCGACAGTCCGCGCTTTCAGTTTGCCATGCACCTCGCCATTTATCCAGGGCTTTTGATTTGGGAATGTTCGTACAGAAACCTTCGGTACCACGTCATCGATGCATTTCCCAATGTAGCAGATGGCCGTATCTGTGTGTGTGTTGATGTTATTGTCCTCAAACACACTCCAATCCGTAGATGCAAAGCAATCCTGCAGAGCTGAATCTGACTCCTCACTCCATCGCTGTACTGTCCTTGTTACCGGTCTGTCCCTTTTAAGTGTCTGCTTGTAAGCAGGCAGCAGCAGCAGCAGCAGTGAGATGTGGTCTGATTTGCCGAAGGGAGGTCGAGGGAGAGCCTTATATCCATGTCGAAAAGGGGAATAAACATGGACCAGTATGTTTCCCCTGCGCGTCGGGCAGCTGATGTGTTGGTAGTACTTCGGCAGGACCTTCTTCATGTTAGCGGTGTTAAAATCCCCGGCCACAACGAATGCCGCCTCTGGCCGTGAAGTCTCGGTCTTGTCAATAATCCCAAACAACTGATCGAGTGCTGTGTTGTTGTCGGCTAGCGGTGGAATATACACTGCTGTTATCACAACAGATGTGAATTCTCTCGGCAGGTGAAAAGCCCGCCATGTGATCATGAGGTGCTCTAAATGAGCGGAACAGTCCGAAGAAATAACCCTCACATCTATGCACCAGTTGTTATTAGTCATTACACACACACCGCCACCTTTACTTTTCCCCGAGTTAACAGTCCGGTCCTGACGAAAAATAATTAATCCGTCAGGAACAATGGCGGAATCCGGGATAGTGGGGTTGAGCCAAGTCTCAGTGAGAATTAACACGTTACAGTTCTTAATGTCCCGTTGAAAAGCAATCCGACTTCTGAGTTAATCTATCTTATTTTCAATGGATTGAACATTAGCCAGAAGAATACTCGGAGGAGGGGGTCGGTTTTCTCATTTCCTCAGTCTGACCAGAAACCCGGCGCGGGACCCTCGCTTGGTCTTCCTCCTGCGTTTCTCAGGTAGGACAGCAACAGGTAGCCATGGCGAATCTCCATTGTCTGTCGGTGGGTTATTGTCCTCGAAGTTTCGGATGTGAAGAAGTTCCTCTCTGCTATATTGTATACCAGAGTTGGTGAGGTTGGCTTGCATGTTGCGAACCATGTTAAAAGCAAAACGGCAAAAAGTAAATAAACACGGACAAAATACGAAAAAGGGCAACGTTGGAGAGGAGCCAAACGACAATGCGGCCATCTTCACCGGCGCATCATCATCATTTAACCAAATTTCATTCCAATCCATCCAACAGTTGTCAACACAAAACACTTTAAACCTCCGATGTAAATGCAATGGCTCCAAAGTCACTGACATTTATCTGGACATACATTTCTGTACCATTACATTACATTGCATTTAGCTAAAGCTTTTATCCAAAGCGACTTACAATCAGTACCAGCGTCATGGCAAACCATCGCAGAGTATTCTGATATTAGGACAAACAGACCAGAATTGCCAGGCATAGTGTCACGGTGCTTGCATAACTACATAAAGTATAACTACCTGTGCTGGCTCTCGCCTTAGTGGCGCCCTGAGCAACATCTGGAAATGTAGATGCAATACAAACAGTCCTGCTATGAATGGCTGCCAGTATTTAACAGATGTACAAGTTTATATATTCTTACGAGAAGTTGTAACTGATATTGATCGGAAAAACCAGTCAAACTCAATTGAAATTGATATTTTTCTCTTGTGGTTTTGGAACAGCCGAAGTCTGCCTCAGCCTCAGCTTAGAAAACATCTCTCTGGGTTGGCTGAGGTAACATGTAGTAAACACATTTTACTTCCTATGCATTGAGCAAGTATGGATACGTTATCTTTATGCCTTTTTCCCCCAACATTAAGCCTAATTAAGACAATAAATCAGCATGAAGAGTGATCAAAACACGGCTTGTGAAAACTTGTACCGCCCTCATCTTCGCCCACATGGGAACACATTCACTCACAAAAACACTTTTGACTATGACAAAGTTGAGTTTGAGCTACAACAGTGTCTCAACATGCCTGTTTTTATGGTTTTCATCCCTATTTTTGTGTTTCTCTCCTCGTGTTTACTACGTCACTGAGCTATGCAGTTGTGACCCCAATGAAACCTGATATTGTTAATGTACGCTCAGGAATGTTTTTCACCCAGTGAGCGGCAGGGTGTTCACATCTCTTTGCTTGTTCCTCAAAAGCCTCCTTTGAGGCTCCACTGTTTGCTCACCCTCTCTTTATGAATGAATGAGAAGGTACACACATCACATGTCACGCAAGAATGAACTCACAACATTTCTAAGAAGAGTGTGTAAGGCCTCTTCTCTGCACCCCAGTGTTCTGGTTACTGTTGTACCATATGTGCAGAACTGTCCATCATGCTGTAGTATCCACACTTGTTATGCTCTCTCACGAAAACAAAAGTGGTTACTCCATCTCGGCTTGTTTTGATAATGAGACCATTGAGGTAGTCTTCCAAACTGGGCCAATGATTTATTGGTGTTATTGAGTTTAGAAAATTGTTTTATTTTATGTTATACTGCTATATATGAGAAAGAAGCGAGAGTTTAGGTAGGTTTAGGTAGCAAGTACCTCAGTAATATACAGCTTTTGACCACACTTAAGGAGTCAGTTAATGCATTTATTTAACAAACCTTCTTTTGCTTTTGTACAGTAACACCAAGCTTTTGGGGCTGCTGTACAAAATATACTTTGCTTTGAAATTGTAACTTCATTATTATATTGGAAACATGTCAGATCTCTTTCTTTGGGCCGCAACACGTAGCGTGTCTAACTGCATTCATAATAGCAGGAGCCTTAGACCTTATTTCAAACATACATATTCTGTTCCACATGTAAGCTCTGACCTCGTCACCACCTCTAAACACACAATAAAAACAGATGTGGGGGTGATGATAGTAATCTTTTCACCCCCAAAACACATTGAATACAGTCTGCTTCCTCTAACTTTAAATCAATCATCATCTGCAATGCCTGAACACACCAACATGAAACCTAAACCAGCATTATGGGAAAAAACGTTCTAAAGTGAATGGAAAGGTTATTCGATGGGGAACAGACTACATGAACTCCACAAGACTCACCAGTTAGTTCTGTGTAACCAATATTAATAATTTTGGGTTAATGACCAATATCGATCAAGTAATGTCAATTGTCATGTGTCAAAGATTAAATTGAATTTGACTCAAAAAAGCAGGAGATTTTATTGGAGTTTTCTTTATCATGGATGGACATCCTGGATCATTTCGGGATATCATGGATGGATTTTGCTTAAATGTCATTGAATAATACTTACTTTTCGATGATACATCATCATATTCTCTGACCTTGATCAAAGCTGATATGTGATCATTTAAAACAATATCTAGACATCACACCAGCTTTTATGTGGAATATACTGCTCTGAAAAAACTTAAATGTTGACTTTAATTAAATGTATAATGTCATCAAATGTAACATAACTTCATTAGGTTAGATGAAAGCAATAATATTATGTTTAAATAAAAAAAATACTGGGTTCAACTTAATATTAATGCTTTAATCTAACCTAATACACTTGTGTAAAATGTGTTGACATGATACATTTAATTAAAGTCACTGTTTCAGTTTTTTCGGTGTGTATTTTTTGCATGTGTATTTGTGACCATCTCCCAAGAAAATACATGAACTGCAAGCATACGAGTAGCTGTGGGTGAAAAATTATCTGGAAAATCTGTGACAGCAGCCAGTGAATGTAGCATATTGAGATTTAAATGAGTATCTTGAACCTGGTTTAAGCTCAAAAACAATAAAGAAAAGATAATGGTCTTATAGTCCCATATTAAAAAACGTTTCAAAGTGAATCAAGGCTGGACGTGTGTACTTCACTAACATTTAAATGAACAATAACATTTTCCTTACTTAATTTGTCCTCCCTTTTGGTGTTAAATACACCAGGAAGAAATAGTTTCCATAATCCATGTGTCAATTATGTTTTCATACTGAACATCATTCGTTTTTCTTTTTTATGACCACTGGTTTATTAAATAAATCTACTGGACAAATCAATTATGTTAGACTCTCTTTAATTGTAATAACACTGGTACAGTTTAATAACTTACTGGTGCCAAGTTTAAGGACTCATCTCGATGGAACACATACTGTAGTTTGATGAGCCTTTATAGGTTCATTGTTTTGCTCAGTGATGATAAGGGCCAGCTGAAAGATAGCCTCTTTGGTAAATAACCACCATGAAGCGCAATGAAGGCACTTTAAGGCACATTTTTTGTCATGCAAACATCTCTGTGTTCTGCCTTGCACGGGTTCCTCTGAATGCCCACCAGCTGGCGGGCTGACAGGACTTCGGTGCATGATGACATCCAGCAAAGAGCTGCTGTTTATAGTGATAAGATAACAGAGGCAGGGCGATGAGTTGACAGGGCCATGAGGGGTACACTGTATCTGAGGGTCAAACTTTGACAAATTTACCTCTGAGGCTCAGGTCAGCAGGGAGGTCAAAGTGTACCAGAGTGTGCCAATGATATAATCAACAGGTTGATGTGGGGCCATGGCAGCGATGGTGATGTAACAACTACAGAGATCAATATGAATATTTTGTATATGTCTAATTACTTATTTTCAATATTCCTGAATGCGTGGCACTCGTTGAAAACAAATCTTACTTTGCTGAACGGATCATATTGTTGACCAGATGACCAGATAGTAAACTCCAAACAAGAGTGTTTCATAGTAACCATTGACCTTGTCAAATGCTACAGTTGCTTCAGTAACTGGACTTTAAATTCAAATTCTACAGACGATCACAGCTGTTGACTGTTGAGAATTGGGCAGCACATATTGTCAGTGAGTGTCTTCAGCTGCATGTCAAATCACAATACCAGCTATCTTTAGTCAGATATTCGTGGTTCCCTCAAGGGGCGTCTGCACTGCGACCAGCAGAACAAATACATTAGAGTCAAGAACAAACAGCCTGTTAAAGCTCCTCAATTCGCATTCCCTCAATGATATACATCTACACACAGCAACCCATTGATATTAAAAGTACAATACATTTTAACACACAAACATGTATGGGAATACTCCTTTATGTCCGAACTGTGCTTGCTGTATTGCTTTGCAAGGCTACAACTAGTAGTCGATTGATAAGGGCAACATCTTTTAGTTATCCTCGTAAAAGTCTAAGCACTTTCTCAAAGTATTATAGGACACTAGGCAGCCTTATTGTTGCCTCCAAAGAGAACCTTTTTCTCACGTATTAAAATGTCATACAAACTTCTTATGACACACTCAATCAGTCCTGCAAACTGCCTCGTTTGCCATAATTAGTAATTATTTTATCCAACCGCTAATTATTTTAAAAGTCTGGCTTGCATGCCGCCTTTCTACTGTCTGGAGAGCCACAATGCATTGTGGGGCATCTGAGTCCAGTAAAATCATGTACCATGGCAACCCAGTCTCACGGCATTTCGTGTTATAGTCACGACATTTAATTTATTGATTCGTGTTCACCAACACGATTTCCCCATTTTTTTCGTGTCACAGAACGATTTTTAAAGCAATGTATTTCTATTGGTAGTATGTTTCGTGACTGCAGCACGTCTTTTTGTCCGTTCGGGTCTTGGAAGACCGGAAGCTGTGGGGTTCATAAAAACATGTTCTTACTCAATATCAAGCCACGATTATTGTTTTTATTTTAAATCGTATAATGTCTGACTTTTTTTGTCGTCTGTGAGGAAGCCTCAAAATACTGAAATCTGTATTTTTTTAAATCTTTTTTTCTTTCTAATTTGTTATTCTTTTCTAAATAACACACTTGTATTTACTCACCAATAACGCACAATTATCCTTGTTTTTATTTATTTGTTTAATTCCATAATCTCGGGCTTTTTTGACGTCCGTCAGGAACTGAATTTCAAAATAAAAATAACCGGAAACAGACGTAGGCCTATAAGGGACATTTCGAGCATCATTGCGATACACAGCCACTGAACTGATTACCCAAGATCCTCAGCTATGGTTTAGGCTCGCTGATTGGATGTTTTAGCCGCAATGCATGTAGGGATACAGTATGGTGTTAATGCAATAAGCAAATAATACTTTATTCCGAGTGTTCTTGCTTTTCTCTTTGAAAGTCATCACATAACGGCATTGTAATACACGGTTCGGCTGCATTATATATTACAGATCTGCCGTAGTTCTTTATTTATAGAGCCCTGATGAGAAGACCTTTGGAAAAACTGGAAGAAATGCCGCCGAAACTGAATACTTGACGTGGATCATAAATATATCAACAATTAAACATCTTCAATTTCTCTTCACACAATATGTCTCCTTGCAGTATCAACACTAATTCGGCTGACTTTTACATTTGATCTAATTCGTAGATAGGTTATATTTACACCATAACGGTGCACAGCTGATATAAAAGGACTTGTCGTGTTTAAAGATATTGCTGATTTTCTTTGAATATAAGAATGTAAATACTGAGTCTGAAATAATATAGCAATATGCTGTAAAATTATGTGAAAACATGAATAAAACTACACATCTTCAGATGTTGTACATACATAAGTGTCCTACACTAATACACTGAACACAAATATAAATGCAACACTTTAGTTTTTGCTCCCATTTTTCATGAGATGAACTCAAAGATCTAAAACATTTTCTATATACACAAAATAACCATTTCTCTCAAATATTGTTCACAAATCTGAAAAAATCTGTGATACTGAGCACTTCTCCTTTGCCGAGATGGCCCATGGTGGTGGTGGGGTTATGGTATGGGCAGGCGTATGTTATGGATGACGAACACAGGCCACTCGATTCACAACATTACCCTAACCCTAACCCTAACCCTAACCCTCACACCAGATACTGACTGGTTTTCGGACCCCCCCAGACCCCCCCAATAAAGCAAAAATGCACGTTTCAGAGTGGCCTTTTATTGTGGCCAGCCTAAGGCACACCTGTGCAATAATCATGCTGTCTAATCAGCATCTTGATATGCCACACCTGTGAGGTGGGATGGATTATCTCGGCAAAGGAGAAGTGCTCACGATCACAGATTTTTTCAGATTTGTGAACAATATTTGAGAGAAATGGTTATTTTGTGTATTTAGAAAATGTTTTAGATCTTTGAGTTCATCTCATGAAAAATGGGAGCAAAAACAAAAGTGTTGCGTTTATATTTTTGTTCAGTGTAATACAAAGTTATTATGGCTGTGTGTACCTTGTGTGCACCGCCTAGTGGTTAAAGCACGTTATTGAATTATTGTTTTTATGTGTTATATTTGATGAAAAAAATATTAAGAGTACATACTTTCATAGGGGGAAAGTAGAAGGTCAATGATAGAAATATAGAATATAAAAAATCAAGAAGATACTATAAGTGATCTCTACAATAAAACAGTTTAGTGCAGGATGTACAAAGATATTAATAGGAGGAGGTGCAAAACAGAAAAACGAATGAACCTTTATTTAAACATTAAATAATACTTTAGATTAAGGTCTTCTTTTAAATAAGAAGCGTTGGGGGTATCTATCAAAAGATAAATATTAAGCCTGACAAAGTACTTAACGTCTAATATATTGCTTTCCTGCAATGTTAATGTTGAAACACTTATTTTAACTGATATTATACATATGAATTATACTCTTATGTATGTAGATACTGTAGTATAAGAAATGTTCAGAATATGACAGTTTAATGGTGGAGGTATACACGCATATTGATAGATGTCTTGTAATGCACTGTTGAGGAACCTCAGCTGCGACTGAAGTTTTTCATTCATTGCATAACTACACCATAGTTGTGTATATGATATGTCAATAAACCTTAGAAAATCTTGAAATCTTGAAAGGGATGTGCAAAATAGCCATTATACAGTCTTTAATCAACTATTAGTAGAGAATAACGAGTAATGAATATACTTTATTACTCGTTTCCATTCATGTCAATTGCAGATAAATGTTTATTCTTCTCAAGCACCAACTATCAAATATCTCTCCTGATTGTTGACTTGACAATCACCTTCCCTGAATTTTACTCAGGTGTAACTAAAGTCTGATTTAAGGGTTGTTTATATTTCACATCATTAATCAGAATCTGAAAAGTAACTCAAATAAATGTAGTGGAGTAAAAATACCAGGTTAACCTCTGAATTGTAGTGGAGTAGAATTACAAAGTAACAATGAGCTGTCATGTGGGTATATATTAATGCTGCGCATTATGGACACAAGCGATTTTCACCCATTTATTAATTATATGTTTTACATTTGACAATGCCAATGTGTTTAATACTGGCAACTTCTAATTGTGGGAAAAACGAAAACGTTCAGTAGAGACGTCCCATAGAACATTTTGCGAAACACAATAGCCAGCATGTGTAGTTCTGGGGGGGGGGTGTTCGATTCCAGTTTTGGATAGTCTGGCGTGGTTTCGTTCCATTTCAAACAGCTGTTTGACGCTCGGGTAACCTTGGCGCACTGCCATTCCAACATCCAATCCCAGAGCTTGAAGATTAATCACGGGGACAGTAGTCCTAAACGATAGCTGGGGATTATGGGTAGTGTAGTGCAGGGGTTTTCAAAGTGTGGGAAGGTGAGCCTCCCCTCAGAGAACATAAGAACAGCCGCGCCCCGCTCCCAATTATTATTGCTATTATTATTATTATTATTATTATTGTTGTTGTTGCTATAATGCAGGGGTATTATTATCCAGTGGAATGCCCTTACCTACTGGCCTAGTTAAATCAAAGTGGTTACTTTTTTTTGGCTGGGCTGTGTAGTTTTACACACCGTCTTATTTGACTTTCTCAGGACTTAAAACTGTTTTTTGGGGGAAGACCCCCACAAAGAAAAAAAATGTACACACGCAAGGTCATCATCTTAACAGTTTGTTATGCTCATTGAGTCATCCATGAGCAGAGCATCAAGTTGGCATGCCTATAACAGCCGAATGCGGCGATTACCATCTTGTTCAGCAAAACGCCTCACAAACGTATTAAGATCTAAAGCTTTAGTGCGTTTTGATTCAATGCTGAGTACAGCGAAACTTGACGGTCTCTTCTCTGTCATTGTAGACCGCAAATACCTCATTCCTTCTGTGTACTTGGGTCCGAATGCGGCGTCCCGTTCGAATGAAATCGGCGCCAATCACATTTCCTCGCTCGTGCCAGGGCCAGGGGAGGGGTTTCAAGGCTCGCGTCTTGTGCTGCATTCACTTGCACTCGGACATTAGAGACTTTGTCTCATAAATGTCCGATGAGCCACAACTTTTATTTCAAAACAAAGCTGACGTTTTCTGCCAGACGCTGTCTCCTCTTTCACTTAAGGTAACTTCACTAAAAATCGATCCATGTTGCCGCTCGCATAAAGTTTGCTGAAGTTAACTAGCTAGATTTCACTGTTTCTCTTAATTTTGTTCTCACGCTGCGCCTCCCCTGAAGCTCTCTGGTGCCCCCCAGGGGAGGCGCACCTCACACTTTGAAAACCGCTGGTGTAGTGTCTTCGGCTGTCCTAAACTCAGAAATGTTTTTCTGATTTCATATCGCATTAACACCATATCCCTACATGCATTGCGGCTAAAACATCCAATCAGCGAGCTTAAACCATAGCTGAGGATCTTGGGTAATCAGTTCAATGGTTGTGTATCGCAATGATGCTCGAAATGTCCCTTATCCTGTTAAGCCCCACGGACCCGTTTCCGGGACCGAAATCGCGTCATTTGCAGGAAACAACGTCTAAGGAACCTTAATATTTAATAAACTATGAATATTTTATATCCATATAATGGGGAAAAACTCATTTAACTGATCTTTTTCATTTGTTTTCTCCAAAAAAAACACACAATGCTAGCACTGACCCTCTGAATTAGCCCCGAGCGAAAAATGCTAACCTATTACTGCACCGAAAATCACTCCTAGCTCCCTTATTACTCATCCTAGCTCTGCACATCCAAAACATCGTTTATGATCGTAAAGACACAGAATCTAACGGTGCCCACCTCAACACTGAAAGATACAAGCTTGCGACGTTATCAACAAAAATGTACATCAAAACATGTGGTGCTAGGTAGCCAAAAACGCTAACATAGCTTACCTTGGTCTTTGTCTGGTCAAAACTGGTCTTCAATGGTATTAAAACGATAAACACGATGCTGTAGTTAATCCATAGGTTAATATACAATGTGACTGTGTCCCCTTTGAAATGTTCTGATAATCTAAAAGCAATAAAACTGTTTTTCAGTTTCTAGAAACCAGAGCAGGGAGATTCCTACGCTCTAATGCAAGCTTGCATACGCGAATACGCCATCTTTTTTTTTAACATGAGTGTATGCGGGACGATTTCCCTTCGATTCTATTGGCTCTAACGGTCAGAAAGAGATGTCACATGTCAACATCGAGCAAGGGGGGCCAGAGATATGGAAAATCCACCCAAATGGCCCCAGAAGAGTTTTGTTTTGCTAAATCTAAAAAGGTCAAATATCACTTGTTTTGCATCAATCTTGATACAGGGTACTTATTATATGTTGTACTTTGGATGCCTAAAGCTTTTAGTCTACTAACCCATCATCCAAGGTTAGTTTTCACTATAAGTACAAAATATGTTTTGGACGGACACTATAATTTACAGTTTTTTACCATGTTCAATCTGAATTTTCTTTAAAATAAAAAACATCTATATTGATTCTGATTCTACATCCAACTCACAGGTTTATCATTACTTTGAGAAAAAAGATTATTAATTTAACCCTTTTGGAAGGGAAGATATGGTCATTTGTTCTGGGAATGTCATTTTCGAGCCTGAAACCTGAAAAACAGGCTTGGGGCTTAACAGGTTATAGGCCTACGTCTGTTTCCGGTTATTTTTATTTTTGAAATTCAGTTCCTGATGGACGCCAAAAACCCCGAGATTATGGAATTAAACAAATAAATAAAAACAAGGATAATTGTGTGTTATTGGTGAGTAAATAACAGTGTGTTATTTAGAAAAGAATAACAAATTAGAAGGAACAAAATATTTAAAAGAATACAGATTTCAGTATTTTGAGGTTCTGAGCCCCATTTATTTTCCTCACAGACGACAAAAAAAGTCCGACATTATACGATTTAAAATAAAAACAATAATCGTGGCTTAATATTGAGTAAGAACATGTTTTTATGAACCCCACAGCTTCCGGTCTTCCAAGACCCGAACGGACAATGGCAGGCACGAAACATACTACCAATAGAAATACATTGCTTTTAAAATCGTTCTGTGTGACACGAAAAAAAGGGGAAAATCGTGTTGGTAAACACGAATCAATAGATTAAATGTCATGACTATAACACTAAATGCCGTGAGACTGGGTTGACCATGGATGTATAAAGAGAACTGGATACTGTTCATTCCTACTGTATGAAAGTTGCTCAGTAGCGCATGAGCCCAAAACTGTGTAGTTTATTTAGCTAAAAAAAATGACATCACAGACTGACATGGCCACCATTTGGCCACTACAGTCATTCCAGAAAAATCTGCTTCAACGGACGGCGCACTTTCCTGGGGGCTTTGTTAGTACGATAGCTGTTTCGCATAAGAGTCCGCAGCCAAGCTAGCAGCTCTGTCAGGCTATTCTAAGGCGAAAACGTGCTCTGAGCTAAATGCCAATGTTCAAATGTTTTCTCAATAAATGCTTACATGCAGGTTATGATTACTCGGTTCAGCATTTAGTGTGTTAGCATGCAACGTTTACTAATGTGTACTGAACACAGCTGACGCTAGTGGGAGCCTAATTCGTTTTTAAAGTATTTGTATGTATTAAAGGTTTGAATGTATTTCTGAAAACACAAGCAACCATGAGATAAGTCAAAATGACCAGAGCACGGGAAAAACGTTTTTCTCAATGTGGCCATTTCATATTTATTTTTCCAGTTTCCAAATGATGGGGTTTTTGCAGTGTTCTGTTCCTCTAATTACGACTTGGACCCCCTCAAAAAAGCGACAGAGATAACAGATTAGTGTTTATCCTATATCCTTCTTACCTGTAGTCTGGCTTTAATGGTAAAATGTATATCCATTTCTGGAAGAATCTTGTTAAATGATTTCAGAAACCCCCAATGTGGACCATACCATTTCATAGCCTTGGCGTTAGCTGGATGTCCTGTCTGACTGCCTCACTCTTTTTTACGTCATGCATTCCAATGGAGACGCTGTCGCTTAATGTAAGTTGCTTCCTATCCATCTATTTTATTACATTTGATTTGAATTGTAATTTCAGACATATTGTTAAGCGGGCAAGATACTATAAGAGTTGTAGCCTTTAGTTTACTGAAGCATGCAACACTGTGCTCGGTTCGCTTTATTCGCCGCAGATACAATTGACAGTCATGGTATAATAGGCACTCTTGATAAAGACAATATATCTATCACTTTATGGTAAGGGTACATGAATCATCATGAATTCATGTGTGGCACCCCTGGGATGTGTGATGTTAGTAATTTAAATCAATGTTTTATGGCATAATTTAGTTAAAACATGCCATCAGTTAAAATGCTGACTTATACTGAAAAAACTGAAGTTTTCGCACAATCTCTGATGTCAAGCTTTTATTGTGAAAATACTTCCGGTTTGACTCCAGTCTGTGTTTATTTTGAAAAGCTTTCCGGAAGTAATGTCCGAAATACTAACAGTAACTTGACCTCAGTTGAACCATGAGCAACGTAACGTTTTCAAGCCGTTAAAATTAGATAAATAGAAAGTGAGGAAAGAGAATAAGTGTAGAAGAGGCGTGTTTAGATATGTATTGAATGTACAATGACAAAATCCTCTGTTTTGTACGATATTGGACAGTAGTGCAAGACGGGCAGAAGATCACGACACAGCCGCCATTGAAGAGGAGGAGCGATATGAGATATATATGCAGGTGACGGAATGCTGTGGGGCTCTCTCCTCGGCCGAACACTGCGTGAAGGAAAGCTGCAGCTCTCTTTTCACTGACTGCTTTCTGTCTGATTCACTACCATGCCTTTTTAAATTAAAGTTCCACCATTTGAAAACTTATACTAGAGACTGCATTTTGGTCTCATTTATCCTGAACTTCTCTCCTGGACTCAAGAAAAACGGCAAGCTAACATTTGGTGACCCCGATGTGATCTTGCTGAATAGGAGAGAAAACAAGCCGCTTTTCAACGGAGATCCTGCAGCCACAAATACACAAGGGCCCAGAAACATGGTGAGGAGGAGCCAGTTAAATCGAAGTTCTCCATAGCTTATGCAGAAACGTGTAGATTTGTGTGTTTTTGGCTAGCAGGGGATCCTGAAAATAGTTGTGCATTTAATGTTAAAACCACTAAATTTATAAAAGAATCACTCTAAAACCACATGGCGTTGTTCTGAGCCAGACAGGAGGTAAGTTTTGCTCTTCTTCTTTCACTAACACTGCATGCTTTTAATAATTTGAAAGTCGTTTTGGACGATAAAAATTGTTTCGGACAATACATTAAAAGTCGTTTTGGACGATAAAAGTCGTTGTGGACGAACAAGTCAGTACGGCTGATGTAGTGGTTATACTGTTCTGTTTTCAACCAAGATATTGCAGGGTGGATTACGGTAATCGGATTTACAGCAGCATTACGTTAAAATTTGACGACGGTCTGTTAATGGTCGCTGATAGGTCTCCATATATGTCCCATCCCTCGCGTGTCTAAACAGAAACAGATAATCACAAAACTAGATAGAAATGTTATTTTAAAGGGTGTTAAGTGTTGTTTTTTGTGTTTGAAATTCTATCAACCACTTTGTGACTTATCTCATCAGTGAGAGCCATTCTTCTTGAAAAACTCTTTGTCTGCAGGTCAGAGTTTGAAATAACCAGCCATCTTGTCTTGACCTCATGTTGACAAAATATCACAAGGCAGTCGCCATTTTGGGAAATGCAAATTCAAAGCACTCCTTTGTTTGTTAGGATGCAGCTGGTTTAATTTCCATGTGGTATTTTTCTTGTCACAGTTGGAAATAGAAAGCAATCAGGTCATCTATACTGTTGAGGTTTGGATATTGAAGGGAAAGATTATTGTATTTCTAAAGGTCCAATCTGATTTTTGAAGTGTTTCTGCTGGCGATTGTGTATTGGCGATTTTCAAAGTATTTCTTCTGGCAAGTGTGTTTTGGCTATTTTTGAAGTGGTCTTGTTTGCGAATGTGTTTTGTCTCGTTTGTGCTGTATTGTTTAACCATATTGGAATTCTCTTCGCATTATACCATATTTTTTAAGGAAAATAAGATTATTGTTAAAGAGGTTATTTTACAACAGCTACTCCTAGTGTATTGAGCTGGAAATTAAAACAGCGCACTCTGCTGGTAACACAGAATTTTTATACATAAGAAAGATCTCAGGGAAGATACAATAATATTCGGAAGTTTAATTTTAAGTGTTATAAAAGAACACATGCTTCATCACACACAGTTAGAATTGCAAGTGGTTTCTACTTGTAAGATGAGAAACCTTACATAATAGTCTTTCCAACTAGACTATAGAATATTCAAACACAAATGTATTGAAAATGAGATTTGCATAATTCCATTCACTTCAGGATACAGATTAAACACCAGATTTAGATTTGCACCATATTTCTATTTTCATATTTCAAGGTCAAAACCATACACTGTACACTTTTTTATTATTTTTAAGTTTCTGATTTTAAATTTGTATAATTTTTATTCCTAATACATTTTATTAAAAAACATAATTTTTAATTTACTTAATTAATCTAAAAAAACAAACAAAAAAACAACTCCCAGATTTAAAAGTAAAGTTAGGATGACATAGGATATTAATTATCAGAAACAAAGGTACTATTCTGTAGATTAGTGATTCACCTTTGATAAACTTAATAACCATATCCAACTGCTTAAGAAATATGTCACCAAAAGAAACTAAGTTAAGAGCAACCCCAGTGCCAGGGTCAACTGCAGACATCAAGGAAAAGGTACACATCAGATCAGATGCTACCACATATCAACCAGATAGGAAAAAAGTCTGGAAACAGATACAGGAACTGTTTCACCAATGGCAAACGAGAGGATTGATTCCAGCAGATGATCAACCTGGACCAACAAGAGCCCATAGAAAAGCTGTAATTCACTATGAAAATGGAGAATACCTGCATCAGCAAGAAGCTTGGGAGAAAGCCGGACAAACTTCTTGGCCTAAGCCTGGGAAAAATGCTATAAACAAAGCTGAAAACAGGAAAACAACTGTTACAATTCTGATATTCCATCTGAAATATATCAGCCAAGAATCGACAAATAGCATGTATGTGGTTCAAGATGCAGATCTGCCAGCAAAGAAAGACACAGCAGAAAAAACAGAAGAGGCTCCAGTCATCCAAACTTCAAAGCTCCATCCAAGCTTGACTGAAGCACCTCTTCCCTACAAGGCAGAACAAAACCTTTTCTTTCAACCCTCAATACAAGCCCCAACGTTCGGTATTTCAGGAGGAGTATTGAATTTGGATGGAGTCCCCACAGAAAGAAGTGTTAAAGAATTGGAATATGACATAAGAATGCTTACCAGTAGAACCAACCAGCTGCTGGAGGAACACAAACGCATGACAGCATTGCACGCATTAAGAGAAATGTCTACAGACAGCCAACTTCAGCGAGACATATTACGAACACCTATGTCGTTCCAGCCCGAAAAGAAACCTCCCTGTGCTGAGGCACTATCAATGGCAGGTTATGACACGCCGACTTTCCCTCTGTTACAGCCAGTAACAGCAGGGATGGTCACGCAGGAAAACTTCGGAGAGCAACAGGGACACAAACAAGTAACAGAAACAGAAGAAAGACGAAAAGCGGAGGAGGAGTATGATAACCGGATGGCAGAAAGAAGAAGAAAAGAACATGATTACCAAGAACTTCAGGAGCAAAGACGACAAGAAGAGGGAAGATTCCAGGAAAAAATAGCAGAAAGACAAACCGAACGTAGTCAAGACAGAGAAAAGGAAGAAAGAAAACAACAAATAACGGAAGATTGGGAAATATCTCAAACACCACACCGAACAAACCGAACTCTCCTGACCATTCCAAAGGACAGGAAGATGACAATGGCGGCACACAGTCAGAAAGCAGTAGACACTCCACACATCGAGAACAGACACAGCAACAAAGCGGTTTTGCATCTCCTACACCAGTATATACCTCCATGCCATTGATAGCTGCTGGAAAAGGAGTTCAATACCAACCATGGAGTCACAGGGACATGGAAGATTTAGTGGGAAAGCTGCCTCCACTCACAAAAGGAGGTCAGAAGTGGGTGACTAATCTGGAGAGATACACAGCCCAAGATCACCTGTGCTTGGGGGATATGAGGGCCCTGCTTGCTCGGATTGAAGGACGCTTTCAGGCAAAAGCAATAGATACTGAGGCCAATTGCACGTATCACCCAGATGACACTCCATTCAACCACATCAGGTCGAATTTTTGGGATGCAATTCGTCGCATCTACCCGACAACACGAAGTTTACATGCTCTCACAAGCTTGAAGAAGGAGCCGGGGGAAGACATGCATGCATTCTTGAAGAGATGTGAAGAAGTGTGGGAGGCTTGCACGGGTGAACGACATGATCTTTCTCCATCAGTTGAAATGTTGTGGAAGAACGCTGTCATAAAAGTCCTTCCCCCAGCAGTCCAGCTACGCCTGGAAGAAGTGGTGGGATTGGACAATAGAACCGCTGAACAATGGAGACAACATCTAATTCACCACGATCACAGATACCAGGCAAAAAGAACGGGACTTGATGAAGAAGACAAGATCCTAGCAAGGAGACTCTTGAAGATACAAATAGCTGAGAAAGATACCGAAGCCAATAAGAAAAAGAAAATGGCAAGGCAGATGCCAGCTGTAGCTGAGAAGGCCATACTAACAGAGAAGACAGGGCAGACGCCTACAACAGTTCAAACTCAGATAGTGCCAGAAAATCAGATGCAGGACCAACAGAGAGGAGGAGGAGGTTTCCGAGGAGGCAGAGGCAGAGGAAGAGGAAGAGGTCTCCGGTTTCAGGGATGTTACCATTGCAGCCAAATGGGCCATTGGTCCAGAGATTGTCCGCAACTACTAATGCAATACCCACCACAAGCACTAGACTGCGATGCTACACAATTTCAGCAGCCCCAGGCACAGCAGTATTATCCCGAAGTACAGCAAAAGCAACCACCTGTGTATGCTCCTGTCCAACTACAGCCACAAGCACCCATGTACCTGCCTTCACAGTATCAACAGAAGGGAGGTCCCAGTGGTGGCAGAGGATACCAGGGACAACCAAGAGGAGGAGGATTGCCAAACATGAACCAAATGCTACCGACAGCTTGGAATCAACCACAACAATGAGGAAGCTCAGAGGGCCAGACCACCAGGTGATGCATCTTCAGCCCAGAAGGGTATCTTGAAATCCAGCTATATTAAGCCACATCTGACACCACCAAGGGAGAGGTTGAATGTTATTTAAGAGATAGTGAGTAGCATATTGCATTTAAATATTAAGCATCCACAGATTAGAAGTAGCAAAGTAGAACATTAAGCAGACTATTTTTGTAATTATGAGAAAGATAGAGATTACGAGTGATGTTGTTCCCCCACACAGAAAACTATTGAGTCCACACAGCTAGTGAGGTCAAGACAATGGGTGTCCACCCAAAATATGAAGACGGAGGATCCTTACCAAGTCCTCCTGTTTACACCGACTGCAGTTCAAGGGACGGCGATACACCAGACGAGAAGCTGTTGAGACCTGAAAACAGAAACTCGATTCTGCTGTGGTGGAGTCTGGCTACAAAGGGAGGTGTTCCGTTAGGGTCGCTTGTCTCAAACCAGTGAAGAAGTCAACAAGAACCCAGCAGAACTAGAGAGTGACTGTTAGAGGGAGAACAGTGACGGAGCGACAGAGACTGGCACAACCAACCAACCAGTACATAGATAGACCCCGTCAGAAGACCGGGGCTGTGTTTAAAGGGGAACTTCATTTATTGTTAGTGGAAGTGTAGTTTTTAGTCAAACAATTATGTGATTTATGGAGTCAGATTACATTTATTCTCATAAATACCATTTTATAATAGGTCTGAAGTATCTGTTTTAAGGCATGAGCTGCTAACTAAATAGAATAACACTGATTGAGAGCGTAGATGAAGGAGTTGTAGGGTTTTTACAACAGTTTCAAAAATCAGTCTTTATCTATTTATTTTTGAGTGACTTTACTGATTTTTAATGTAGTGCGTAAGGCCATATCTAATTTTGAGTGAGGGGCACCAGCCCTTCATGTTCTCTGCATGTCACCTTTTTGTGAAAATAGTTCATATTTTCTCTCTAGTTTAGAGAAATATTATTTTATCATATGTTGGTTCAGCAGTGTCAGCCAAGCCTCTAATCCTAGAATTATTGAGACGCATTAGCGGAACCAGGGGTATTGTTTCTTGCAGAAACAATGATGCATAATACCATGACTAAAGCTGTTATTGAAACAAGTAAACTATTTTTGTACTAAAGGCAGGTTTTTAGTGAATATGTTTTTATACCATACATCATATGATATTTTTTGTATGCCTTAAGGGTACACGGAGAAGTTATATTTATTTAATACAACGTTATGGGTTTTACATGTTCTGTTCATAATAGGGTAATCATTGCAATATTAATTGAGCATGTTATGCTCAAAGGAGGGAGTGTCATGATTATACAGATATGTTGATTTCAGTGATGTAGTAGTTAATAAATAATAACGAGTAGATGACAACAAAAGGTATGCCGAAGTTTGGGCCTTCTCCAAGGAGGGAGTTGTCCAGCTTTGGATATCAGACAAATTGAAGTGTATGAATATGTCAAGGCTCTGAGTAATATTATCCAAGTCTTGTCTACACAGGTTCAGAGAACTGCAGAGACACCAGACGAGACACCAAAAGAGACTCCGTTTCGGCCAGGTGATTGGGTGAGGGTGAAAGTTCACAAAAGACAGTGAGATTGATCCCGGTGGGCGGAACCGTGAGAAGTTGTAACGAACTTCACATGCACTCCGGTTTAAAGGTAAAGATAAAAGGAGCAAATTGACACCACCTCACACATTGTCACCCTTCACTGGCACCTTCCAGAAATTATTGGAAGTTAGGACTGATTTGGCAGAGCTGGAACAAAACAATAAATAGAAATAAGAATAAGATAGAAACAGCTCAAAAGATGAATTGTTTTTAGATTTTATAGATAGTACACTAAAGTGAAAACCAATTTTTTGTTTTACACCTGAAAAATAGTCCAATTTTTGAATAAGTTATTTTTGTACTCACAATTTGAATTCTGTAACTGACACAACCATGGAGAAAATAGAGATTAAGTCGAGAACAAAGCCAAAGCAACTGTGGGTCCCCTAGGGATAAGAGTCAGAATAGCATTGTTGATTCAAAATTATTGAGAATTATTACAGTAGAAACAGGCTACCAACCCACAAGTACAGCTTTGTACGCACAAACTCTATGAACAAGATTCCCCAGCAGATTGTGGCGACATTGCACAGATATGTCCAGTCACAAAAGTTACTTATGTTCTAAATAACAGTGAGATTTAAAATGATGGAGGAAATATGGGGACGTTCTTTTATAGTGTGTGAAATATGAGGTGCTCGAAGCATGTAGGTATTTAAGTTTATAGACGAAAATGGTCTCCTAAAAGAGTTATTTGTCACAAGCGAGCTGAGAACCAAAGTGCAACACACGGGAAACCAGGGATAGTCGGTAACCAGCTTTATTGTAGGCAATAGGCTGGTAGGAGACAACACGGCAGATAGTAGGCAAAGGGCTGGTCGGGGACAGGCGAGGGGTCCAGGAGAAGGCAAGGCGGGAGTCGCAGGTACAGAACCGGTCAGGGAGCAGGCAAGGCAGAATAATCCGAGTACAGGCAGGGTCGGGAAACAGACGAGGCAGGATGGTCTGGGACAGGCAGGGTCGAAACCGGGAGAGCAATCTGGAGGTAAATACGGGAAAGACTGGCATAGTGCAAAGTACGATCTGGCACTGAGGTGAAAGTGAAGTGAGCCTAAATACTAAATGGAACTGATGGGTGTAACAGAGTGAGAGAGAGACAGGGTGTGGCTACCAGGTGACTCA
>CALSBZ010046886.1:6016978-6031604 GCA_943591055.1 Gobionotothen gibberifrons | reverse complement strand
GTGTAACAGAGTGAGAGAGAGACAGGGTGTGGCTACCAGGTGACTCAGGAATGTAAATGCAGAAAATAGGTGAGAAAGAAAGCAGAACTGTGACATTATTAGGAGTAAACATGTTACAGTGGGTGAAAGCAATGTTTTGGGATATGGTAAATTATTAGTAGACATTGATTGTGTTTAGAGGGCGTTTAACATCTAAAACAGATAGTATGATTAAGAGAATAGAGTGGAAAGGATTGGATTTATTTTGCCTCAGTGTGTTAGAATTAGCTATAGATAATGCGTCCCGAGATCTCTCTCTCTCTCTCTCTTTCTGCCTGAAAGACTGCTACGACCCCATCTCCAGCAGACAAATGACCTCACCACAAGAGACTCCTCCTTCTCCATCGAACAGACAGAGAACTCGAGCTGAATCATCTTCACCTGAGGCATCCAGGACCAAGACAGCATGCTGAAAGAGGTATAATCTCATCGGTCCCTCAAGACAGGACATGAAGTTGCAAGCTGAGCTACGAGACTTTGCCATGAGACATGAGAGCAGAATACGCCCTCCATGCAACAGCGAAGAGACTGTACAGGAGGAGATGAAATGCAAAGCAGTTGGGCCACTGAAGAGAGTTGCAGAGGAAGGAGGAGAAGACAGGACGGAGGAGATGTCAGGGACCAGCAGAACGTGAGGGGGTCGTGGCTTGACGACCAGAGGGGGAGAGAAGGAAAACGGGAGTCAGTTTACACATAAATACATTTATTAAATAGGAAACTATTAAAGTAAAATGAGAGAATAATCCTAAAACACACTGAGGGTAAAACATATTATTCAATCTTTTCATTATATAAACAAATTATTCTTTTAGAGATTCTTATTCATGTGTGAATTTGGGGAAGATTTAATTTGTTACAATATAGATCTACAGTTGAAAGGGATAGTTTTAGTAACCACTCTATGAATGCAGACACATCTGTATTTGTATGAAAAATGTTAAAGGTAGAGCTAGTACCAAGCCACAGATGATATTCCAATCTAGAGTATTGATTTCACCATTGTAGCATCGTTTTTACCAGAGGAGAACGTTTAGGGGAGAAGTAACATTTGTTTGTCGTCCAAGAATAGAGTTTTAAAAAGAAACCGGGCAAAGAGAGATTGCACAATTTTAAAGTAATATAATTGGGAGTAATACATGCGGGGCCTCGGATCACTCATTGTAATGGTGCATATTTTTGAGAACCAATATCCATCAGGGAGAAAGGGTCGCTCAACTCACCCTGCAGATGTTCTAAATCTTATTTGCAGCTTCACAGTGTCACGGTCCAAACTGTGTCCCTGTTTGTTCCCCTGTGTGTGTGGAGGAGGTGTGGTTTCCCTGGCAAGCAGCAGCCTGATTGCTCTCACCTGGCCGTCCGACTCAGCTGTCCTCCATCAATCCAATCAGGACAGCTTATCTACACCAGTCTCCCAGCAACTCACCGCCAGATTGTTTTCTACATCAGTGGTATTACATCCTCCTGGCTGCTCATTCAGTGTTTCTGTCTGCGTGCCTTTTCGTACCTGTTTGTAATTAATCTCTACCTGTGTTTCCAGTGCAATCCCTCGGCCATCATCCACCAGAGCTCTCAGCCCAGCCTGTTCTGCCTACCTCCACTCCGGACCTCCATTATCCTCAAACCTGCCTGAGTCTCCGGAATAATAAATCATTTAAACATCTTCAGTCTTTGCCTGCGCCTGGGTCCTGTTCAAAACACAATCCTAACAGAACAATCTGGCCACCATGGACCCAGCAGGCTCGGACCAAATTCGTGAGGCTCTCACCAACCAAGGCGCCCTCGTGGGCCGGCATGACCAGATGCTCAGAGAAATAATGGATAACCTCGCATCACTATCCGACAACGTAGCACGGATGGGACATCACCTCAACCAGGTTTCAACTCATCATGTTCCGCCTGCTCCTGAGGATTCCGCTCCCCCACAAGTGCTAGCACCGGTTCCAGCCCAGCTCGCTCTCCCTTCACGTGAGCCAAATATCCCCACTCCAGAGCGGTACGCAGGTGCCTTAGGGACATGTAAATCCTTCTTAATGCAGTGTTCTCTTGTGTTTGAGCAGCAGCCGTCTGCCTATGCTAACGACAGAGCTAAGATTAGCTATATGATAGGTTTACTTACCGGTAGCGCCCTAGCCTGGGCATCAGCTGTATGGGAGAGTCAGTCCAACCTTTGTTATTCTTATTCAGAGTTTGCAGAACAAATGAAGAAGATATTCCACCATCCTGTCAGCGGTAGGGACGCTACTAAACGCCTCCTCTCACTGCGACAGGGCTCCCGTAGTGTAGCCGAATACTCAGTGGAATTTAGGACCTTAGCGGCAGAGGCGGGGTGGAATGACACAGTGCTTCAAGGGTTTTTTCAAGCAGGGCTAACTGATTCTGTTAAGGATGAGCTAGCAGTGAGGGATGAATCAGCTAACTTGGATGAGTTGGTCTCCCTAGCCATAAGACTGGATAACCGCCTTAGGGAGCGCCGTAGGGAAAGAGCCAGCCGATCTCCTGGGTCACTCCCCACTCGCCCTGTCTCGTCTCCTCTCACGAGATTCAGGTCGGAGACTTTTCCAATCTTTCCATCTGAAGTCTTTCCTCCTCTCCTGTCTTCAGAGGAACCGATGCAGCTAGGCAGAGCCTGACTCACTCCCCAGGAACGTCTCCGGAGAATAAGAGAAGGACTTTGTGTCTACTGTGCTCACTCCGGTCATCTCGTGGACACATGCCCCCAGCGCCCAAAAGAGGGTGCTCGCCAGTAGCCCTCCGTGACTTTCTGACCCATTCAGTATTTGTTTATCTGGATGATATTCTAATATTCTCACAGACCATGGAGGAACACACCCAACATGTGCAGCAGGTTCTACAAAGGCTCCTCGAGAACAAGCTGTTTGTCAAGGTAGAGAAATGCAAATTCCACGTGGATTCAGTGGATTTCCTGGGCTACATCAATGAGCAAGGTCAGCTGAGAACAGACCCAGAGAAGGTACATGCAGTGTCTCAATGGCCCAAACCTTCCACCAGGAAGCAGCTCCAACGTTTTTTGGGCTTTGCAAATTTCTATCGCCGGTTCATCAGAGACTACAGTCGTGTTGCCGGTCCTCTCAACCAACTCACCTCCCCAGCAGTCCCCTTCTCGTGGACTCCTCAGGCTGAGGCGGCCTTCTCTGAGCTGAAGAGACGTTTCACCTCGGCTCCGATTCTTACGAATCCTGACCCATCTCTTCAGTCTATTGTTGAGGTTGATGCATCCAACACCGGTGTGGGGGCTGTTCTATCACAACGCTCAGTCTCCGACCAAAAGCTTCACCCTTGTGCTTTTTTTCCCCGACAACTGACAGTCCCTGAGCGCAACTATGATGTTGGCAACAGGGAGCTGCTTGCTGTAAAGCTTGCGCTGGAAGAATGGAGGCACTGGCTGGAAGGCACTGAACATCCATTCATTGTGTGGACAGACCACAGGAACCTGGTCTACATACAAACTGCCAAACGACTAAACTCCCGTCAGGCACGCTGGGCATTGTTTTTTGGCAGATTCAACTTCACCCTTACCTACCGACCTGGTTCTAGAAACCTTAAACCGGATGCATTGTCCCGGCAGTTTGCAGTGGATCCGGATCCCATAGCTCCTGACACCATAATTCCCGCTACCAGAGTGGTGGGCGCTGTGACATGGGAGATTGAGAACTCAGTGAGGGAGGCACAGAGAGACCATCCAGATCCAGGAAATGGTCCAAATAACCGTTTGTTTGTACCTGACTCTGTCCGCTCACAGGTTCTCCTATGGACCCATGCTTCCCGCTTTGCCTGCCACCCGGGTGCGAATCGGACCCTATCCCTCCTGAGACGACACTTCTGGTGGCCTTCTATGGAAGTGGACTCACGAGCCTTTGTGCTGGCCTGCACTGTTTGCGCTCGTAGCAAGTCTTCACACCAGGCCCCCATCGGTCTACTCCAGCCTCTCCCAGTCCCTAGTCGTCCCTGGAGTCACATCGGCCTAGATTTTGTTACCGGCCTCCCGGTTTCCCAGGGTAACTCGACCATTCTCACAATTGTCGATCGCTTTTCCAAAGCAGTTCATTTTGTGCCTCTTCCTAAACTCCCCACAGCCTCTGGAACTGTTGACCTCTTAGTCAATCATGTGGTCCGGCTTCATGGCATACCAACAGACATTGTTTCCGACCGAGGGCCACAGTTCATATCTCAGGTATGGAAAGCATTCTGTCGAGCACTTGGAGCATCTGTCAGGCTCTCCTCAGGCTATCATCCTCAGACTAACGGGCAGGCCGAAAGAGCCAATCAGGACCTTGGAACTGCACTTCGCTGTGTCACCTCCCGGAATCCCACCTCCTGGAGCTTACATCTGCCCTGGATTGAATACGCTCATAACTCACTGTCTAGTGCTGCCACCGGTATGTCCCCATTTGAATGTTCTCTTGGATATCAACCCCCTTTGTTCCCAGCCCAGGAGGACGAGATCGCAGTTCCCTCTGTCCAAGCCCATCTCCGTCGTTGTCGGAGGATTTGGAAGGATGCTCGCTCTTCCCTTCTCCGCTCCGATGAACGCAATCGGCGTATTGCAAACCGCCACCAGACCACAGCTCCCCAGTTCCAACCAATCAAAAAATATTTCTTTACAAGCTGAGTCTAAGAAGTTGAAACCACGTTTCATTGGACCCTACGTGATTGAGCGCATAATCAACCCATCTGCTGTTAGACTCAAGCTGCCTCCCTCCATGAGAATTCACCCCACCTTCCATGTGTCTCAGTTGAAACCAGTGTTTTCCTTGCCTTTGTCTTCAGTCTTTGCCTGCGCCTGGGTCCTGTTCAAAACACAATCCTAACACACAGGGAGCGCACGGCACCAGATTATGAGTTTGTTTCAGAATAAGACAACCTACCCCCAGAAACAGAGATGGATGTAAAAGATGATATGGATGTAGATGATGAGATTGTCCAAATCATGTGAAAACCGAACAAGCCACAATGCTAAGATGGAGTGAATCCATTTCAAATTACTTTACACTATTCCAAAATAGTTAATTTGTATTCTTTATTCTTGTATACTATTCTAATATAGTACGTTTTGTGTTTTTTTATTACTTTGCACTATTCAGAAATACTCTGTTTCTATAACACTTTGTAAAAACAAGTGCCTTAACACTGAGCGTGGTCTGTGAACAGTTTGTGAAAGGAGGGAGAAAGAAATGTTCCAATACCAAGCCATGCTGCTATTTTTGGGAATGATATTGAATGTTAACACTAGAAGTTATGCACAAGGGAAACTTTTATGTTTGAGCACCATCAAAGTATTTTTGTATTTTATAAAGTTGAGGTTATTGAACCATTCCATTTTGATTGTATGATTTTATATGAGTTATGTACTATGTAAAGTTCAGATGAAGAACTCATTGATTTCAGTATTATGTACACACCTTTTAAGGTGTGTAAGGAGGGACTGTTAGTAATTTAAATCAATGTTTTATGGCATAATTTAGTTAAAACATGCCATCAGTTAAAATGCTGACTGAAAAAACAGAAGTTTTCGCACAATCTCTGATGTCAAGCTTTTATTGTGAAAATACTTCCGGTTTGACTCCAGTCTGTGTTTATTTTATTTAAGTAATGTCCGAAATACTAACAGTAACTTGACCTCAGTTGAACCATGAGCAACGTAACGTTTTCAAGCCGTTAAAATGAGATAAATAGAAAGTGAGGAAAGAGAATAAGTGTAGAAGAGGCGTGTTTAGATATGTATTGAATGTACAATGACGAAATCCTCTGTTTTGTACGATATCGGACAGTAGTGCAAGACGGGCAGAAGATCACGTCACAGCCGCCATTGAAGAGGAGGAGCGATATGAGATATATATGCAGGTGACAGAATGCTGTGGGGCTCTCTCCTCGGCCGAACACTGCGTGAAGGAAAGCTGCAGCTCTCTTTTCACTGACTGCTTTCTGTCTGATTCACTACCATGCCTTTTTAAATTAAAGTTCCACCATTTGAGAACTTATTCTAGAGACTGCATTTTGGTCTCATTTATCCTGAACTTCTCTCCTGGACGCAAGAAAAACGGACAAGCTAACAGTGACCACATTGATATAATAATTAGTATTGTTTGGAGTTGGAATGTGCCTTTGTTTTGTACATCTGTCTATTCTCATTTCGTTGGCGGGGTTGAGCAGTGCATTTGGTAGTGTGGCGGAACGTTTGTGATTCCGGGGACTGGTTAGAGGGACGGACTTCTGGTGTTTCCTCAGAAGCAATCTGGAAGGAAACCAAACCAAACCAGATGGTGCGAGTGAGATAGTGTGTCTGAAGGCTCCCGCCCACTAAATATTTTCATACATGTGAAGTTATCAATACATTTGCACCTTTTGAAAGGTATAGTTTAGTTAGTATTATACTGGATGTTTGTTACACAAGTATGCTGTAGTGTTTGTAGCATTATGATTCTCTAGTTCAGTGGTTTTCAAACTGTGGGGCGCGACCCCTGGTGGGTCGCGGAGGTACTGCAGGGGGGTCGCGGGAAGATTTTTTTATTTAATTTTTTTTTTTACCAGTTTTAATTAGGCCAAATTAATTCACAGTATCTATTACAAGCACTTTTGTTCATGTGTAATATGAATAATAAAATATAAAATGATAGTTGGATCTTTGTATCTTATTATTATTAGCAGAGAAAATGTAATGTTTTTACAACAATATACAATTAATCCTACCAATATAGATGGGAACCGGGTTGGGGGGTCCCGAAAATATTTCCAATACCCAAGGGGGTCCCGACTGAAAAAGTTTGGGAACCACTGCTCTAGTTAAATGCATTTTAGTGACCTGCAATGAATGGCAGAAGGGTAATAGTCGAAATTACAGTTTCAAGGGACATATAATACAGGTTTAATACTGTAAAACAAAATGTATGAAAGGTACAAAAGATTAATGAATGTAAAGTTCAGCTTGAATGTGTGTTCGTCACAGAAGGGGTTATTGACAGTGGATATTGATGGAGCTGTCAGAAAAGTGAATTATTAAGTAAATACACTGAAATGCACAAGAGAATTAAGATGTTTAAATATGTTTGTGTAATAAAACTACCAGCAGAAGCAATCTGGAAGGAAACCAAATAACCGTGTCCTCATTGCTCCTGTCTCACCTGCTCATTACAGGTACATCACTGTTACTGTGGTCCTCATATCGGGGACCCGTAACAGTTCTTGGGGGCTCGTCCGGGATTGGCGCCACCTACTGGTCGGGAGCTGATCCATTAATGACTTCTAGGACCAATACCGGAGCTGATGCGAGCAGAGAGCTGTAAGCTGGAGCAGACGTGGAACCGTTGCTGAACTGAGTGATCCATCGTGAGTGAATTGGAAGAGCTGCTGTGGAGAGCAAGGACTGGGAGCAGTTCTTTACCAACAGCAGGACGAAAAGCTGCGAGTCATTGGCTATGGGTCACGAACCTTGACACCAGCTGAAAGGAATTATCATTTGCACAGCGGCAAATTAGAGTTCCTCGCGCTAAAGTGGGCAGTGTGTGAGAAGTTTAGAGATTACCTCTTTTATGCTCCTCACTTCACCATCTACACTGAGAACAATCCACTTACTTATGTTATGAGCACGGCCAAACTCAATACGTTGGGTGGGGGAGTTGTCAGACTTCCGCTTTAATATTAAGTACAGACCTGGAAGAATGAACATTGATGCGGATACACTGTCCCGTATCCCTCTTGATATTGACCACTACATGTCAACGTGCACAGAAGAGTTGTCGCAAGATGTGGTGAGTGCAACCTGGGAAGGAGGTCAAGCAGCTCAGAGAAAGTTCAAGCCCAAAGGGAAGACCAAACGATTGGAGAGATTGTAAGGCTAAAAGAAGTTAGTGATAAACTTTCAGATGATATGAGGAGGTCAGTCAAGGGAACCGCGTGTAAGTCTACACCTTGAAGATGGAATCCTATATCGGCGGACACCAGAGAGAAAACAGCTTGTCCTACCTCTGAAATATCAGTCTTTTGTCTTGAAGCACCTTCATGATAACATGGGACATGTAGGCACAGAGAGAGTCATTCAACTAGCCAAAGAAAGGTTTTACTGGCCTCATATGAAAAGATTCATAGATGATTATGTGACAAAGAAATGCTGTTGCATTAAACAGAAGAAACCAACGGTGCATGTGCGTGCACCAATGAGTAGCATGAAGTCTAATTCACCCCTTGAATTGGTCTGCATTGACCATTTGCACCTTGAGAAAAGTAAAGGAGGCTATGAATATATCTTGGTGGTAGTCGACCACTTCACAAGGTTCACACAGGCCTATGCAACCAAAAATAAATCCGGACGGACAGCAGCAGAGCGGATTTATAATGACTTTATACCCCGTTTTGGGTTCCCCAACAAACTGCACCATGATCAAGGAAGAGAATTCGAGAATGATCTCTTTCGAACACTCGGGCAGCTCGCTGGAGTAGGTCACTCTCGAACATCTCCTTACCACCCGCAAGGTAATCCAGCTGAGCGGTTCAACCGAACTCTGTTACAGATGCTGCGAACGCTGACAGACAAAGAAAAAGAGACATGGAAAGAACATCTTCCACAGGTTATACACACGTATAACTGCACACGTCACAAATCAACCAGTTATTCGCCTCACTTTCTGCTCTATGGTCGTCAACCTCGTCTCCCTGTGGATCTCCTGTTCGGCCTGTCAGAGGAGACAGATCCAGTGACACACAAAGGATATGCTGAAAAATGGCGCGAGAGGATGACGGAAGCATATCGGATTGCTACTGATAACAGTCTGGCATCTAGATCAAAGGGCAAGTCCTATTATGATCAGAAGGCGAGGGGAGTGGTTCTGAAGCAAGGGGATAGAGTGTTAGTCAGGAACCTAAGTGAGCGCGGAGGGCCTGGTAAATTGCGTTCCTATTGGGAGAAGAGGATATATGTGGTAAAGGAACAGGTTTCAGATAACCCAGTATATGTCGTCCATCCAGAAAGTGATGCAAAAGGGAAAACCAGAACCCTGCACAGAAACCTGCTTCTGCTTGTCAATGACTGGCCAGTGGAATTCCCACCACTGTTAGTCAAACCAACCTCAAAGCCACCACAGAATCAAGGAAGCCATCCAAGGAGACAAAGGGACGTGAGAGACCAAAATGCTGAGACATCTGATTCAGAGGATAAGTCAACAGGAGGTTACTGGCTGAGGATACCAGCAAATCGGGTTAAGCCTAACATAACAGTTACTCCAAAAAGACCAAATATGTTAAGAAGAGAACAGACATCAGTGCGGGAACCACATTCTTCTGAGGAGATGTTTGGAAAGACTACCAGGAACTCTGGTGTAGAGAGACGGTTAGAGTTCGAAACTTTACCTGGCATGGAAATTGTGCAACGGGAAGCTGGAGAACAGGCTAGAGGTCTTTGTGAAGAAGAGTACTCGTCAGACAGGGGTGAACTTCAACTTGAGGATGAACCGGAAATCTCTCATCAAACTGACTCAGAGGAGGACAAGGAGCAGACAACTCCTAATGTACCTCAGAACGAAGATGAGCAAGAGTTGCCTCAACGTGAATGTCCCGAGGAACGGGTACAAGACCCTGAACCTTACTCACCTGTCCCACTGAGACGGTCTACTCGGGAGAGACGACCAGGTCAAATCCTCACCTACTCATCTCTTGGCCACCCAACATACCAGTCGGGTCCAACAGTAGATGCTATGGATACATACCTCATGCCCTACACTCACCTTTGGTATTCACAAACATGCCCACCATCATTCCATTACACACCCCTCATTCCATATCCCCATTCTCCATTTGCATGTCCCATACAAGGTTATGGGGGGGGGGGTGCTAGTGGAGTACTTCAGGAAAGTCGACGGGGGGGGGGGGCTAGTGGAGTACTCCGTGACCACAGAGCGTGACCGTTGTGATCAGCTGTTTTAGCGCAGTTCTCCAGTGAAGGGGGGGGGGTCTCCCTCCGCAGCCGGTTTGGGTAGTTTTGGCACAATTCCGTTGTACAGACCGACGTTAACAGCAGCCCTGTCTGTGCATATGGAGACCGACTCTGTCGTCCGGTGATCTAACTGCCTTCTGGAAAAGCTTCACAAGTACGTCGGTACGCAAATGCGCTTTGTGACAGTACGGTACGGTACGCATTTCGGATTGTTGCCACGCATGCGTACCTGCGTACCAGTTATGTGCACCCCTGCATATAATACAGGTGTAATACTGTAAAACTAAATGTATGAAAGGTACAAAAGATTAATGAATGTAAAGTTCAACTTGAATGTGTGTTTGTCACAGAAGGGGTTATTGACAGTGGATGTGTGTTGATGGAGCTGTCAGAAAAGTGAATTATTGAGTAAATACACTGAAATGCACAAGAGAATTAAGATGTTTAAATATGTTTGTGTAATAAAACTACCAGCAGAAGCAATCTGGAAGGAAACCAAATAACCGTGTCCTCAATGCTCCTGTCTCACCTGCTCATTGCAGGGACATCACTGTTACTGTGGTCCTCATATCGGGGACCCGTAACACATGCATGACTTAATGCATGAAAAAGCATGAATTCATTCATGTAGTACTTCATGAACTATCAGTAATGTACAAGGATTAATAGTATATCATGCATGACTTAATGCAGGAACAATACCTTAATTAATGCATCAACTAAGGTATCTCAATCATTGTTACGTACCGCAGTTGGTGCTTGTGTGTGTGTGCTGTTGTGTGTGTGTGTCTCTCTCTCTCCCTGATTGTCTTCAGGTGCAGCCTCTCCCCCAGGTGCTCCCAATCCCCAATCAGGGGGTCCTTAAAGGACCTGAGGAAGGCTGCAGTGGCCCCTCTCCTTCTCCTCTGGCTGCATGTGTGCAGCATGTCTCTGTCTCTGTGTGAGGCCTGTGTTGTTGTGAATTGTTAGGAGATGTGCTCCAGTTTACCTTTTTGTGTATTGTTTAATTTAGTCACTTTCTTTTAGAAGAAAGTTGTTCTTAGTTACTTTAAGTTTGTTTTGCAAATTAGCTGGTGAGCCTCTTTTCTTTTCTATTAATTAAAGCATCACGTTGTGGCTTCAGCAGTCAGTTTCCTCTCCTCTTTCTCTCGACCGGTTGTGTTTGTGTTTTGTTACTTCCCTTTGTACCCCTAGTTTAGGAGGGAACGTAACAATCATCATGACTTCTGAGTTATTAATGATGTTCATGTTTTCTTCATATAGATCTGCGGTTAAAGTGACAGGCCAAAAAACTGACCAGTCACAGCAATTCCAAGTGTTGTAATCATGATTAACTAAGCATTATTTTGTCATTACTTTATCATGTTTGTGCCCGTTCAAATAAAGTGGTGACCCGGTCTGTCGGTCACAGCAGTGCATGTATTCTGTATTGTAAAGTGTTGTAATCATGATTAACTACAAATCAATAATTTGGCAGTTTAGGGGAAACTAAACTGAGAAACTTTTGAAAGAACATCTTACAGTTATAGAATGGACTTACTGGCTTGGAAACAGGCATAAGAAAGGACCTCTCGGTCGTTTACTGAAAGACATTCGGGTCATGTTTCCCTGAACCACCAAGAGCTCACTGACTTCAGATATGAAGAAGATGGACATTTCAAGATAGCCCCTGTTCGTGCCTCACATCTATTATCATTACATATGAGTCAGGTGTTTTTTTTCTGAAAGATTTTTCTGTCACTTTAACTGCAGAAGACATGAACATCATTAATAACTCAGAAGTCATGATGATTGAGATACCTTAGTTGATGCATTAATTAAGGTATTGTTCCTGCATTAAGTCATGCATGATAGATTATTAATCCTTGTACATTACTGATAGTTCATCAAGTACTACATGAATGAATTCATGCTTTGTCATGCATTAAGTCATGCATGAATTCATGATGATTCATGTACCCTTACCATAAAGTGTTACCCAAAGACCTTTGTTAACTGTACTCTAGTGAACTCTGCATGCTCACGAAGCAGCAATCCACCCCACTCACCCCAGCCTCAACTGACTGTTCCCTTAAAGGAACGATACACTCACTGCAAAAATCACTGCTTCTCAACATATGGGGGAACAACCATGGCGGTTGTTGTTTTTAGGAAACATTTTACTGCGGCACATTTATGACTTTGCTTTTGCCTTTTGACATTCCACTTTCCAAGAAACAACCCTGTGGCCTCTCTACTCCAACACTTTCCATTCCTTCAGCTTGTTGCTGTCAGAATAGGGAGGCCCTTCTCCATCCAGGGAATCCTGACCCAGATACTGAGGCAACAGCAGACTCAGTGTGTAGAGTTCAGCAAGTTCACAGAGATCTCCTTCCTTACCGGCTCCAGCCCTTCGACATCATCTCTATCAATACGAATGACCTACTTTCAAGACCGAGAGTCAATAATCTATAGGCCTTTGTGAGTCCCATCAAATAGATAAAACTCTTTGTTTGTCAGTGTCAGAAATCTTTATGTTTCATGATATTAACACTGGCTCGATTTCAAGAATTGTAATGCTCAATCAAGGCCAATCAAATGTGCAACGAATCGAGACGCATTGAAAAGCTGTGAATGACAATTTGTGAAACAGGGAGCCAGGAAGTATTTTGCCTTCTCTGTCGATACTATTTAGAAGCTTTTCTGTCAACTCTGAGAGCCTCGGTGCTGCACGGGGAGCTGGTGTGATGTGGGGCAAAACAGGCTGTCAGGAGGCAGAGGACATGGCGGTGCAAGGAGCTCTTCGTCTAACTCCATTCCTGCTCTGGTGTAAATATTTGGCATTCTTAGTGTAAGGGTGGGCTTTGGGTAACGGGGCACCTCACATTCTAGGTCAGGCGTTAAATGACCACTTACATGATTGTACGGAGCATTTTCATCTCTTCTATGGATCCAGACTAATCTCCTCCTCTGTGGCCTCCGCATTATTTCTTTACTGGAGCATGGTGGTCTTCTCGTGTATGAATGTGCATCTTTGTGTGCATGCATGCCTGTGATTCTCCTCCGCACGTGCCAGCACCCCTATGTTACACACGGAGCAGTTTGAATCCCAATCCATGAACTCACTGACCTGTCAGTCACTTTGGACAGTTTGAGTCATCAGGTTTGCCTGCACTGTGTGCTGATGACTCCGCTGCTGCCTGAGAAGGTCAGCTATCTCGGTTTATCACTTATCTCTCTGCCTGCTGAAGTCCTCCCTACAAACACTAACTGATTTCAGTGTAAGAATCAGAAAGAAAGAGTCGCAAGAGTATTCAGGGTGATATCTGCAAGACGAGGTCAGAAATCAGCACTTTTGGTCAATTCATGAGGCTTCAATTAACTTTAAACAAATTATCCACCCAGCATTAAGTGAACTAGATATCTAGCACTAAAGAGGTTAATCTGACAAAGAAAAATCAGTGTAACATTTGTTTAATCTTTCTTATTTCATGCTTGGGACGCACAATCATTATTTGATAATTATTTTACATAAATTACTCAATTGTTTTGCTCTGTTATGTGCAGTCAAGGTATACAGGACATAAAGAGGTTTTATTGTTGTTTTATTTCATATTTTCTAAAGCCGTAAGGCAGAGGTGTATCTTGTCTGGGTTTTGTCTGGGTTTTAGGTGAGGCTTTACAGTATGCATTTAATTATGGTGTATATGTTCCATGAATGAGTACATTCAGTCGCTTTATTGTGTTCCTGTTCCTGTTCCTTTACGCTCACCAGACTAGATTTAAATAAACAAAAACTGTTAAATAAATGTAGTTTACCGTGCAATACATTTATGATTTATGTTGTAAGTTCTTATAATGCATCCAGACTGAAGCTCATATGACTGAAAGATAATCACTGATTAGATGAACACATAGCACAAACATTCATCCTCCATATCATTTATTGTGAAACATATTTCAGTCACTTATTTTTCAGGAGGTCAGAGGAGGATATTGTGCAGGACTGTTTGCCCACAAAAGAACATGAGGAGAAAACATGTTTTCTCTTTGACTTGCACCCTGCGCAGTGCCAGCTGTTAGCTGGATGCCAATGTTACCTTGTGTTGAAGGTAAAGCCTTGCTCAACAACCTGCAGATCACGCTTTGTTCTGTTTGAGTAATACAACTGGAGTGAACTCACAGAATGTTCTAACCTGATTCCATTATTCCACAAATAAAAGTTATCTTTTCTCATATTGAATATTATTATTTCCCTTGGTCTTTAGTGGTTATGTTTTTGGTTCTATTTGTTGCTGTTTTTGTTTGTCATCAAAAATATACTTGATTTTTCTGTGAAATTTGGAGGAAGGGCCAAGGAAAACAGTAGCTTTTTTTTTTTGTCCATGCTTTTCACACAACGCATAGATTTGTTTTCTTAGTGAATCATCTGTCTGTTTTATTTGCAAATGGGCCAGAAAATACATCTGTTTTGCGATGATTTTGTCTTTCGATCCTCATGGTTAAAGTAACAAAATACCTTTATCAGGTACTACAAAGCCCTCTAATCAATACTTTTTATGCTGTTTGTTAAATCCGTACAAAACAGCAAGGAAGTTGGATTAAACAAACAAAAATGGTGTGTGTGTGTGTGTGTGTGTGTGTGTGTGTGTGTGTGTGTGTGTG
>CALSBZ010046886.1:6004242-6016471 GCA_943591055.1 Gobionotothen gibberifrons | reverse complement strand
CACACACACACACACACACACACACACACACACACACACACACACACTGCAATCTGTCAAATATTTGCCCACGGTCCAGAAGTGTGGCCGTAGTATTTGCTCTGCCAAAGTTTCGATTCCTCCACTCTGTAACACGGTTCAAGCGAACCGCGTCACCTCCGATGTTGCCTGTGTGTTTATTTATAAAGCGAGGGGGGGCAGGGGGGGACTTCCTCGGTCTATCAGGGGTCATGCGGCCCTCCCAACGTGGATAAATGAAAGGTGGGCTCGACGGCCGCACCATGCTGGACCGGCCCCTGATTGGTTCAATGCACGGCAGGAATACACACTCTCAGGGTATATATAGTGCGGTAAGGTGTGATACTTCCAAGAAACGAGAAACCTCCAAGATTATAAAGAAGAGCTACGGTTGAACATTTTTTAAAGAGAAATAAAAATCGATTTGAGGATGAGGGCTCAGATACAAAAAGTTCCTCAGATTGTTGAGTTCCTGAAAAAGAAGTCTGTCGGACTGCAGCACTTCAAGCCCACATCCTCTGTGTGCGTGCTGGAGGAGAAGGATGCTGTGGAGGCTGTGCGCTGCCCTCACGCTGCCTCCAGGGCGCACAGCCTGGACGCGATCCCGGGACCCACCAAGTGGCCGCTCGTCGGCAGCATGTTCGAACTGCATCGGAAAGGAGGTCTGAACAGGCAACACGAGGCACTGGTACAGTAAAACTAACAACTTGACAACATATTTTCTACAATAATTGCGCGAGAAAATGTTTTTAAACGCCATGTTGACTAATTAAAAAATATATTTCAGGTTGATTATCATAAGCAATATGGGAAGATTTTCCGGATGAAGCTGGCCTTTTTTGATTCGGTGAACATCGGCTCACCTTGCCTGCTAGAGTCGCTTTACAGGAAGGAGGGCAAGTACCCGCAGAGACTGGAGATCAAACCGTGGACAGCATACAGAGATCTGAGAGACGAGGCGTACGGACTGCTCCTTCTGTAAGTACACTTTTCATTTCTTCATATAGTAATGTGTCCGTAAATTGTCGGATTAAAGTGCGCAAAGTTTTTAAAGCTGTTTGTGTTTGCAGGGAGGGGAAAGACTGGCAGAGGGTCAGGAGCGTTTTCCAGCAGACACTCATGAAACCCACAGAGGTAGTGAAGCTTGACCGCAAAATAAATGAGGTAAGAGGCTTTAAATACCATAATGTGTATTTTATATGTGTTTGATTTTGATCGATGACTGACGGCTTGTGTCTGTAAATAGGTGTTGATGGACTTCATGGGGAGAATTGGACAAATACACGTCAATGGAAGGATTAAAGACCTTTACTTCGAGCTAAACAAATGGTCGTTTGAGAGTAAGTTATACTTTTCTTACTCAATATTTTTTATCATCAGTTATTTGGTGCTTATAATTGTATCGATCCTATGATTAGTGTAAAAATCTGTAAAAAAAAAATAGCAGAAGAAAATGGTTAAAAGTGTCTTTAAATGTCCAAAAATGTTAAGTGTGCTTTCACATAAATAAAGATAACAATTTTCACTTAAGCATCTGGAACATGATTGAAAAAGATTAATGTATAAAACATTTTTGAATCAGCTTTACAGCTCTTTATGTTGTTTGCCTATAGCTTAAGAATGCATGCTAAAATAACAGTTTTATACATAAGCCATGCTATTTTCATTACCTCCATCTTTGAAAAACAAATGTATATGACAAAGTTGTAGTTTGACATATTTAATTGAAAACCCTTCCTGATTATATACATTCAGCTCAGGCTCTAAATCTTACTTTTTTGTAACTTTTCTTCATCGTTCAGCCATCTGCCTCGTCCTCTACGACAACAGATTTGGTCTCTTGAAGAAGGAAGTCAACGAAGAGGCTATGAACTTCATCACCGCCGTGAAAACAGTGAGTTCTCCTGTTGTTTGTTCCTGCAGTGTGTACTGTAGGAGAGGACACCTCTGATTCTCTGAGGTGCAGAAACAGCGTAGTTCATCAGGTTCACCTCACACGCAGGTCAGCCGGTTTCTGACTGTATTTACTGGGATTGATTTACCTTAGCAAGCCGATATCAGGAGTTGATACAGGAAAATAGGTCTCACAGGGCAAAGAAGAAACAACAAAGATTGCATCAACGTCTTTTGAGTGAGTGGATTTAACGCCTCTTTGTGTTTCTCTGTAGATGATGAGCACGTTTGGCATGATGATGGTCACACCGGCGAAGCTCCACAAGAGCTTCAACACCAAAAGATGGCAGGTCCACACGGAAGCATGGGACCGCATCTTCAGCACAGGTACGCACAGTGGTGAAGAAAGAATTCAGATCCTTTCATTAGTTAAAAGTACTAATTCTACACTGTACAAATACTCTAGAAAGTAAAGGTCCTGCTTTGAGAATTGTACCTTTTGTCAAGGTAAATTCAATCAGGTAAATGTACTTAAAGTGTTCAAAGTAAAACTACTCCATTATATCAAATGTAAAAAAATAAAAGAAAGCACATCTTTGCATTTGAAAGGCTGGAACTATAAAATGTTTTTCACAAAACAAAATAAAAATGTTTATTGTTCCAGCTGTACTTAAATGCAATATAGTATAATCTGCCTCAAAACCGCAGATTTGACAAGTTCTTCATATGATTTGTGTGTAAAGTAACTAGTAATTCAAGACGTTGAATAAATGTAGTGCATTAAACAATGTTATATTTTCTTTTGAGATATAGTGTAGTAGAAGTATAAAATAGAGAGAAATTACTCAGGTAGAGTCCAAGTGGCTTACATTTGTACTTAACTTAGTCACTGCCACTTGGTACACACACATGAATACTATACACTACACAATCACATAAACACTCAGATTTCTTAAAGTAGTATTTCAGTTTGATTTCACTGCTGCAAGACAGTTTGATCTTGTTTCCCGTCAGAGGATAGATAGAGGAACAGAGGGAACTTGAGCTGAGTGCCTCACTGTTTAGGTGCACTTGGCACTCTTTGCAGCCACAGTCGTAGTAAACCGCATGACCTGAGAGGACGAAACCAGCCACATAGTTGTAGTAGCAGGTGGAGGGAGGGCAGAGCGGGGAGGGAGACGGTGATGCCGGTAGTGCTGTTTATTTTAATGTGACGACTTCTCACACACATAAAGACACTTTCCCGACATTTGGTAGCTACAATAAACTACCCAGGGGAAAAAAACACTTCTGGGCTGTGCGAGATCAAGTGAGGTCAATTTTCTTTTAGTGTTTTAGTAAAAACAAACTGTCAGTCAGACTTTAAGTACATTTGTTTTTGTGTCATGTGATTTTTAAAGGATGCCCAGCACTTATATGCTCATGTGTCTCATGGACAGTCAGGAATCGTAGAAGAACAAAAATAGAAAGACATCACATACTTGATCATACTGTACATATGGTTCTGTACATATGATTCACATCATATGGATCCGACCTAAGCTTCTAAAAGCGGACATTTGATTTCACACGTCACACATTCTGACACGCTCATATAGAGTGTAATGCATGAAACCTTAAGTGGACAGTTATATCCCAAAGAAAAAGACATATGTGGACATGACTTCATCCTGATTAAAAAAGATTGCAACAGAGATGGGACATGTCACTACAATCATATTAGCTGATCTTTGAAATAGGACAAAAACTTCCCTTTAGACCTTAAAAATAACATTTCTTGTCCAAAAAAAAGGAAAACTGAAGACATTCTTAAAATGATGTAAAGCAGAGAAAAGGAGCAAGTCCTCAAGTCAATCAGATTAATGATGAATCAGAAACAGTTTCAGCTCTCGTTGTTAGCTATACAAGTATTAAGGTCATCACACTCATCACCATTGAACAAATGCAAGATTAGGTTAAATGAGAGTATGATTACATATTTTCGTTGTTTTGTGTTTCCTCAGCCAAAGTCTACATCGACAGGAGGCTGAAGAACAACTCCGCCAGAGCTCCTGATGACCTGATCGGCGACATCTTACACCAAAGCAATCTCTCTAAGAAGGAGCTGTACGCCGCCATCACAGAGCTGCAGATCGGAGGAGTGGAGACGGTGAGCAACAAAGACACATATTTAACTTGAGGAATAGTTTGGTCAAATACGCGTTGAATTTTGCTGAGAGTTAGATGTGAAGTTCGATATCAGAGACAAGACAGGTATCAATCTTCTCTTCTTACTCTCGGCAAGAAAGACATTTAACCTAATTCTCCATACTGTCAAAATATCTCTGCCTATTACTGCTTTTGGTTTATTACACCTTATACTCTTAAATAAAATAGCTGTATATTTATCACTTAGCTTAACCTTTTGAACGTTTCACCTTTCGCCCGTTTTCCTTCCTGGAGGGAAAGGGGGAAAAAAACTGTTCAGCCTCAAAAACAAACAGGTGATGCAGTTACAGTGCTTCAAAAGAGCAAAATAAATGTGTTGTGAACTGAGCAGCCTTTGAACATTCCTCAGCTCCCTTCAGGACCCCACTGAGGAATGCACTTACTGTAGAGTAGCTGCCTCACTTAGTGACATCTCTGCCTCTCTCTCCGTCTGTTTATGTTTCTCAGACTGCCAACGCTATGCTGTGGGCTATTTTCAACCTGTCACGTAACCCAGGTGCCCAGAGGAAGTTGTTCGAGGAGATCAGAGAGGTGGTGGCTCCCGACCAGGACCCGTGTGGCGAGCACATCAAGAACATGCCCTACCTCAAGGCCTGCCTCAAAGAGTCCATGAGGTACATTAACAAGAGGGTCATGTTGGGGGGAGTAAAACAGCAACATGAAGCTCCTGATGATTCTACAGCTACATTATGGGACTTCTAAAAGCAGTCCAAGTAGTGTCATGGAGGCCTATTTTTTCACACACAATAATTACTCTTATTACAGTAATAGTTTGAGCAGCAATAGGAATATATACAGATATTAATATATCTTTAATAATACACATAGGATAATATCATGCGAATAATCCTTGCTTAGTTATAACAGACTTTCTTTCCAACTCCATATACTTCCTCCCCAAATAAAGATGCAAAACTCACATTAAGTAAAGCTTATAGGGAATTTGACTGATACTGTTATTCATTTAAAATGTGATATTGATATTTTTGATAATACATTATAATAAGATAATTGTGTAATGTAAATCTGATATTGTGACAGGCCTAATGGGATAAATCTTGACGGAGATCTTGATACAAAATGTTAAAGTTGTTGGAATTGTGATACGATATGACAGACACACAAGCAATGCAGCACAGTTAAAACACACAACTATAGAAGATCATACGAGATATAACATTCCGCACATACCGAGGTGAAACAGCTCAAGTTTAAAATAGTTCGAGCTGCATGTAACGTGACATAATATCCACAGCTAAATCGGGTCCAATCGGGCACGCAGGCTGCATCACGGTTTCCCTCAGTACCACGGAGATTAAGAGGCGAAACTCTCACACATGACTGCCTCAAAAACATGAGATACTGGGGCATGACCAGCATCAGGCAGGCATCACAGCCTAAACCTTGCGGTCACGTTCAAGTCACTTCCTAACCCCTCCATAAGCCCCACTTCTTCTCATGCAGTCACAAGTTGGCTAACATGTAATTTATGGCTAATGCCATAACCGCAGCACACAGGGAATGTATATGATCCCTGACTGCAGATTAAATCTCAGCACATCACGTACAGTGAAAAACATTTAGAGAAGTTTAGCTCCCGTTAAACAGCTTACATATGTGTGTCATACTACACCATAGCGTCACTGAGGCTGTATTCCCATGCATTTTTTTTCCTCTTCCAGGTTATCACCATCAGTCCCGTTCACCAGCAGGACTATGGACAAAGACACTGTGTTGGGAGATTATGCTATTCCCAAAGGGGTAAGTGGCTTAGTTCTTGTTACCATACACTTGACAGGAGCAGTTTACACTTCACTCTCCTCGTGTACTGTACAAAGTCTATGCAACTTATCTAACTGCATGGTAGATTTACAGTAACTAGCTATTTATTCTACTTTATTTATATCAACTGTGCTATCCATTTTATTTATCTTTAATTTATTTAGTTAAAATGTTCTTGACCTTTTCTCTAACATTTAACAGCCTATAATACAATATCTATAAATAATTGGTATCTTTTTCATCTGTTGCAGACAATTGTAATGATAAACAGCCACGCAATGGGCACAAACGAGGAATACTTTGAGGAAGGGAAGCAGTTCAAACCTGAGCGCTGGCTGCGGGAGAACAACAACATCCACCCCTTCGCCCACATCCCCTTCGGCATCGGGAAGAGGATGTGCATCGGCAGGCGGCTCGCAGAGCTGCAGCTCCAGCTGGCCATGTGCTGGGTAAGATAAAGCTCAGTTCAGGCCAGAGTTTGTTTCAATGCAGACTGGTTTTTTTTGTTTTTTTTTATCCATGTCTCTTGAAGTTTTCATCTACTAATCAAATCAAACTCTTGTTTCTTTCTTATAGTTGGTCAGAGAATATGAGATTGTGGCCACAGACAACGAGCCACTCAACGTGATCCACTCAGGAGTTTTGGTTCCCGAAAGAGAACTTCCTGTTGCCTTCATCAAGAGATAATGTGAGTAGATCTCGCTACTTGGATCTCCATCTGTCTAAACCAGTGTTTCTCAAACTTTTTCATACCAAGGACCACTTAATCAATAAAAACACACTCGCGACCACCTAACTCCACAAATATCAAAAAACACATTGTTTTTCTAGAACAGATTACAAATCGCCTGAACATGGTGCAAACAAGTGGCAACATGTGTGATGAAGGTGTTGCGCTGGGCTATATCATGCAATCGAAACTGAAACTTAACCTCGCTCCATTGCGGAGATATTCCCGCGAGAGTGCGGAAAACGGGGCGGGACATTTCTAAGTGCTTGATCAATCACAACGGAGCTAGCCAGCTAGCCAATCAGAGCATACTTGGGCTCTGGCTTCAGACAGAGGGTGAAAAGAGGTGCTGCAGCACAGGCAGTATGAGAAAAATAAAGAGCTTTTTGAACATTAAAGCATGGAGACATGTTACAGTCGAGACAAAATACAAATATGAACATGAAAATGACCATAATGAGCTTTAAACTCTGGTATGTGATATTTTCTCAATAACTGTGAATGGACTTAAACTTTGGGGTATTCACACATCATTAAATATTTATTTTCCTCTCTGCCCTCAGGCTCCATATTCAACTCGTGTGGACGTAGTGACAGGAAAATGATACCTCTGTTGCCATGGCACTGATGATCCAGTGACTCCCTGTATTGCTGCCCTGTAAATAGAAACGAAAGACACAGAAATTATTATACATGTAATCATGCCATACATACCTCAAACTTATTTAAAACAATTACTTGTGACTGATGACTGACCAAAATACCAGTTTTGTACAAATTAAATGTTGTACCAAGCAGCTGTGTATGTAAATGTATAACTATTACTTTTCCTTGTTTAATAACTTATATATATCGCCTATATACACTTAAATATATATATATATATATAGGTCACTTTGTTTATTTGTCATTGTGTATATAACGTAGTATTATGATATTGTAATATTGTACATTGTTTTATGTAGAGACATATTTTGTTCACTGAAATAAAATACACGCATAAATGTATCAACCTGTGTTTATTTTGGTGCATTGCACCAAGACTTGGTACTATTGGCGATTAGAATTTTTACAGCTTGAGTACAGAGCTAAATAAATATGTAAAACGCTTATGTTTCCTGCCCAGGTCTGCATGCCTGTTTTCTTTATTAGACAAGCTCTGTTTTCTTTAGAATTCAGTCTGATGCTGGATTAAACTAAGGATAATTCTAGTTAATCTGTACTTTTTCACATCAAATAAATCTAAATCCTTTTCAGATAAAGAAAAAAAGTTTGATTAAATACCTTCAAAGGATGTTTAACGGTCACATGTGGTTAGCGTAATGTATTTCTGTGTAGCTTGTGACTCTTAAAATGAAGACATGTCTGCTGGTGACCAAGTTCTGGCCTCAATTAGGGATGCCAGAAACTGGCCATGATCAAATTCGAAAATCGGACAGCCCTGGCGAATATTAATCGATTATTCGCCGCACTTCATTTTATATTGAAAGATTTATTTATTGAAAATAAGTGATGAGTTTTCTAACCTTTTCATAAAACAGCCACCATGAACTTTTGGAATATGACAATATAAAAACACAATGGTTGTATTGATATTAAATATAAACAAATGTAAAATAATAAAATAACATTATAAAGATAACAGTGTTCTCTCCCTTGCACAAAGATGTGTTCAACATTTCAACATAGGAATAGATTACTCATCTGGAATTCTCCTTACCTCAAAGGGTCCAGCTCTGTCTCAATGTCCGTTATGTTGTCATTAAACAGATACAAAATCTAAATATTCCCGAAAATGTTTGATGCAGGACGAAATGACCGAAAGAGTCTTAACAAAATATGAACATACAATAATAATAAAAACAATTGAATTAATTATATTCTCATCCTATCAACATTTTTAGACGACTATTTAAACACCAAATTTTAAATAAAGTTGGATTTTGTATGAAGCAACACATCTGATAATTCGTTAAAGAATACCAGGCAACAATTTCTCAAGCTAATAGGCAGTAATTTGTGCTGGATGGACATGTTTAGGAAATCTTAAACTTCAAATCGAATTCATTATGGTTTAATCTTGGAGATAGATTATCAGGTTTTATATCCTCTGTACACACAAACTATCCTCAGGCAACATAACTGACATTGTTCCTGGCAAAATAAACAGGCTGCCTTTTATAAAAATACCAGTGCTGGTAATTAAAGTGTTGCATTGGAACGGTGCGGATCCTCCCCCGTCTCCATGTTTACTTAAATTACTTCCAACATGGCTGACGTAAGGTGAAGTAAGGTGAGGTTGGTGGAGGTGAAGTGAGGTGGGGTTAAATGAGGTGAGGTGAAGTAAGGTGAAGTGAGGTGGGGTTAAATGAGATGAGGCGAAGTAAGGTGAAGGGCAGCATGCTCACAACACTAAAGGTGCTACTGTTTCAAAACACATACCAACTGTAAAGGTGCTTCTGTTCAAAACATGTAGAATCCCATTCTCTCATAAAGCATAACAGCTTGCCTTCAGGTCTACTCCCTAGAATAAGGGTTGCCAAGGTTAACAAACAAATACACTTGGTTTTTCCAACTTTACAATGCCGGTAAAGCATCAATTAATTGTTTAATATATTAAATTGAATAATGTACAATGTACCATTACATCACACATCATTTAACTGCTGACATCTGGGACACCGTCTACTTAAAAGACATCATATAAGGAGTACTGCACGCTCACTCTTAAATCACCAAAGGCCTGAAACTCAGATTATTCTAATGGCTTTTATGACAGTATGTTTTTTAATATATTTGAAAGAGCTAAACTTAATTTAAAAGTGTAGTATGTTTATTTGCCTCTGTTAATGGATATGATAAACTCAAAGGAAATAAAGAAGACAATGTAAATGTCGACCTTTCTTCAAATCAAATCAAATCAAATCAAAGTTTATTTATAAAGCATATTTATAAAGCACATTTAAAAAATGTTGGTCGGGGCAAAGTGCTATACATGTAATAAACACGACAATCACATAAAAACACATTACTACAATCACAATAAAAGACAATAAATTACAACAGATATATAAAAAACACAGGGAAAAGTCAGGAGTCGTGCTCCGCTCTGACTAAAAGGCCAGGGAGAAGAAGTGTGTTTTAAGAGTAGATTTAAAAAACCCGAGGGTCTGGGCCGACCTCACATGGAGCAGAGTGTTCCAGAGCCTGGGGCCAGCTGCTGCGAAGGCTCGGTGCCCTCGGGTTTTGAGCCTGGTCTTAGGCACTACCAGCAGCAGCTGGTCAGCCGACCTTAAAGCTCTGGTTGGGGTGTAGCGCTGGAGGAGTTCAGCTGTATAGGCCGGAGCCAGCCCATTTAGTGCTTTAAAAACAAATAAAAGGAGTTTAAAATCAATTCTGAACCGAACTGGAAGCCAGTGCAGTGATGCCAGAATTGGGGTAATGTGGTCACACTTTTTGTGGCCAGGGAGTAGACGTGCAGCTGCGTTCTGCACTAGCTGCAGGCGTTTAATTGACACCTGGTCCATACCCACGTACAGAGCGTTGCAGTAGTCCAACCTCGAGGTAACAAATGCGTTAATAACCCTTTCCAGGTCTTTAAAAGATAAAAACGACTTGGTCTTGGCCAATAGTTGTATTTTAAACAAAACAAGGGTTAGGAGTTGGTGCTTCATCACATTGGAAAACAAATGTTGAGTCTCAAATGACGTAGACATGTGGAGTTGAAAATCTATGCCAACACCAATTTGTGTACAATTAGTGTTTATTTCACCAAATCGGTTGTGCTATTATGGCCCTCGTCTGGTGATGGGGGTTGCTGATATGGGTTTATGGTTGGTTTTTAGTTTTTTTATTGTTTTTGAATTGCCTGTGGACTGCTGTGTGACAAATTCAATAAATAACTACTGACAGTGCTAATCACTGAACTCAAATTGGGACATTGTTTCTAAGACATATTCAATATTTACCTGAACTACCCAATGGTGTATAAATGAAATTGTTGGTATAAGTTAACTTCAATCAGCTATAACATTAAAATACCTCTTATGCAGCAACCATAGTGTATGTCTACTAAATCACATCTACCAAACTGTAGAGACAGAAGTTGTGCAAATCTACAGTCTATAGTGCAACTGAATTTTCTGAGCAGCATCATTTATATGTTCATCTAAATGCAGGTAGTTGACGTAACTGATCATGCATAGGCCCCAGTCTGTATTAAACCACGACCCCTGGTTTTTAGTTCTGAGCTATAGAGCCTTGATTGAGTAATCAATGTGTTAAATAAATGTAACCAGCACTGTGAATAATGCAGTGAAGATGAATCTCTTGTAACAAGTCCACTTTAGTGATTATTCCAGGCAAAGTTTATTCAATACACATACTAATAAGAAGAAATCATTACATTTAAGTGAATGCCTTATGAAGCTATTAAGATGTCTGATCTCCTCAGGGAGGTTGTTCCAGAGAGTTAGAACAGAAAATGTCGGGTTACACGGTATAATAGTTTACTGTTAATGTACACAGAAGTTACTCAAGATTACAAATATTATGACATTTAGTAATGAAGAGGAGCATATATTTCATTGTATTAAATGGAATGAGAAGCAAAATGAAAACAATTGAAACAGTAAAGAAAGATATCACAGGACTGTGTTTTTTTCTTCTTTTGTGAAACAAAAAAGAAATCTGACCACTTGTCAGATGTATTTGTTGGTGTGTAGCCAATGGACTACTAACTATATAAAGTAAGTAAAACAAGTGCCACTCTGTCAAGCTACAACAAAAAGATGCATGAATGTTATGAATCTATATGATAATTACTTAAAAACTAAAGCTATTGATGTTTTCTGATAATGTTCAATTTGTGGCAATTGATGATTATAGATAAATATTTTCATCAATGATTTATTGATGACTGTGAGTCAAAGTGCAGACATGATTAATAGCAGAAGTTAACGTTTATTTAACCAACTTTAGCGTTACCAATGCCGGCTTGCTAGCTGTATGCAGACTGAATTTGCCATATGGCGTAATGTAAACGTTGACGAAAAAGTGACGGTTCTAAATATATGTTTTATGACTGTCAAACAGAAAAATATAAATATTGCAATTTAGTGTTGTTACTTACTCTGAACAGCTCTAATGCACATCGCCACAGGTCCACTCTCAATCAGCATGGTGAGAGGGGCGGGTTCGGAGAGCAGCCGTTAGGTGATTGGCTCTGTCCAATGTGAACTCGCGGCGTGAGAGTCAGATGTTGCCACTGAGTGCAGTGCCAGAGCTGAGAAATTCGCTTCAATACCACCACCTAGTGGACAAAAGGTGCCTTCACTGCATTTTGATTTAATTTAAAACCATTAATTTATTTTAACAGTTTTTGTATGTACTTATTGCGAATGATAACCAAATATATATCTAATCATGTGTTACTGTCTAATGTCATACTAGTTGTGTTTACCCTCTTTTACAACTCCTGTGACTCTACTTGGCTCTCACAGGAGGAAATGAGGAGCACACGCATACCCACGCACGCACGCACACACACACGCACACACACACACACACACACACACACACACACACACACACACACAC
>CALSBZ010046886.1:5969431-6004232 GCA_943591055.1 Gobionotothen gibberifrons | reverse complement strand
ACACACACACACACACACACACACACACACACACACACACACACACAAGTCTGCACCTTCTGTCAGCTTGTCACCATCAGCAGTGACAGGAAGCGTCTTTTTTCTTGTCGCGGTGTCGAAGGTTTTATTGAAGCAGCTGCGTAATGTTTTAAACGTATATTTTAGAACAAGGAAAACAACTGTTATAGTGGTTTTTGTTTATGTTTGCTCATGCGTACGGGCTAGTTTAGGTTATTTGGCGAGTCTGAAAGTTATTACAAAAGTAAACGTGTATAAGATTTACATGATGACTTCTGGGGGATTGGGCTTCACCGATGGCCTGGAACAAGACATCAGCCAGGAGGAGCTGGACTTCTCCGACCTGTTTCTCTATAATCCACCTGGGGAAGACTTTCCTGTCAGTGATAAAGGTGTGTAATCCTTACTAGCCTATGCAGTATGCTTTAACGTGACTTTCTGTAGAATATACTTTCCAATTATTGTTTTTTTCAACAACAACAAAATTGTGAAAGTGTAAAGAAAGATACATTTTATGTTGAGGTTGGAGTCAAGTAAAGATTTCGGATATCCATCAGTGGGTACTTAGCTGTCAGGTACTGATGTTATTGTACTCCTCTAATCTTCCTCATTCACGGTCATTTTTAACTCGGATACATCATTAAAACCCTTCTCTCTATTTGAGAAAATACAGCAAAGTTGCATTGCGTTGTATTGTCAATATCACAGTTTAATGGAGCAAACACAATTCCTTCTAAATTCAGTCTTCATTGTTGTTACTTTACTTGGATGCTTGAGCTTCACTGTACAGCATGATGCATTGGCGTTTCTGTCATTATTTATAATCATATCTAATAAGGTAATTTAACAGATGCACAATATTATGGCATGTAGAATAATATCTCAAAACAGTGGTTCCCAAACTTTTTGGTTTGAGTTAACCCAACAGCCCTTTCAGATTAACTCACACAAAATTAGTAATTCATCAATTCCCAAAGTCTGTTACAAATGTTATAGCCGAACACTATAAACTACTGTTATTGATAAAACAATATTGAAGATGGATATCGTTATTTTTTATATATGATTAGACTGCAAGTGTTTAGGTTCGTCAGCAGTCGTTGGAGTCAGGCTAAATGTTTGAACAATTTCTCCATTACTTATACCTAATATCAGGAAACTAGTAGCCTAGTCTTTTAGAAATTAATTCCGTACCTAATTTTTGACAGATGACTCAAGGGCTCTCCTTCAAAACAACAACCAGCCTCCTCTGCTGGTGGTTGACCCTCACACTGCCTACATCTCCAGCTCCAGCCAGCAAGACCCTTGTCCAGACCTCTCCTCCCACAGCCCCACAACAGAAGACCTGTCTGAGGCCGTGATTGACTCCCTGAGGCTGGCATCAAGACTGGCGAACATCCCTGCTCCCAGTCCTAGGATTGAGATCACTCCGTCAGGCGACTCTTTCAGCTCTCAGACCCTGGAGCCCAGCCTTGGCACCAAAGCTCTTGGGGCCTACAGGGAGTGTGTGAGCCCTGCCAGCAGCAACTCCTCCTCTGGCTGGCCTGCAGAGGCATACTCTCCTTCGGCTTCACCCTGCGTCTCCCCTTCCAATGGGGTAGGCTGTGGAATAGGTTTGTCCAGCTTGGAGCTCTGTACGGTTATCCAGGGCATCCACAATTCTTCTGCCCACTCCTCTCCTGGAGCCTCGCCTCGCAACAGCATCACAGACGAGACCTTTCTCCAACCTCAGCAGCACCGCACCGCCTCATCACTCCCCCACCAGCGTTCCCGTTCTGTTTCGCCACATGGAAAGAGATCCTATGACCAGGCTCAGTCCTGTCGGGGAGGCACTCCTGTTAAGCAGCGCTCGAGGAGTCCCAGTCCCATCCCTTCTCCCCATGAGCAGCAGGCGTCTTACTACCTCCAGCAATACCAGGCCCAAGCGGAGCTCCAGCCCCAGGCTCAGACCTCCTCCTCAGGATTGGAGGAGATGCTGAACAGCCTCAGCTCCTGTCCACCCAGAGCCATGCCCTTCTCAGCGGTGCGAGATGTACATGGGCAGACTCAGAGACAGGACTGTGTGTATGGAGAGAGGTATGACTGGGCCATTGAGCAGGAGAGGATAAGCAGGGCTGGAGCTGAAGTCAAGTCTGAAACTTTCTATATGCTGCCAGCTGTGTGGGCTACTCATCCAGTTCACCAAGGAGCCTTTGGGTGTGTTATCTGTCCTTTCCTATCACTTACAGAGAAGTTATGTCTCTGAACTTATTTGGTTTATCTTATCTTGCAGATTGCAATATACATCAGACATACATGATAGTATATTTTGTGGTTCTGTCTATCTTTTCCACAGTGGTCTCTCAGTGGCTCCACTCCCGTCTTTGGAGTGGCCGTTGCCCAGCCAGTCGGGTCAATACGAGCTTCTTATCCAGCAAGAACCCAGATCTCACCACAGGGCTCACTATGAGACTGAGGGGAGCCGTGGAGCTGTGAAGACGCCTAACGGAGGTCATCCGGAAGTTCAGGTGCTCCCCCTGGGTGTGGGCTTTGGTGGAATGTAACAACAATGTTTAACTCAAGAACTATAGTATTTTCATTTAATACAACTCTAAACTTTTTTAATGTACTGGTGAGAAGTGAACATTTGTATTTCTTCTTATTAACTGAGGGTGAATGGTTCTTTTTATGAGTACAAAAAAAATCCCCTAAATCTTTACACTAATACCCTTTTTTTTTTATTAAAAACCCTCTTGGATCAGCGGGACGTTGTCACAAAGCTGAAACAGGGCTGTGTTTCTGAGCTCATGAAAAGTTAACCTTTCTTTTTAAAACATACTTTGCCGTAGGTTAAACCATCCAACAGAACAAAAGATGTAGAAAATGTTTAAAACATTTAATATCTACGGGTAAACATTAATGCAGCAGTAACATAATATTAACAACATCATTAGTAAAACATTGATAGATACAATTTTCCTACAGAATGAGGGCTTCTACTTTTGATACTTTGAGTACATATTGCTAATAACATGCTTTTTGAAACGTTTTGAATGCAGGACTTGTAGTGCAGCAGGAGAGATTTAATTGACGACGGTATTTCCCGGATAACGTTGTGTTTATAAAAGCAAACAGCCATGCAAATGAATGAAAGAGCCTCACATTACTACTCCCAATAGGAAAAATGATTAGGTACGGTTGCTAAAACGCCCTATGCAAATCAGTGTTCTTGACATGCCAGTTAGACAGTGACTAGTGAAATCCTCCTCACAGGGTGAGGGTTAGGGTTAAACAAGATTTATTGTGCTGTCTGAATTAGTTTTCAGCAACCATGGAGGTTAATTATATTGTAGTTAATTGAATTCAGTGTGAAGCAAGCATTTAATCGCCTTTGTTGCCCTTACTAGCTCTGCGGGTACGAAGGCACAGCTCCACTGGGCCTGCAGGTCTTCATAGGAACAGCAGACGAGAGGATCCTCAAACCTCACGCCTTCTATCAGGTGCACCGTATCACCGGGAAGACCGTCACCACACCCAGCATGGAGAGGATGATGAACGGGACCAAAGTGTTGGAGATTCCTCTGGAGCCAAAGAACCTCATGGGTGTAGTGTGAGTATCACGAAGACACTCTGGAATACATGTTTTTAAAGGGTTCACCCCACAATTTAACATAGCAGTTTTTACTCTTATCGTAAGATGTATTTATGGAACAGATGCTGTTGGTGTTAGTTGCAGAGTGTTGGCGGTATCATCCTTAGAGATTTCTGCTATACTCTCGAATATAATGGAAGTAGATGGCACTCTTTTGGTGCTCAAGGGCAAAAAAATACATTTGAAAAACAATAGCATTGTCTTCGTTCAGAGAAATCCAAGCTAATCCACAGTTGTGAGTTGTGTTGACTACCATACGGGCCAACCGTATCACCACATAGAAGGAAGCATACATCTACTCTTTTTGAGTTTTTCAAAAGTTGTTTGCAATCACCACATTTAGTTCCATTATAATCTAGAGAAAGCAGAAATCTCTATGATCAATGTCTTTGTCTCACGTTAAAAACAAGTAAGACGAAAAATACTCAATATTCATTTTGCCGTGAAGTGCTCCTTTAAGTAATCTGCAGTCACGTCTGTGGTGTTTTTGCATTTCCTCTCCCATAGATACAGATGCGGAGATACATAAGACTGAGTTGACGTGACTGTGTCATCTGTTTTCTTTAGATGTACTGCTAAAAAAAAAAGTATTTGTGCTAATGGTTCTTCTCTTACTATTCTCACTCATGGGGGAAATTGCTCCCATGCTAGCTACACATTTGTTTCTGCTCCAAAGAAATTGCAGGTGCCACTGACTGAAAATTCAAGTGCATCACTTAGAGAGAGAGACTTCCTGTGAGTGTTTTTCCAAGAAAGACACTGGGTGTTCACAGCCCTGCTTTGATTAACTTGTGTTTTATCAGTCTTTTCTTATATTTTACAGGATTGACTGTGTAGGAATCCTTAAGTTGAGAAACGCTGACATTGAACTAAGGAACGGTGAGACGGACATTGGACGGAAAAACACACGTGTGCGTTTGGTGTTCCGTGTCCACATTCCTCAACCTGGAGGCCAGCTCGTGTCTCTTCAAGCTGCCTCTCAACCTATTGAATGCTGTAAGGAGGGATTCATTCCTCATAAGATACATTTTGCTTCCTATCACTTGGCAATGACATCTAATATTGCAATATTCATTTGCACTACTATACTAATGCCTTATCAAACCACCTCAAACATACCTTCTATTGTCTTTTACGAGAATGCTTACCAGGCTATGGTAGTCAATATTGCAATTCTGGAATTTAATTATAATATATTTTAGTGGCCACCTGCCCTAAAGATGTTTCCTCAAGATGTTTTCTGATCTCCCTGTGGTTTCTGATAACGCTGTGTCTTCCTGTTTCCTCAGCCCAGCGCTCTGCTCAGGAGCTCCCTGCAGTGGAGAGGCAGGACCTGGACCGATGCTCGGTACACGGAGGGCAACAAATGGTCCTTACTGGACAGAATTTCACATCCGACTCCAGAGTGATCTTCTCTGAGAAAACACAAGGTGAAGTTTTAGCCTCCGTACTGCTTCTAAAATGCTTTACGAGGTATTAAAGATAAAAAAAAGATAATAATATTTCACCCGAGAGAATAGTTAGAATTCACTTTCTTGCCAATAGTTGGATGAGAAGATTGATAACACTCTCATGGCTGTACAAATGTTAAGTTCCAGCAACATTTTCCCCAGTAGCTAATCCTTTCTGATGCTACTCTATATACAAAAGTAAAACATTTTGAAATAAGGCGATGTTTATTCATTTTAAATGTAATTAGGCCTACATTACGTTAGCATATTTACACACAGATCATGCAAGGCCGGTTTCTCTTTTATGTTTGGTTTAGTGCTTCATGCCCACCTCAGTTTTTACCTGCCGTTTTTTTATGATGTCACCCATGCTCTGAACAAAGAAAATGGCTAGAAATCTGACTAATAGCACACCTAAGTATGTTAATAAACAAATACAATCTTGTATGTTTATCACTATAAAAAGCAGAAATGACTCGGTTCATTCATCTCAATTGTTTTTTGTGACTGAGCCATGTTAGCCCCCAATCTTCACATTTAATTTGAAGCAAGATAGCAAATAAGTTCAAAAAATTGTTACTTAAAAGTTATTATAAAAACTCTTGATGTACTGTTGACCTACAGTTCTTCTTTTATGTTTATAGACGGAGAAAGGTTACTATGATTAGTCTTTGATTATTTTGTGCAACAACACTCCAAATGTCCTGCTCGAGCATATCCAGCATGTCATATTTGTATTTTCAGAGTATTTGCATATCGCCTGGGCAACATCAAGTTCAAGTGACGCACATCTTCCTTCAGCCCCCACAAAATGAGCCACCCACTTTTTAAAACTTTTATTGTTTTACTGGCAAGGGACAACTTTGTATTTATTTCTAAATGGAAATGTCTCACCTTGTCACCGCTGCCCCTGCCCACACAACATTTTCACATTGGGTTACATGGTTTAAAAGCAGGATGGGTACAGTTGACTGCATGTAAAGCCTCCCTGTTGCGCGGGGTTTCATGCAACAGGATGTGGTTAGAGAAACTGATAAAGATTCAGAACCAGAGCAGAGGCTTTGTGTGTGTTTAGTTCAGAGCGTGGGTAGAAAACAGAAACAAAAGGTAGAAACTGAGATGTGAATGAAACACTAAGCCAGGCCGAAAAGAGAAACCTGATTTCCGCTTTCTGCTGTCTGCGTGAAAATGTGCTCACATAATCACATTTTAAAAAGGACTGGCGTTATCGTAATTCCTGCAAATTCTTATTTTTATATACAGTATAGTAGCAATATTAATAGTCAGATATTGTAGGAAATGCTTTCATGCAGGGATAAGAACATGCAAAAATAAGGCTACAGCCAGCAGGTATTAGCTTAGCTTATCACAGAGGTTGGAAAGGAAACACTTACCAAAAGTAACAAAATTAGCCTACCATGGACCTTCAAATCCCAGAAACCACGATTTGCAGGACATCCAGGTATTTTCGGAATGTCGCATTTTAAATAATACGTATTGTGCCTTAATTAATCCAGTTTCTGGTTGAATAAGTATTTGTTTTATTTGCATGTGAGCTAGGATAGCTGTTTCTCCCTGTTTCCAGTTGTTATGCTCAGCAAACATTCTGCTGTCTGCAGCTACATATTTCTTATACTTCTTATCTTATTCTCGTAAAAATATCAAACTATCGTTTCAAACTCCATCTGCTCTCTGCTTTCAGATGGGCAGCAAATCTGGGAGATGGAGGCCAATGTGGACAGAGACAAAACACAAGCTGTGAGTCACACATGCTACAGTATAAGGAATACGCATCATTTTACATGTCCAATTGTGTGAATTTGTATATATATATATATTTAATCATCAAACCAACGGCATCTCTTACAAATTCACATAAACAGAAAGCAAAACATGTCACCACACACAATGTGCTACTTTTTACATTTTTGAAAGAGTTTTTCATTTCTGATACTGATCTTGATCCTAAACACAAAAGCAAGAGAATTGGGGCATCAGCCGCCTCTCTGTTTCAACATGACAGTTTATCTGACGCGTGATCATCTTTTTTGTGCTGAATCCTCATCTAGAACATGCTATTTGTTGAGGTCCCTCCGTTCCGAAATCGGACCATTTCCCACCCAGCAAAAGTCAACTTCTACGTGATCAACGGGAAGAAGAAACGCAGTCAGCCTCAGCACTTAATCTACACTCCGGGGATAGGTAAATATCTGCCAACCGTCTCAGATCTGTCTATACTGGAAAAAGAGGGGTACCTTGAATGTTGGAGAAACGGGATGGTGACTAAATTATCAACAGTGTCCAGGAAATAGCTCAATTTACAGCTTAGACACAACTGCTATATTATTAAAGAAACATTTCAACTGTTCAAGTCAGTCAAAATCAGATACTTGCTTCTTGGTATGATCCCCATTTTACAATTTTACAAGAAATCAGAACACACAAGAGATGAGTCAGTCATTAAACTGCAGCCACAGCTCAGGTTTTTGCGTAGGGGCATGACTCTCACTTGCTCTAAAGAGGAAAGTCTCTCAACTACTGTTTTTGCTAACAATGCACCACAGTACATGAAATATACAAAATTGAAATGCACCCACACGCTTTCACACATGTTTATCAGGAAACATATAGCATAATTAACCTACCTGTTTTGGTTTCTGTAACCAGATAGTGATAGACCTACATTGATGTTTCACCATTGTTTCTTTTGTTCTAGCCATTAAAGCAGAACCGCTGGATGACTACCAGCTGAATACGTATGGTTACTCAGACAATCAGCCCCTCACTGGCCTGTCAATGAAGTCACTCTACCATCAGCTGGAGCAGGAGAGCAGCCTTCAAGCCTTGAATGTTTCTCCAACAATGTACCATCTAACAACTGCAGATCCGAGAGCCCATGTTGTAGTCCCAGATCCCCTGGACGAACAGCCACTCTATTACGGTTCTTTGGTCAACAACCCCGGGCTGTACCACTCTGCAAACCAACGTTACAGCGGGAGTGGTCCCATCCTCCTTGGCAGTTCCCCGGTAGCGTCCCACGCTGCCTCCACTCCCAGCCCCTGTGTGGGTGCCAGAACCGCTGTGGGCAAACTGGATGAAGGTCCTCAAGTTGGTGATACATACGAGGCCTGTTTTGTGTCAAGACATCAGAGTTTTGTGCAGACGGCGCTACCACTGGGGAAGTCTCCACCATCAAGATACATCCAAGGTCCTGTCCAAGGGAAGGCTGGAGGCCAAGTAGAGTCTCTGACCATGAGGAAGCATGAGGAAGGAGCCCCAGAGAGGGTCACCGTCAAACAGGAGAACCTCCGCTATGCTTACCTGGAGGATGGTGAGTGTTCTTATTGCATAATGTTATTCTTTACCAAATTACGTTTCATCCTCACGTTTTGTGTGTACAAATGAGTGCAACACGACGAATACCTTTGAGGTGCTTTCATCCCACAGGCCATAAGACTATTTAACACCTGAGCTTGCACTATTTTTATAGGTTTTTTTAATATTTATTTTGTTATGTCTTGTAAATTGCACTGTTGAGGAACATGCGATCAAACTGTTTCATAGTACATTACATAATTACACCGTAGTTGTGTATATGTTATGATAATAAACCTTTGAATCTTGAATCTTAATACAAATGTATCTTGTCCCTATCCATGGGGGCCAGGTTAATCGACACACTTTTGATTGTGATTGTTCTGAAAAGCTCAAATGTTTAAACAACAGGTTATATGAACTGGTTTGTTTCAAACATACCTCAACCTTAATTTGTGAGCCTTTATGTACTGTATGTACTAGTGTTATTAGTGTTAAGAAATACGGAATAACTACTACCCTGATATCCATCAAACTTGATTATGAAGCATGGGCAAAGGAAGAACACATTACATTTTTTACCAGATCCAAATCACAGGCCTTTTAGTTTGTGTATCCAACAGTATCGAGAATAATAGGCCCTTTCCAAGGAAGACCTTTTGACTCATTCCAATAGCAAAGCATATCTTTAAGTAGTTAAATGAATAATGGCTGAATTCAATTTGGATACTTTAATTACATGAATGGTTATCGTGCATGCTGGTGTACTGTCACAGGCACCTAAACACTATAGATCAGAGAGTTAGCAGTCACACATGTGCTTTTCCTGCTAAAACAAGTCAAACTTGAGCACCACAGTTACATCATCTCTCAATCAGTCAGCAACTCTGATTCATTCTGAGTGCAGTCTATTTGAATGCAGAAGGATCTGTTTCTATCTCCGCTTCAGCTTTTATTGTTTCCTTGAAAAATATTTAGCTGAGTTATTGAAGATACAGTACTGCAACAATTGCGTCAACAAAATACTAAATGGCAGAATATACTATAGAACAAAGTAGATGAGTAATTGTGGTCCGGACTGCAAACGCATACAAGCACATTGCAGCTGTACACTTTCAAATCCTGCATTGTGGTTTGTGTTGGGCTTTTCTATCCAATTTCCTGTCTCTTTCAGAATCACTCACACAACCGAATAACACTCACTGCTCTTGTAGAATCTTCATGCTCATGTTGAAATAAATCAAACTTGGTTATGAATTTTGATGTATTTGAGGATGAAAAGGGGGAAGAAACAACACCACCATGAAGTTATGTACCCTGGCCTTATTTGCTGTAGGGCAAAGTCTCTGTTTACACCTCTGTGATGGAAGGCAGAAACAGGAAGTTTACTGAATAGGCAAATACATGCACACACCTGTGGTGAAACGGAAAAAAAGAACCAGCAATGTCCTTTGTTCTGTTGCCTGATACAGACTGTGGTAAACATGAAAGTTTTAGCAGCTACAACAATCTGTTTTACCACACGTCAGCAGCAAATGGATATGTTATTATTTATAGTAATTTGTATTTATTATGAGATCCTATTGATAAAATGTTATTCTTTCAACAGTACTTGAAAAAAAACAAGATCACTGATCTAGTGGGAAATACTTCATTACTTCCTGGACTGCAAGTCATCATTGGACTGATGAATACATTTATTTAGAACATTTCTGGTGGCCTTAACCACACATCACATGCAAGTTCAAAGGGGGAACGTTTGCCGCCCTCTCTCCCTCGTTTCCTTTCCTTTACTCATCACTATATATACTCTTAGATATATTTGACTTTGGCGACCGCTGCTGGTACTATTAAAAACAAATTGATGTAGATCACTTTATCCCAAGAGCTTCCACTAAGTAGAACAAGTGACTTGAGGATGAATTAGGTGACACCAATTTTGACTGGAATAGTCTCTTATGTTTCACAAACAATCGTAATTTTAATATCCGCCAACAGGGGCTTTAACCATAAAACATATGATTATTGAAATTAGAAAGAGTTTTATTTCGAAGTAGGATTGCCCATAAAATAATGTTTTTTTGGTAATTTGATGCATACCAAACAACACAGTGCAAATGTCAAGAGTCAAAAATAGTGATTTATGTAAGCTACGCTATTACATAAAATAAGCATCTTGTCTTAATTTATGTCAGCATGGTTGTAAATAAGAAAGTCGCTCACCCCTGTCTGTAATGTTTTACAGTGAATGACATCATACGCAGAGACATGAAAGGACACACTGGAGAGTGAACCTGGAGGCCTGCAGCCGCCATGATGTTCTTCAGATCAAGCATAAAATGAGTGTCCTTGAGGAAAGCATGTATTAGATATCAAAGAAAAATCTTGATTGGTGGCTGACATTTAAGGCAAACAATCTAAACTATTACAATGACTTTAGACTGTTTAGCCCCATACTGTTTATCTATTGTGTCTTTCTTTTATGTTGTTTGACTTGTCTTTATTCATATAATTGTACAATTGCTCTTTTTAAACATGTATAAAATATTTTATATAAAATGAAATCTGTTTATATGAATCAGTGTGTATTCAATGTAGTAAGATCTGGAATAAACTGAATAATAAATAAAATATTCTAAACTAACACAATTTTTGTTTTTTTCCCTGATAACAAATGTCTTTGTCTTTGAAATAGCTTTTCTTGTGCGGAAGTCATACATCAGACACCATTATAAAGTTAATATAAGATTTATCAAGTGTAAACATTTTTAAGTATGATTATTTGGCTTAACACAAACATGTAAGGGTTAGGTTGGGGTTAGTCATTCAATTCAAATTTGGAGATACATGGCTTTTACTAGACAGACATTATACAAATTGTAATCTGACTACCACTCAGGTGTAGTGGGTTCTTACAAAACGGAAAAAGTACCTCTACTTTGAAACTTAAGTAGACATATAGAACTTGATTAAATGTTTAGTTGCATCCCACAGCTACAGCTCTAAGATATAAATACCATAAAACCTGTTTTACGAAGCCTATCTTTATGTTTTGAAAATGTTATCTTAAATAGTGAAAGAGATATTTGTTTTTGTTTTTATAAAAACGCTAGAGGGCGACATTTTCAAAACAATCATTCCCCGGTTCGGAAGTGGCTCACAGACTTGTTACGTCACTACCGCTTGGTGAATTCCTTTTCCTCTCTTTTGTGTGCATCTTTTCCTTTACAGCTTTACTAACATTTGTGCCCTGATATTGAAGTTAACATCCCTGTAACGGCTGAAGGAGAGTGAAGTGTTCTTGTTACTGGTGAGCTTCTTCTTCCACACACTACTGTCTTCATGGTTTTAATAATGTAACCACACTGCTGTGCTACGTTGTAAATCATTCGTTGCAGAGTCTATTTACATTAGCCTCCAATGTACAGTAACGTTTTGTTTTATCAGCGGGATGCAATGAGAGCACAGAACATCGTTTGATTCACATTTCCACGCTTTTGTTACAATTCAGTGTTTATAGTGTGGTTGTGGATACAATACGAGACAGGCGAGCACCTCTTAATCTTGTCTGGGAGCCATGAAACCCTCATTGTTTAGGAATTACTGACATGTTGTTAATCTGCCTGCTAGGGTCTCTCTCGTCCTGTGGCAGCTTTGCATCAAATCCATGTTTATGACCGTACCAACAGAGTTATTAGAAACATTGAATAGCAAACATTGAAATGTGTTTTTACATTGTGAATCAGTGCGCAAAATAATAGAACATTCAGTATGATTATTTGGCTTGGTAAAATCAATAAGCATACATAAAATGCCTACATAGGATTCCATGGAATACAAGGAGGGTTTGTTATTAATATTGTGCTGTTACTGGGGGAAGTATACATGTATATACTTAAGACTAAAACTATATTTGAACTACTGGAAGAATGAGTTAAATCTCATAATGAAGTCACTGAAGAAAGTACTTACTTTGATTTGAACTACTAAATTATGTTTACGCTAATTTGAAGAACGCTGTTTTTTTAAAAGAAATGTTGTAATTAGTATTGATCTTGCTCACCCTGTGTCAGAAAGTCTTTAGTGAATAAGACATGTTCATTTGCCTTGTCATTTACTTAATAATAATTGAAGAATAGATCTTGTTGCTAACCGTGTTCCTGTTGTTTGCAGAGATAGGTTGGTGCACGGAAAAATAACCAAACAGACCATCAGCAGCATCATGTCTGCAGAAGTGGACCTGTCCCCTCCAGAGGTCCCTGAACCCACCTTTCTAGAGAGCCTCCTGCGCTATGGGCTGTTTCTGGGCGCCATCTTCCAGCTCATCTGCATCCTCGCTGTCATCTTCCCCACATCCAAGGGACACGAATTTGTGAGTAGACACCAAGAAATTGGGAGGAATAGGGGATTCACATGAAACAAATGTTGCAGTTGATACCAAAATGTCACATCTACATTCTGCTGATTTCTTTCAATTGAACCTATTAAAATGGTCTGTTGAATGGGGATGACATATCATTCTAAATCTGATGTAAAAGAAATAACATAATCAGAAACATTTGCAGCATGGAGCAGCTGCAGATAGAACCAGGATTTGTATTATTCAGCCCTCAGAAAAAACAGACATCAGTTATAAAGAGTAGTGCAGAATATCTTATTTTAAATGTCCATGAAGACAGGGCCACTAAGGGCTTCTGCCACGATCTCCATACTTTTAACTGTCAGGAGAGATTATTTATAGACAAGAGCAATTAAATCCACGGTCTCATAATTCTATTTTCAGATGCTCTCATTACTCTCCACAGTATGTCGCCATTTCATCCTTTACAGCAGCCTGCTGTCAGTCTGCCTTGCCATACAAAGACAGAAACAGTGCTGACAGGGGGAAACACGTCTGGATTTGTTTGGCTTGTGTGTGTTTCTGAGTTGTATCCATACAATTCTCCACCACCAATGTAGAAAAGAAAAGAAGAGATAACAACAAAGTGGACGAGAGCTGAAGAAGGCCTTTTGATGCAGTTTTTATTCATGCACATGTGCATCTTGCTAATATAGATTTTTTTAATAATTTCAACTACATTTTATTTCAATTTTTATGACGTGTATTCTATGTAATCTATTTTTTCAATCTAATTCTACTAATATTATCTTATTTGTTTCAATTATTTGGCATCCTCCCATTGTTTTTATGTACATTCTGTGTCTGTTTTCCATATTGTAAAGCAATTAGCATTTCTTTATGAAGGAAGCTATACTCAGTTTATTATTATTATTATTCATTTAATTATTATTATTGCTCCATAAATTCAGGGAACTGCCTATACAAATTCTATTCACTTGTTAACACATAGTCTGAGGTATCTGGAGTGATGAAGAACTGGAATACTTAAATGTATAAGACTCAGCCCCCATCTAAAGTTTGTTGTATGAAAGACAGACTCAAAATGTACTTGAAAATAGTGTGTTGGCAAATTCCCTATGTGAGAGTGTCAGCTAACAAACACACCATCCAAATACATCTTCAAAACAAAAACACAGTCATCTAATCATGTGATCAAGCAGTCATGTGTCCTAGACCATATTTAAGGTGACTCAGAGGATTTATTTTTTAAATAACAGGGTGGTTAATGCGTGTTGTGTTTGCTCAACAGGAAGAGACTGAGTTCACTGATGGCAAGGCCACCGAACAGCTGAAGAAACCTAAAGGACTGACCCCGCAGCTTCGGCAGAAACCAAAGAAAGAGAGCAAGAAGAAGCGATAGATAGTGCTGCGTGTGTGCATGTGTTAAGGTTTGTGTGAATGCGTGTGTTTGTCGACATCCGTCAATCAACATTAAACGGTTACAATTATCACTACAGGAATATGAAACACTAATGTTATATTTACAACATTAACCATGTCTACATTTAATTTGAGACACCTTGACCTTTATATTGACAACTGTATTAAAAAGAGCAATAGTCATGGCGTGTTTTTGCAGCTTCATATTTCATTGCATATTTGTTTTGCAATTGTATTTTATAATAAATATCATTGATTGAATTGTATTTGGATTTCAACAGAAACATAAATACACTCTGTAGTCATTCACTTCCGCTGTTTATATGATATGCAACATTTCCATTTGGTCAAATGAGTCAGAATTAGATCATTGTTTTTATATTAACTCACTTCGTATGACAGAATGCTTCATGCTTTGTTTGTTTTTGGTTTTGGTTTTGTTTGTCTACCCTCCCTCCCAAATGTAAAGCGTCTTTGGGTTCAAGAAAAGCGCTATAGAAAATAAATGTATTATTATTATTATTTATGACTTCCTGTTAAAGCTACAGACTTGGCCCCACAATAGCCTGTTCAACTACAGGTAAGGTATATTTAATGTTTTCAGACTGTAGTGGGTCCATGTAACTGTGAGTCAGTATGAATTAGGAACATTGTGCCTGTTTAAAACGAAAAGGAGTAATAAGAAACACTTAATATATAATAAAAAAATAACTATTTGAGTACAAAAAAACATTAATAAATATAAAAAGGCTAGCTGTATCAATCGGGTTCAAGACAAACCTTTTGTCAGCACAAACTTGCTTTACATTGTCACTACCTCAAAAGTAAATATTTACTATTGTTTATTTATTAGCTTGTATATGCCTATGTGTATTTGAGTATAGTTCAAAACCATGTAAACGTATTTGTAACACGTGAGGCCGCATAACACAACATTTGAGTTTGGGTATCAATGCGCAGCCTGAAAGTTACCGTTCAAAACAGCGTTGTGAGTGTCGCTTAGCAACCGGCTCTGACAGCAATCGCATTTGTCAACGTTTCTGAATGATACGTGAAATATTGTACAACAACTGAGTATTTATGTCGTGTTGTTAAACTACTTAAATCAGATTCAGAGAGAAAGCTTCTGAATCGTGACCGCAGATTATATTTTATAAAAGCTAAACGTGGGTGTTGTCGTGCCTTCCAACGACTCGGTGAATTAATGTAACAATCACGGCGTCGAGTTACGCAACGCGACGTGAATCCTCTGGACTTCGCCATCGTTGCGTAGAAAGCGTACAACTCAGGCTCATCATATTTTTGCGCTCTGGTGTTTCGTCAGTGATGCACTATCCCGTGCCTCCCCCCACACGAGGCATGTCTCCTCCACACCAGAGCGCTACTCCTGCCGCTTCCTCGCATGAATTTACCACGCCGTCTCTTCCCAGCTGAAAGGATACCTCTCCGCCGGGTTGGACGCTGTTTGTCCGGCCCATCGACCGTAGGCAGCTGTGCCCTCTGCTCCCGAAGGCAGTCCCTGTCATGACCTCCCCTTTCTGCGATTCTGCCGATATCCGCTAAATGGGCTTGGTGGCTGGGCAGAGGTTTCCACAGCAACTGGCCATCCGCTTCCAGTATTTCTCTAATGAGGACAGCCTTCAGGATTTAACACGAGTCCTCGCTGCGCGTCTCTGATTTTTGGGCTGAATCTCCAGACGCGTCAAAGGTGAGTAAATTAGCAGCGCTTAATTGCGAGAAAATATGATTTATTTCGGGATTTCATCTAGAGTATTTGGTTTGTTGCTGCTCATGTTCCCATATTGATGTTTTACACAGCCTCTCTCACACTGTCTAGTATTTCATTGTTGCACAGGCCATTCAGTCAGAGCTGCTCGCACATTTGCTCAGTGCCACTCAGCCTGTGCCAGGGCTCCGTTGTTGTTGACGATCTACTACACCCCCCAGACAAATGCGCACTGTGTGTGCAAATGTCCTATTTTGGATTTTCTCACGGGCAAAACACCATCAAGGATGAGGCAGTAAATCGACTGCGAACATAACATTAAAGCCAACAATCCATCGAAATTCAAAATGGAGCTGTAACAGCACCTGTTTTGATTCATCAGGCCGCATACGTTGTATATGAGCCGAAGCCAGGCACAGCCACAGCAGCATTGTCGCCCTTTACCTCCCTGTTCCCATTCACAAATCCCAGTTTACGTGCCTAATGTGGATCAGTTTGGCAAACAGGGTTGATGTTTTCTTTCTTTTTTGTATTCCCTCCCCATAGCAAAGACGTTTATCATTGACAGCTGCTACTCCTCTAGGCAGCTACTACCCCACCCCTTGTTTCTTTGAAAGCAGCTTTGCTGACAACTGGTGTTTAATCCCGCGGAAATAGAATTTTAATTATGTAGCTAATCTATTTACAGTCGGTTTTGGGATTTGGACAAATTCTAGCTAATTTCCATAGTGCAGCAGAATCCGGTTTGCTAAGAAATGTAAGACTTGAATCATGGGAGAGCTCAACATGGGATTTTTAACACTGGACAACCAGATGCTATTATATGCTAGCTTCATTTTTAAAAGCACGAGGTAAGCATAGCCTTAAATAAATAACATCATAATACCTTATTGGATTGAATGAATTTCTCAAATGTGTTTACAAACTGAGATTGTTATAACAACAGTGGGTCAAAAACACATTGTTGGCCTTCACAGGGCAGTAAGAAAGAGAAGCTTGTCTGGACTTGTTGGGCTTTGACCAAAGATCATTATTCATTATAGATTAACCTACTAATGTTTTCTCAATGTTTCCATAAAATGATTCCCAAAGCCTTAAATCTCTTCATATATCTTGCTTTGCCTGGTCAACTAGTTCGGATATAGTCAATTTACTATCACAAAGACAAAGAAACTGCACACAGAATGTAAGTCTTCAGAATTGAGGAGCTCACTTTTTATTATTTGTATTAAAACAAATTATAAGCAATAAGTATTCAATAGAAATTGTCGCTGTTTATTTGCCCTTTGGTTAAATAGTTGATTCATTGTCTATTTGTTTGCAGCTTTAGATGGTTTGATCAAACATGGTCTTGTTCCTGTCAGAGCAAAGGGGAATAAAGTATAAAGTATAACCCTATTTGTTTATTTTAACGTGCTGTAATTCACAAAGAAAGGCTGGCTGTGGAGTTAATTGATTTGCTAAAAGTGTGCCACCTCTGTAATGAAACATCCATCATGCCCTACTCTTTGTCCTCCTTTATAGAGGCATGCTGTAGCAGCTTCTCCTCATAGCCTGGATAATGTTCAGTCTCCAGTTAAAGATGGACAGAAAACGGAAGTGTGTTTTATCAGCTGAATGCCACAATCCCCCTCTTGTCCTCCTCTTCCTTTTCTTCTTTTGTGCTTCTCCTCTGTGTGTTTTGCCACTGAGGGAGAGTGTAGTTGAGATGGGAGAGCAGGCACATACTTTGCAAACTGAGCGGGTCCAGCAAAAACATTGGGGGTAAAAGAACAGAGAATATCTGATCAAGGCGTCCACTGTTCTAAAATGGGACAAATCTTGATAGCTATGTGATTGCATCGGTTTTCTTTAGTCCCCTTTAAAGAAACTGCCCGTTCTCTCTTTTTAGCCCAACATAGATTATCTGTGTATTATGTATGTGGACTGCACTATGTCATGTTATTATCATGCATAGCAGTACAGGACAGTGACGTTAATGTGCACATTTCCGCTTGTTTTGATCTTGAGGAGCCATCATTGTCTCTCTCTCTCTCTCTCTCTCTCTCTCTCTCTCTCTCTCTCTCTCTCTCTCTCTCTCTCTCTCTCTCGCTCTCTCTCACTGCTCCTCCTCCCCAGGGCAAACTGTAATTTCCCATTTGACTGAAACATTGGCTCCAGCCCCTTCTCTTTCTGCAGCACAGTGGCAACTGTTACCGTCTGTTGTGACTCAGTGAGGTTTGTCATGGCCAAATGTGCTTATGTGCCTGACCAGAAACGTAAAGTGCGTGTGCTCAGCTGGAGATCGAGGATTACTAAGTGCTGATTAACCAGACAAATCGTGAGATAGACTAAACTCCTTTTTGCAAACCTATTCAACATCAAAGGTAGGCTGTATTTAAGCGCAGCACTTTGAAAACATAATTTTCTGCAACAAATTGGTGCGGTTTTATTGTGGAACCAGCAACTTAAGATATTTTACGAGACTACAGTGTGTAGATACCTGGAAGAAAAAGGTGCACCATATTGACTTTAGATCATCAAACATTTAAAAGATGTATTAATATTTGTTCTTTCTTTATAGCGCACTTGCCTGCTAACTGTACACTTTGGTAGCTCCTATCCAGACTTATAGTGAAAGTATATGTTCCTGACCCGACTCCAATATTGAAAACAAAATCCGCCGACCTCTGTCTTTACACAAATGCATTGGGTCTGAACATTCTGAGTTAGACTTATCAAGGAAGTATCCTGCAATGTCATTTCAGTAACACATTTCCTTGTTTTGCTAAACAATGGTTCCTTGCTGAGCTGTGGTGGAGGCATAGTATAACATGAGAGACTTAAAGTCTAGAGCTGGATTCAAATTGTAAACATATGACCTCATGATGTTGTTAAATAATAAGTCAAAGGACCACCAATGTGATTACCATTCATCCAGATGGGAGCATGAATGTCTGCAAAATATTTCATGGCATCTCTCAAATAGTTGGCGAGCTATTTTAGCTTTAGCGGAACTTTAAAACAGATAGAAGTATATGGATTTCAACCTCATCACTTATATTAAAAGACGACATTGTGGACAGGATGTGAAGGTTGTTTTAAAACAGACTTGAAATTACAAAATGTCCTTTTTATGGAGAAGCCAGATCTGAATTGACAACGTGGGTATGTCATTTTCCAAGGCGCCTGCTCTATTGACTTGTATTCATTGTAGGCACCTAAGCTCAGTTTCTTTACTTCCCCCCCAATCCCTACATTATTCAGTCCATGTACGGACAGTTTTATAGATTTTGTGAGCCTGGGTAAACACTGAGACTGTGAGAGAGACGCAGGCAAGTGATAAATGCACTGCGGAAATTGAAGTGCTCTTGAACTCAATCATGGTCCTGAGGTAAATACCCCTCAGAGAGCCGCCTTTGAACAAGGCCTTTATTTGCCATGATTAATATCTAATCCTTCAAATCTCCTTTCCCACAACACAGCCAGGCACAAGTTTATTTAGGTTTCTTCACACAGCTTGTATATGCTTTTATTGTTGTTGTTTTTAACACTATTAAACCAGATGTTGCATAACTTCATTTTTAGAAATGCAGCTCTTAGTGCTTTTAATTAAGATAGAAAATAAACTAAATATAGAAAGCACTTTTAACATACTGATACAGTACAAATGAAGATCCTGTACAGTCGGGTGCAATGCAACAAGATTTCCTTTCTTTCTTTCTTTTTAGAAAGATTTCGATTTGTGTTCTGGGGAAAAAGGGAAAATAGAGTGTCTTTGTAGCTCGCCCTCCACCTCATCTCCCTCCTTGCTTCCTTCCTCCCATCCCACCCTCCCACTGCTCAGGTGCCTGTTCTTGTTGCACTCTTGAAATTGTAGCAATGTGGTGCAATCTGGCTCCCACACATGCTCCAGTTGGATGGAAAAGCTCACAAGGGACTAAAATCTCCCTTTTCCATCTTTTTTTCCCTTCTATCTTCAAAAGACTTCAACATCTTATTTTATACCCATGATACTTTTGTCTCCTTTATATAGCCCCCTTCATTTCACATCATAACATTGGAAGTAGTGTTAACACTTCTTGATATTTGGTATCTCTGGTACCATATTATGAAAAGGCGTGAGGATCAGCTACACTGCTAGCTCTGTTGTTTATATAGCAGCCTGTAGGACCTTCAAGGGCACTCTGGTGTTTGCAGCATCCTGGAGGGAACCAGGGGAAAGTGAATCTCTTTGGACATGGCTTCTGCCATAGCTGCTTTGGGATATGTTTGTAGTGCTGTTTGAGGATCATTACTGCATCTGTGCTTAATCCTGATGATTAGTCAGTTTTCCTAATGAAAGTCAAATCTTCCATAGTACGCTGTGCATGCTGCAGTACATGCTGCAGTGCATGCTGCTGTCATGCTGCTGTGCATTCAACTGAAGTTTTTAGTAGTACTCTTGATAAAAGTATGGAGCACTCACTCCTTGCACTTTTAGAACTACCATACATTTTGTCACAGACATGGTTCCCAATCAGCTTATTGAGACAGTTTGTAACCCGCTCTGACCTCATTGAATCACATCAAGCTTCCCCGTATTTCTACAACAATTAAAAAGCCTCACATCAATCGACATTATGACACATCTGTATTGACAAATCTCTTTGCCTGTAAAAGGGGTGTATGTTTTCATACTTTAACGTTCAAAGAAACTTTATTTTTCTCATACTGCCTGTGCTGCAGCACCTCTTTTCACCCTCTGTCTGAAACCAGTGCCCAGTCGGCTCTGATTGGTAAGCTCTGTTGCGATTGGTCAATTGCTTAGAGATGTCCCTCCCCTTAGTCTATCACCTACAATGTTGTTGAGCGCTAGCCAATAGAAGTGCACGTGTTGCGTAGTGATGTCACTCTATGTTGCAGAAGTAAACAAAGAAGTCAAATGGATGTGTTTCAGGCAGGGGGGGGAAGAGAAACTCCCTCTGGAGGGAACTTTTAGCCTTTGCAGACCATTTACAAGAACAAAAAGCACAAAAACCATCATCTTGATTTGACATTCTTGGACCGCTAAATATATCTGTTGCACAAGTGCCTTCATTATTCTTTAAAGACTGTGAGCACTCCTGTCTGTCCATCCTGAGTATGAGCTGGTAGATGTTCGAGGCAAAAGCAAAGTCCATTACTGATATCCGGAGAACTTGGATAAATCAAGCATCTGGTTCTTCTCACAATTCGCACAGTCCTATTCACCCCTTTCTGCATAGACCTATCTCTCTGTGACTCAGTGTTGCACCATGGGATACGTTAACCCCCCCATCGCGCCAGATTACAGGCTGGCAGGAGTTGAATCAAAGCTTGCATGACCGTACGTGTGTGCTTCAAATCACTCTCACACAACTAGGCAGCTTACGCGCCCACACATCTCCACAGTGAGATCCATCCCCATCTTTGAGATTTGTCATACCTGTGTAATTATGTTATGCAAGCAAATTACACTTAGAAACACCCACTACGCCTCAGCTGTCCATGCCGTATACAACAACCACCTACACGTTCTTTTTACAGCCACAGCCGGTTCCTTCCTCCTTGTCTGTTAATAACCCTCTGTCCTGTCTGTCAGACTCTCACAACTGTGCTGCAAACCCTCACATGGATGCATGCATGTGTTGGGGGGGGAAGATGTGAGATGCAACATTGCTTGAGCGATTGAGCCTCGACTCCCAGAGAGCAAGGAACAGCTGCTCACATACACACTGGTGCAAACACTGTCTGGAACTGAGAGCGCCTCTATTCACAAAGGAACGAGGCTGTTTCATGTGGGTATGACTGTCTCCGTTTCAGCCGGCCTGAAATAGCCGGTCTCACAGTGAGTCACTCTGCAATGCCTCGAGGATGGACTTGGTGTGTGAACACGGCACTCCAACTTTCTGTGGGTGCACTTGACTGTCTGAGCGCGTTTGTCTTTGTCTGCACTCAGAATGACAGCGCGCTCTTTATCGGCCCATAATTGATGTATTCTGAATCAGGATTGAGAGGAGAAGCAGGGGTGTATAATAACCTGTAGGAGGTGAAACTGTGTCTGTCCTTGTCAACTCACCGGTGTTAGCACTCGGCTTCATTACAGCCCACTTTGTTTGTTTTCCTTGTAGATGCTTATTGATTCAGAGCAGATTGAATCAGATGGGGATGACCTTGAATGTGTGTTGGCTGTTTCAAGGTGTCCTGTTCTCCCAGTATTTGCATGCTAAACGGTTTTAACTGAACCTGGACTGCCTCCAAGGATACTCTGTGATGAGCATAGATGAACAGCACCCACTGCTGAGGAGTTTTTGTTTGAGAAAGGTGGATGAGTAGAAACTGAAACAGGGTCAGTTCCTATTGCTCAGTTTGTTTTTAGTGAACAGCTTTCATTTCCTGTCAGGACATATTTTATTAACTCCTGTGACTGAATGTGACTGAACATTATCTTAATAGATGATCCAGCATCAAGCATTTTATAGCAAACTGAGTGTTTTCTCATAATATTAAACGTATCTGTATCGATAACATTTCCAGAAACCATACAGTTATGTTTTTTCTTTATGGTGAAAGATTCCATTCTTTAATCAATTAAAGGTGGGGTAGGTAATTTTGGAGAAACCAGCTCGAGTGCGCCAGAATTAGAAAATACACAGCCGGAAAAAATCTGCCACTTCCTTACAGAGCCCCTCCTCTAACACACACGAACGCGCACATGACCAATGAGGGCACGAGATAAGTGTGTGCACAGATGGAAGGCTGACAGGCAGGTAGGCCATCCAGTTACTTTAGCCGGGCCGGCTAAAATGATTGGTCGTGCTTTTTACAGCCCCACGGCTTCCACAGATGACATTTTTGTATGTATTTATTGTCAAAGCATTTCATATATTCATTGCTATCGGGACGTTAAGAGCATTCCATGGAATATAACAAAAAGTGTTTCTGAAATAAATTACATACCCCACCTTTTTATGATTATTATGAATAGCCAATGTTATTTCAGTCAACTGAATCATTTGTTAATAGTTGTATTGCTATTTGGTATATTAGGAGAAACAGGGACATCTTTTTTTTCTTTTTTTTGTTATCTCTCTGGACATGTTTCATACTTACTCATCACTGGCTCTGATCCCAGGTCTGCACATGGGGGCGGGCAAAAGCAAGCCCAAGGAGCCGGGCCAGCGCTCCATGAGCCTGGACGGCACAATCGGCTCAGGCTCAGACAGCGGGCACTTCCACCACCTGGGACCCGCCCAGCAGACCCAGACCCCCAACAGGAGCCCCGCCGTAGGGACAGGCAGGCGAGGGCAGCATCAAGGGCAGCACCACCTTGCCCCGACAAACACTCCGGAGCTGGCTCTCTTTGGGGGGGTGGACCACACAGGCACCATCACCTCACCCCAGAGAGGACCTCTGTCAGGTAGGCACCTCTCTGAGAAAGGGTTAAAGTTCAGTTATACAACAAATGCTACTAAATAATATTCAATTCATGAGCTTTTTGTTTTGGGCGGTCAAAAAATCAGTACCACAGCTATGTTCAATGTTATGTGGTACAGCCCACCACTGGTTAGCTTAGCTTAGCATAAACACTGAAAGCGGGGGGAGCTGTGTGACCCAAGGAAGCCAATGTGCCCAGCCTAGAAAAAGTCACCATACAATCTCCCGTATAATAAGTAGGTTTTAGAGGTGCTGGGAAGCAGATTTTCATTGTTTCCAGTCTTTGTGCTAAGCTAAGCTCAGGATTTCCTGACTCCAATTTTATATTGAGCGCAGAGCTTTGAGTGAGATATATCTTCCCATCTAATTCACAACAATAAAGTAATTTTAATTCATTTCCCAAAATATTAAAACTATTTAGTTAAATGTGAGTGACCCACTAGAGCCAAATTAATCCTGTATGCCAAATGACCATAGATTGCAGATTAGTCTACTATAAAGTGATATGACCACAGGAAAAGATTGGACATCAGCTGGTTAACAGACTTAAAAGCTTCTCTTTGACTTTGAAGCCTGTCATCTTGAAATGTAGCAGTAATATGTCTAGACCGACCAGATGGTTAGGTTAATGTTGCTCAGGCTGCTGTTGTATCCGCTGGCCGCCTCCTCCTGTGCATCTAATGAGCCGATCAATGATTGGCTGCAGAGTCCTTGGGTTTAGATCACTGGTTCATTACAAGGAAGCGGGAGAAAGCGCCAAAGGAAAATATATGATGGCTTTGTCCTTCACAGGCGATCGGTCACAAGAAGTCTGAACGTCAATATTTCTCATTAAGCCTTGGTAAACAGTTTTAGACAGATGTGAAAAAATACTGGGATTTAGAGCTATACAAGCAAGAGTATTATTATTGAAGTTAGATTATGGAAGTGAATAGATCTCAACAGGAAGGACCATTGCCTTTAATACCATTGTACCTTAAATGTGTTTGTGTGTGTTGTTTCTTGCAGGAGGTGTCACTACCTTTGTGGCGCTCTATGACTATGAGTCACGGACAGCGTCTGATCTGACCTTTAGGAAAGGCGACAGGCTGCAGATTGTCAACAACACGTAAGAATCAACCGCTTCCGTCCCTTTCTCTAAAGACACAACTTCATAAAAAAATCTAAATGAACCGATTTGTAAACGCACACGTGTTGATGAATGAACACAGTCAGAGCTGGTGACTGTGGAGCGATGCAGACAGCAGAGTCTGATCCTCTCCATCTGTTGATTAAAACGGAGCAGAACGGCTCTTTACAACTGCAGTCTGCTCCTCCTCAAAACTGTATACATAATCTTTTACGAAACATTATGGAGAGCATGATATAGCATATACTCATATATTTCCTCCACACAGATAACACCTAAACAACTAAGTGTTTTCCTATTGCATGACACCACATGCTGAAGTTTGCATGTGTCAGTCTGGTGTGATTAAGACGTTTCTGCATGTGAGAAATGATGTGTGTATTTAAAAGCATGTGGGGCCGTATTACAGAAAAGTCTTGTATATCCAATCTTAATAGTTTTTTAACTGTTGTATTTAGTTTTAGGTGGTGATTTAGGAAACATCTAACCTTTACAAATGAACAGTTCCTAGATTAATGTCCCTTAAGGATTTCTAATGTTATTTAGCATTACACTTTTTAAAATGGTATTGAGAGAAATCCTTATTTAGACTTTCCATTTCAAATCAAGAATAATGGAAGAAATGTCCTATAATACAGCCCTTGGAAAATAAATGAGTACGCATGTGTTTTTTAAATAAGAACAATGTTTGTTTTTTTGCCTGAGCTCCTTCCATAACTTCCTATCATAACACTGAGCTGCTGTTATTTATAATGTGTCTGTATATTTGTCTGCCACTACATAGTACGGCTATTTTACATAAATAATTCAGTTCTAATATCTACTTTAAAAAACAATGCATGGGAGAAATCCTTAAATGCAAATACTGAATAAAAAAGTAGCGAGACTTTAAAGTGAATCCCGAATTCTACATATGTGGATGTGATCATTTATGAATAATAGTTGTGGGAATATTTTTGCCTTCCTGTCTCGCAGAATTATTAAAAATGAAATGGAAACTGGAACTGAAAACTTTGAAAGCAGTGCAGCTGTGTAGTCCCGCAGCACTTTGGGCTCCTGCTATCTGTCAGTCTGCGCTGCTCGCCTTGCTGTGTCTCCTCGCTGGGTTTTGATGTGTCTGCTGTGTCTGTTATCTCTCCCTCTCTCCGTCTCTCTTATGCTTCATGGTTTCTCCTAGGAAAAAGTACAGCTTCAGGTCAGTAACACTTAATGCTTTTAAAAATCTCACGCAACCTTTTGTTCACCGTCCCTTTGCTGCTGAGCGGATTTGTCTGATCGAGCTCGTAGCGTAACTGCAATGAATTAATATATTAAAAGATGTAGAGACTTGGCGCTCTAACTTTCTTGATACGTCTCTTTTGATAGAGCAACAGGTAAAGGTTTAAAATGCATACCAAGGGACTACAAGTGGAATAAAAGGTTGCATTTGTTTGTCTTTTTCTCTTAATAGTGTGTTTTCTTCTTCACTCTTTGCTGAAATGTGGGAATCAATTTATGTTTGGGTGTCAGTCAAAAACATTTAGAAGTTTTTATTCTATCACAAGTGATTGTTTTTACTAAGAAAACAATCTGAATCCAAACCTGTGTTGCAGGTACTTTCATATTGAATGGATTTGACAAGTAGCATATTTTCTTATTGGCAACATATCCCATGAATAAGCAAAACCAACAATTGTATTTAGCTTAACCTTCATTGTCGGCCAAACAATTTAAAAACAGTTGAAATGTTCCTCATTATGTTGAAGTGGGCACTGTAGTTTACTTTGAGTCAATCCCCCATACAACTCCGTTATGCTGTATATGACCTTTTCTATTCATCGATCATGTTAGGTTCTGGTTTAGTTGTTTGATAAATTGATCCAGAATGACTATGATTAGTGATAAGTAAGCCTCATGTCACTCGCTAGCAACACATTCTAAGAACCTTTAAATCAGAGTAAATGTTTCATATTGGAGATCAATCATGAAAAGTGTCCACTTTTTGTATAGGCACCTAAGTATTTGAAGGGAATGCGCACACGCACATTTCAATGTTAATGGAAAGCTGCTTTTTTGTGCAGCCATAAATAAAAACATATAATTGTGTCTTGTTTTTTCAAACTTTCACTTTGTATTGGTTGGAATCAAAAGGCCTCAGGCTGAGATCAGACCGTTTGCAATGTTGGTTTTGGTCTTTTGGTGGCATTTGTTGAAAATGAGAAAAAATACATACAGCTTTATTGTTCTTTCTACATCAAATAGTATGTCTCTTAATTGGGGAAAACGGAAGGATCCATAAACCATGAAATGTTGTTGGTGTAAGTTTTCTGTTAATGGTTCTGTTGACGCTCTCTGTCTGTCTCTGTCTTTCTCTCCGTCACAGAGAAGGGGACTGGTGGCTCGCTCGCTCCCTGACGACGGGAGAGAGTGGTTATATCCCGAGCAACTATGTGGCTCCGTCCGACTCCATCCAAGCAGAAGAGTGCGTTATCCTCTCATTGTTTCACTCCTGCTGGTTTTTTCCTTTCAGTGATATAAGATGTTTTCTTGGTGCTAAATCTAGTATTCTCTATCTACTTCTACCACACAAAGATATAGAGTATATTTTCCGATGTACCATCCAGTACAGCTATATTCAATGTTTCTGCCTGCCTGCTGCTGACGCTCAGCTGCAGCTTCTTTCTGATCTGATTCTCCCTGGCCCACTTTGGCAGGTGGTATTTTGGGAAGATCACTCGGCGCGACTCCGAGAGGCTCCTTTTGAACCTGCAGAACAGACGAGGAACCTTCCTGGTGAGGGAGAGCGAGACCACTAAAGGTGAGAGAGCAGACTCTCCGGAGACAGCAGACAACATCAGGATGATCCAATTAGCCTTTCCTCTGTGTCTGATTATAAAGAAATGTTGATTCATGTAACTTGAACATGACATTGTTTTTTTCTTTCTTTAAATGCATTAAATAACCGATTTCAGGCTTAATTGCCTAATCCTTGATGGCTCCATGAACAGCTGAAACAATATTTTTCTGCTGCTTGACTAATTGGTTAGTCTATGAGCAGAAAATGAATGCACAATCGTTTTTTAAAATCATTTTGAGTCGTATTTTTAAAGCATAAATGACCCAGTTTCACTAGTTTCATTTTCTCTCATGTTAATATTTGCTGGTATTTCTTACCTTATGACATTCTATACACTAAAACATACATAGATTGATTGTGATAATAATAGGGGTGTCAATAAATAGTAAAGATGTATACAAATCTTTAAAAAAAAGGATATTCTTCCAAATGAGCATGGATTTAAATCTTTATAACAGACCGATCCTTTGGATTCTTTTTCCTGGCAATTCCTTCATGTAAGAAAATATATCCCTTTTTATGAAAAAAAATCATGACTATAAAACACGTTTCATAAAACCTGAGCTTTTTATTTTTCAAATGTGTGAATCCTGATGACAGATTCTGTGTCTCCCTGGAGAAAACTCCACGCAGCCGATAAGTAGATCTTCAGGGACTCAATGTAAAGACACAACCTCGTAATTAAGTCATCTGTTAACTTTCACAGAGGCCTATGGCATGTCTTTTTTGTTTTCTGGAGTTTTGCATCTTTCTGAGAAACTCTGCATTCAGATCTTGTCCTTGTGACGTCAGTGGGCTCTTCAGGGGGTTGTTTAGAGGAAGTGTGGGGAAAAAAAGAGTGGAGTGGATGGGCCTTGTGAATGGATAGGGGTGAATCACTCTGCCAGAACTAGGTCAGCCTCGGAGGGTGCTGGATTTCCCCCTGGCCATAATTCTCTATTCTACACACACACACACGCACGCACGCATGCACGCACGCACGCAAGCGCACACACACACACACACGCTGCGAGAGGGGAGGAGAGGCATGAAGAGGGGGGAGACTTGCAGGAAAGGGGACTAGTAGGAGGGGCTCTGGCAGGAGGTGTGTTGGCGTATAGAGTGAAAGGGGCATGCAGGCATGTTGAAAGTGTAAATCATGTCAGACTAATAGTGATGCATCTGATTATTTGTAAGGCTCAGGCAAAAAGATGCCTTAAATATGTGAGGTGAAAATATCATGACTGCCTTTAGTTAGTGGTTGTTTCCCCTTTTTATGACATATGAGTAAAATATGTATTTAAAATTGGTTTGATTCTAAATGTGTTCTGTTCATGAGACATCAGCACTGTGATGATCAGACACTTTGTTCACTTCTTCTGATCTGACATAAGGAGACTGACGATCAGTAAGATCAGAGAAGATTGTTCTTTATTTTCAACCTCCCTGTAGTAAAAAGAACTTTCATCTTTTTATTTTAATATCTACTGTTATTTTTGACCTAATAGAAGTGAGAAATGGCTCTACAAAAAATACTACTAATAATCTATACAAAAAAATGTAGGTAGGAACACATCCTAAAAGTCTCAAATAGGTTGTTTGAGGAACTCTTGAGGATAAAAATACAGACAGAAATAACAATAAAACTCCAATGTTATTATTGTGTTATTGCATTTAAAAAGATTGGGGTTTTCTTGGTATTTCATTATGAATATTTATTTTACTCAGATCAAATTCTACTTCCTAGTTGGCCATGGAGGAGGACAGAAAGGCTTGGTTGAGTTTCCAGGGTCTTAAAGGGGCCATCAGGGACTTGCCCAGCGCAGCTGCTAGGAAACTCTGCAGAGCAGCTGTCACACATAAGCTTCATTTCATTTTTCTAACCCGTGTCTGTCTGTTGTTGTGTCTCGTTCACAGGGGCATATTGCCTGTCAGTGCTGGATTATGACAACACCAAAGGCTTGAATGTGAAACATTACAAGATCAGGAAGCTGGATAGCGGGGGGTTCTACATCACCTCGCGCACCCAGTTCAGCAGCCTACAGCAGCTAGTCTTCCACTACCGCAGTGAGTCCCCAGACAGCTGCTCTCTGATAGTTAACCTTCCGCTGACCTGCCAGCTCACTCTCCCTTTTCTCACCTCTTTCAGAGCACTCTGATGGGCTGTGCCACGCTCTGTCAGACGTGTGTCCTGTGGCCAAACCTCAGACGCAGGGACTGGCCAGGGACGCCTGGGAGATTCCCAGAGAGTCCCTCCGCCTCGACCTCAAACTGGGACAGGGCTGCTTTGGAGAAGTTTGGATGGGTAAGATCTACAGTAGGCCTATACACCACCACTTTTTAATGGAAGTGATTGCTTTCCTCTTTCACCATGACAGATACAGGTTAAACGGTGAAATACCCAATATGAGGATCAATTTGTTATCTTTTGAAGTAAATATTTCAGATTATTGCTGATAAAAGTTATTAAAGTTTACTTATTTCTTATTAAAGGACAAGTGTGAGATTTTGGGATATAGGCTTATTCTTTTTCTGGCATGAGAAGCTTAAAATCAGTCTCATGTCCTTTAAAACATTAGACTGTTAGCTTAGCACAAATACTATAATCGAACAGAATAGCTAGCTCTTGTGCTGATTTTAACAAATGAGATATACCATATTAAGTTTAAGCTTAGAGATTCTGGTAGGTTGATATTTAAATCTTTAGATTGAGCCAGGTTAGTTGTCCCCCTGTTTTCAGGCGTAATGCTAAGCTAGGCTAACCAGCTGCTGACTTTATGAATGGAAAGATATGGCAGTAGCATTGATATCCTCATTTAACCCTCAGCAAGGACAGATTACATATCAGGATGAGATCTAACATTTTGTAATGAGCCTGTGTGGGTGCAAGCATGCGAGCATTTATGTCTGTATGCAGCTCATCTCGCACACCACTGGACCCCGGAGATTTGGATTTTTTTCTGCACGTATTATGCAGTATGCTCAATGACCTCTAAACACAAAATTCAAAAACAAGCCTTTTTTGTTGTTTAAAAACAGACATCCATAGAGAGTTTGTCCCATTGGTCTCATTTTGAAGACGATAATTTGCATATTAATTCCACTGCAGATATAATATGATAAAGTTAGAAACAATACTTATTTTCTCTTTTTTCTGACAGGCACATGGAACGGCACGACACGGGTAGCCATAAAGACCCTAAAGCCTGCCACCATGTCTCCAGAGGCCTTTCTTCAGGAAGCTCAGGTCATGAAGAAGCTGAGGCACGAGAAGCTCGTCCAGCTGTATGCTGTGGTGTCTGAGGAGCCCATCTACATCGTGACAGAATATATGAGCCAAGGTAACACAGGATGCAGACTGTAACAAGTGCTGGGTGTCAAAACTTTACAATTCTTTGCTATGAAAATCATATTCTTCTGTAGACTAGAGTATTGTTAACCGTTAAGCATTGAGGCAGCCTTTTTTTTTTAATAATGACAAAAGTTAATACCAAAATAAATTGTACTAATGTCCTGGTATTCTTTCTAAACTGTTTTACAATATATATAAAGTACTGTTTACAGCATTGATTTGCTTTCGAATACCATCATCTATTCCAAATGCTGATAGCTGTGCCTCAAGGTTTACACATATGATGGAAAATGTGTAATTTATTTGGTGATTATCTGTCATTATCTACAACTGTGCATGTTGTTTGTATCTTGCCCTTACAGGCAGCTTGCTGGACTTCCTTAAAGGGGATGCAGGAAAGATGCTCCGTCTGCCTCAGCTAGTGGACATGTCAGCTCAGGTAAAGCTACTTTCAGATCAGCCACACAACATATAACATCATATTTGTATTTATAATAAAAGCCCCACCCTCTTTTTGTCACTTCCTCTAGATTGCAGCAGGCATGGCCTACGTTGAGAGGATGAACTACGTGCACAGAGACCTGCGCGCTGCCAACATCCTGGTGGGAGAAAGCCTGGTGTGTAAAGTGGCTGACTTTGGCCTGGCGAGACTCATAGAAGACAACGAGTACACTGCAAGACAGGGTGAGTAACATGCAATGAGTCCACAGCAGATTACTCTTTTATTTCTATACATCTGCAACTGAACATCAATGATGTTGACCCAAAAATGTTGTACTCATTTTTTAACTTTTGTATACATAAACCCCTGTTTCCTCAGGAGCTAAGTTTCCAATCAAGTGGACGGCACCGGAGGCAGCTCTGTACGGACGCTTCACCATCAAGTCTGACGTCTGGTCCTTCGGTGTGCTGCTCACTGAGCTGGCAACTAAAGGCAGAGTCCCCTATCCAGGTACAGACTTGCATAATGTTTAGAGCTGAAAAGTTAATCGGCAACTGTTTCAATCGATTAATCAGTTTGACTAATTATTTTTGACAAAATGATCAGATTCCCACTTAGTAAATGTGAATATGTTTTGGTTTCCTTACCCCTCAATGTCAGTAAACCAGATACTTTTTAGTTTTGGACAAAATCTGACATTTTATAGACTCAAAAACGTTTTGATTAATCCACAATGCAAATAATCATTAGTTGCAGCCATTGTAATTTGTAAACACTGGAACAATGACTCTTAAACAAGACTTTCTCGAAACAATAATTATACTACATGATAAGAGCTGAAACAATAATTTGCCATTTTTAATGCAGACATTCCCAGCTCAGCTTCTCAAAAATGAAAATGTAGTGCTGTTCCTATGTTTTGTGTGACTCAATAAATCAAACTATATTTTATTATACCTTGAGAATGAGAAAATAATGAGAATGAGCATTAGTTGCAGCCCTTAAAGCTATTCATAGTTTCATATTTTAGGTATTTAAATGAAGAATATGAACCAAATCAGATATTATTCATGTGGCTGTTTTACATAATTGTATTTGTCAGAATTATTGTATTAAAAGTCTTTATTTTCACTAAAAGTCACTTGTGTTTCCTTGTTAGGTATGGTGAACCGCGAGGTGCTGGACCAGGTGGAGCGCGGGTACCGGATGCCCTGCCCGGCAGAGTGCCCCGGCTCTCTGCACGAGCTCATGCTCTCGTGCTGGAGGAAGGACCCGGAGGAGAGGCCGACGTTTGAGTACCTGCAGGGCTTTCTAGAGGACTACTTCACTTCCACAGAACCCCAGTATCAGCCTGGGGAGAACTTATAGAACCACACACTGAACCCAACACGGAACGATCTGCACTAACCGACCTCAGAGGAGCACCTGTGGGAGGATCTGAGCCTGTGAAACTCACCTGGGAGGACCTTGAGGTTCTTCTGCAGAAGACCCACCATGTGCCATAAAGAAATCGCTACAGAAGAACCTGAAGAACCTCCTGTCTGCAAGCACTCCCTGTTTACTGAAGGCTTTCCTGTAGAAGTGAGGGTCAAGGCTATAAAGGAGAACAGACTCTGATTTGATTCTTTGTTTTGAAAGGAGGGGCTGATGTGGGAGGAACCTAATCAGGATCTACAAACGGAGAGAGGGAGGGAAAAGAATATCCATCCTGTCGAAGAGAGAAGGTCAAGGGAGGATATTTCCGACATGAGCTGTTTAGCGAAAGCTTTCCCTCGTCCGTTGTTTCTTTTACCCTCGCCTGGTACCTTTTCCGCCCACAGGAGTGCACTGCCACTGTGGCTCAGGTGCCTAAGGGAAGTCTGTCTCTCTTAACGTCCTCTATCTCCCTTCTGGCTCTCTTTCTCTATTTCCGTCTGACTTTCAGTATTTCCCTCCAGTGTTCTCAAATGCTGCTTCTTCAAAGTGTCTCCAAATAACTCAGCTCTGGAACTCTACTTGGCATCTTTATTCATGTTTACTTGGACAAATTATGTACTTTAAGCATTTTCAGCGGCGGACAAGAAAAAAACCTTGATTTCACTTCATTGTTTTCTGTGATAATAGGCAAGGTTGTTAGACACCCTGTCATGGTAGTGCCAGGGTAAATGTATTCAACAGGCAGGTTCTGTAACAATGCAATTAGGTCAACTGAAGTCAAATTCGAGGCCTTTCTTTTTCTTTCTTTTTCTATTTCTTGAAATGCTGAACAGATCTACCGGTTCCAACCTCAACAATTCAAAAATGATTTTGATGCAGGTAGTGTTTGGATGCTTTGATTGACCCTGATTTAACTGGACAGTTGCATTGAAAATGATCAGCACCGTCACAGTGACACTAAAGAGCAGTTTGAGTAGTAGCTTGTTTCCTCAGAGGCGGGGTAACTGGGGTAACTTTCATCAAACATGTATGTGACCCACTAAGAGGCTGATGGCTATCCAAACCAATCATATTACTGTTTAATATTCAACCCAGCTCAAGATGGGAAAACCCTGAGTGTGAAAGCCTACCATGTTGTGTGCCAAATAAATCACATTTCTTTACTGATGTCCATGTATATAATGTTTTATTATCAAGGGGCTTACATGGGGGGTTTTAGTTCATAAACTGGAAATTGATTACTTACATTTTACAAAAAACTCTGCGCCATTTCTCTAGTTAACGTCATTTTAGTGACTAAACTGGAAGGAAAACCTGTTTAGGATTTTAAAAGGTTTTTAATCACTTCACAGCTGGTGTGTCCATGAAAATATGCAACCAGGCGGCCCTAATGAAACTGTAAAACTTCAATCAGGTAACCCTAATAAAACTGTGTTTATGACTTCCTATAAGAGTTGATTTTAAAACCAGTTAGCATGCTTTTGTGACGTTCTTCTCTTGACCATTGGCTGGGTTTGTATGTATGCTGTACTGTACATCCACATGTGTATTTTTTACTTTATTTGAGGCGAGGGGATCATAAACAGACATTTGTGCCATCAATCTATAATTATTGTTATTTTTTTATATCTTACCCACTGCTGCCAGTACTCACTGTCATACTGTACATACTGTAGCTCTTTAGGGTTGGTTTTGTATCATGTAAGCCACTTTCATATGGCAGGTATTTATGTTGGGTGTCACACAATTCACAGTGGATTAGTTTATGATGTAGTCAATGCAGCAACAGTAGAAATAAAGTGATAGATTGTTGCCAAAAATTACTATCTAACCAGTTATCAAAATATGAGCCAGGCTGCAATAAGAGTAGGTCCATGCCCTCTAAAAATAGAAAATCATTATCTGGCGATTATGAATCCTGGCGTCTAATTTAATCAAAAATGTGGGCACTTGAAAACAACAATGTAAAGGGAGTTTGAGTTGTCATATGACGTGAAAAATGAGGACAAAGATGTAAATAGTATCTTAAACAAATGACTGTGACTATCATGTAATTTGTTTTTGTATTGTTTTTCTTTAATAGCCGACCATGTTGAGGTTTTTACAATGACGCACACTGTTCCCAAAAAGTTTAAATAAGATGCTACTATAAATGGGGCTTAAGGAATGTGTTCTTCTTTTAATAGCCTATTGAACTTCTGCAAAAGACAATTTAAAATTGGGTTTGACATATATATATATATATATATATATATATATATATATATATATATATATATATATATATATAATGTAATATATCAGATAT
>CALSBZ010046886.1:5954771-5966827 GCA_943591055.1 Gobionotothen gibberifrons | reverse complement strand
CACACACACACACACACACACACACACACACACACACACACACACACGCACGCACGCACGCACGCACACAGGGCTACAGGGCTACAGTTACTGTTTGTTTTCATCTCATTACAGTGACAGGAGCATGGCAACCAGGAGAGAAGTTGGATAATAGCGGTGTTTTCTTTTCTCTTTTTTTCCTCCACTTGTGGTCCAGGTTGGCTCCTCTCCTTCAAATGATCCTGGCTTTGTCAGCATACAGTTAGTGTACATGAAGACATTAGAGCCCTCTGTTGTAAGGTGATCCATTACATTAAGAACACATCAATCATCCGGCACAAAAGTCAAAACATTTTTGTATAGCACATTTTAAAACAACATTCATTGACCAAAGTGCTGAACAGGCTCAAAGTTAAAATCACGCAAAGCAAGTAAAACAACTGCTGCACTACAGAAGAGGAAGTCAAGGTGGCAAACTCAGCTCAATCAAAAGAAACGGCAACAAGAAGAGTTGTGTCTTCAGCTGAAACGTAAAGGTTTTTGTAGTGCAAGTATACATTTTCGATTTACAGGTAATATGTTGCATGAGACCTGATGATTGTACTTTATTATTTCAATCTTTTACATTTCAAAATATTATTTGATGTCTCCTTGACTGCTTAGTTCCTTTTAACCTTTCAGATTTTATTTTTTACATTTCAAACATATGATCAGCTTATAAAACATGATACATTGTTTTTGAATAAACTGTTAAACAGTGTGTAAAAGTGCCAACAAATAGATCCCCCACAACCAACTACAAGATTAGCGTACTGGTTACATGTGAAAGCATCAATAACAAGAAATCAATCATTTAATTTAAAAAACACTGTTATTTGTTTGAATGATGGTACCACATTATTTCTACAGTGTAGTATTTTACAGTCATTGTAACTGCACCACTGCTGCTTTTACAGCCCAGGAAAAATATGGCACATGGTATTGGCGAATTATTATAAACAAGAATAACTAACTATATATGTGTGTGGGTTTTTTCAGTATTAAGGTCCATTTACAATCACTTTCACTGCTTTTTCATATCCCATTCCTCTCTCTAAATTTTTGTCTTGTCTCTGCCTAATTGTATGTTCTGTTCTATCATCTGTCTCTCTTTGCACACTCAGATATTCTGTTTGAAGGTAAGACTTCCTCCAGGAGCTGGAAACTGACCCACATGTTCTCTGCATCAACGGACTTCAAACATATGAAGATCAGTCGACTTTGTGCAGGATCCATTCAGTTTCCTCTGTGCTCCCCTGCTCCTAATGACTCACACAGACTCTGAAAGATATACTCAGAGCTGATTCTTTTTTTTATATCTGAGAATGAATAGGTGTGCAGACTTTAATCAGTCTTCCTTTGTTGTGATTTCCGCGCTGTGTTGACAGAGCTGTTTGGAGCCCAACCTGCATGACTTCTCCACAAGATATCTGCCGAGTAGCCTCAGGTGATGGAGCTCTTTGTGGCATGAAGTTTACCCTGTATAGCTGATTCTGATATCTGTCGCTTTGGCAGGAAAAACTACGACTGCAGCTCAGTTCTGACTTGCCAGCAAACACTAACGTTGGGACAGTTTTGATATGCAAGAAATACTGTGCACACATCTTCAAGAGACCTGAAAATATGCCCTGTGATGGAAAATATTCAACTGTTTTGATGTTGGCATGAGCCGAGGATATAATCTCTCCTCAGTGTGAGATTAATTGTTATCTCACACCTTTTCATGCCTTTCATTGGTTTGTTTTTAAAGGTTTTGGATCGTGGATGACTACAAGATTTTATTTTTGTTAGTAATAATCTGTTTGCAGGGTTGCCAAGCAAATTTGTCTGTGTTTATTTCATTTGCAGCATGTTTTGAGGTGTCATAGCAAACGGTAGATGGATTTAGACACACACAAAAACACACCCACACACACATTTATGTGACATTTTGTACAGACACCCAGCAACCAGAAGATTTTTCTCATCCCCTGACATTCTATCTTGCACCACCGTGAGGTTGACATTTGTTTTCAGTGAAATGTCTTCACAGCTATTGGAGGAATGGCAGTAAAATGTAGGACACACACACACACACACCCCCCCAGGAGAATTTTTTACAAACTTGTATCTACCTAACACTTTTCAGCTATCTCTAAACTGACGCGCCAGATGGTGAGAGACACAGAAACATCTGAAAAGCCTAATCTGTTTGAAAAAAGGGCAAGCACTTTCCAAAATTACCTGGCAGGTGAGTGGTTGAATCATCTGTATCACAGTCCTACATTATTTACATTGATAAAACTTGAAGCCTTACAAGAGGGATTTGTGTTCCCAGCTGCTTTGCAAGGTAAATCTATCGCCAACATTACATTACATTACTGTACATGTCACTTGTTAGACGCTTTTATCAAAAGCGACTTACATAGTCAATACTGTGGGCAATCCCCACAGGAGCAATTTTGGGGTGAAGTGTCATGCCCAGGCAGGGACACAACGACATGCTGACTGCAGTGGGGTTTGAACCTGTGACCCCTGATCCGAACACCAACGCAAAACCCACTGCACCACACGCCTCCGTACATAAACAAAAATATTCACTATTTTAAATACTTTACTCGCAAATTTGCCAAAAGTTAGCATGCTGAAAAACTAAACCAAGATAGTGAACATGTTTAACATTTTACCTGCTAAACATCAACATAGTTAGTAGTTGATAGCTTGCTAACGTTAGCATTTAGCTTGAAGTACCGCTGAACATTAGCACAACCTCAAGAGGCCACTAGCATGACTGTAGAGTTCCTCTTCTCTATGATTTTGTCTTTCTTTCCACTTTGTCCGTCCACTCTTCTGCCTGCTCATAAATCCTTCCTCCCTCTGTCAGCCCTCCTCCCGTTGCTAACACTTTGTGACATTACTCATCTCCTCTCTTGCTCCTTTCCCCCCTCACTTATCACTGCACAAACACTCTCCCTATACTGTCTCCTCCATCTTTCTTCCTCTCTCTCCATTGATTTTAACATCTTGCTGCAACATTCATGTTTCCGGCTTCAACCGCCTTCCTCCACTGTTATCAATCATCCTCTATTGGTCCATTCATCACTAGCCAGGACGCTATTGGTTCATTCATCAAGCAGCGAGCAGCCCCGCAGCTGCAGACAGCAACCAGCACACCGGCCCAGGAATGTAAAGGCTCAGGGTTCGGCCCCTAATGTTGCACGGCACATGGAACTGTGCAGTAAGTATCTTGGGAAATGTTCCCAAAGGCCATACTCCTTTGATGGAATTTATTATAAAGTACTCTTTTTTAAATAATCGTCCGATAAAGAAAACAAATGGGAAAGTCCAGAAGTTGTGAGACTGCAGAGACTGATTTCAATGTGTGACACGTGGAAGAGTTTTCTTCTCTCTGAATCCAACAAGACTGTAGGTGTAACACTGGGTGGTGTGAATGTATCTGTATGTATAAGATGGCTGCCAAAAATTACTTCTTATTGGCTGCCAAGCATCTGGTTAAATCATATCACAGAACACCTTAAATCCAACATGTGAGGTGGAATTTTCGACACAGAGTAAAATACAAGTGAGATACAGTACTGGTGATTTAAGAGTTGCTAGGTATTACCGTATGACAAAGACTTCTATTTTTATATGAACTGATTTCATTTTCCAAGTTGCATTTTCACATAAGAAAGAAAGCAGCGAGAAATTACAAGTGTGGTTGCTTGATTTGTAAAACACACACAATTGGATTGGATAATAATATACATAACCTTTAAAACTTTTTAGTTTCAAATGATTTTTATGCACCATCGACCTACTCGATAAAGCGTCTGCATGATTGAAAGCTCCCTGCGCCACTTGTCAAAAATGGACCTTAGCCTAAATTGTAGTTCACGTCTTCAAAATCTGAGTTGTCATATAGAAAGTAACTAATTTACCTGTGCCTACTTCATTATTTTTTTGCCTAAATAAACTTGTATTGCCTGCAGCGATGGAAACTACTGGTCCAGGTTCTGAAAATCATCAATTAACCAGTACACACATGTACACAAACATACAACACACACACACACACGCGCACGCACACACACACACACACACACACACACACACACACGCTATTCTGACATGGACAGACAGGCAGACCTCTGAATGAGGCGCAGCTGCATTCCTCTGGTTACATATAAATGTTTGCACATGCTGTTAGTGTGTGCGACCAAACACAAATTCACACACACTGGCACAGATAGGGAAGTTCAGGGTCTTTATTGAGGGTACACATACACCTCTCCACACACACACACATTTGAAACTATTGGAGGATGTGGTTCCTAATCAGTTTTAACACGATCCACTTTCATATGCTACACACGAGCAGAATGTAAACAACCAGTATATCTACAGGTGATATTAATTAAGGCGTAAACATTTTATGCATCTATTAACACCGGGCGCTCTCTGAGGACACAGCTGTCTTTGAGCCTCTGACAAACTGGCTCATTTGCCAGCCTCTGTCTTCTCCTTGTTCTCACCAACTAAACCATCTGCTCCCCTGAGAGCACCAACGAAAGACTGACAGATAAATATACACACACACATAGGCCTACGTCATTCTGGAAATTGGGGTTCATTATCATCACCACCAGCTTTTAAGTTTCCTACCACATGACCTCATCCTGAAGAGTTTTATTATTTACCTTGAGTCAAAGTTGTCCCTGAAGGTTGCCAAAAGTCTTTAACACCCGGGTTTATTAAACCTTTTCATAACCAATTACATTTTGGAAATGTGTAGATGACTGCACACGTTTGGAAGAAAAAAAAACGTTTCCCCCCAACGACATGTGATGTTTTTGTGATTACCAAATGGGGCCACAGCTGTCAACTCCACGAATGAAATATTAATATTTACAAAGTTTCAACTCTTTGGGCGTCACGGGTCAGTTCACCAAAAGTAAAAAATGTTCTGACTCATGTCTCGTGATGTGTGGGATGTAGATCCACACAGATCTGGAGTTTTTGATTGTCTGAGAAGATTGGGTCATTTGGATTATAGATGTCCATTACAGATTTCCTTTTTTTCTTTCATAATTCTTGCCTCATCCTGTACGGCGGCCGTACCCAAAACAATTACATTAAGAGAAATGCACTGCTTTTTTCTTGTAATGTAAGTTATTTGGGCCATTGTAGCTCGTTTGCCCCTGTCGGTAATTGTAATTCTGCCGAGGAAAATTATGTGATGTGAATGTCAAGGCCTATAATTAACTCTTAACTTGATTTCCCTGTATCGAAAATGTTCTGCTGCTGGAATTTTAGTTCAGTTCAATAAGGTATTTTATGGATGATTCACTCAATTATGAATTACAGTACATTTAAAAAGTCATCATCTTTTTTACACTGACCTTCATGTTTTGGAAAAACCCCATCCCTCCCCTTGAATAGTTTTTTGTGCTGAAGAAACCTTCCCTCTGAAAATAGTGGATTGCGTGTTTTGTGGCATTCACAGTAATAAAAACCTTAACGATCAGCAACATCTCTTTCCAGAAACATGATCCCTTGTGAGATAATCCACTGTTAGAGGAGACAGAGGGCTCAGACAAATACATCTTAATCCTGGACACGTCAAACACATTGCTTTATTAATACATTAAATATTCTGAACATGCTGACATGTCGGGGTCAGTACTTTCTTTTGACACATGTAAAGACTACAGGGTTTACTCTGTGGCTCTTCATTGACTGAATGTGATGGCATGTCTGTTTCTGTGAAGCAGCCCATATATCAGTGTTGTGACCACACAGCCTCCAGTGGTGCGACAGGGCACAGCTGAGAGTCCACTGCCAACGGTAACAACGGCCTCCTTCAGTGCCACGTACTCTCCCGCAGCGCCGCACCTGTCGCTATGCATTTGTGTGTGTGTGTGTGTGTGTGTGTGTGTGTGTGTGTGTGTGTGTGTGAAACATGTAACTGAAAAGACATGTGGTGCTCATACACATTCCTTCCTCCCCGCTCATGAATCACTCTTCCCCCCTGCCCCCCCACCCCCACCTCTGCAGCCACCGGCCCGGGGTCCTCGGAGAGAGATGAGGAGGGATGGGAGGGCGAATGAGGAGAAGTGTAGGAGGCTGAAGTATGTTTTATGGATGAATGTTTGCTATCTGCTTTTCTGGGCGTAGGTTCCATACAAGCTTAAATACAGGCTTTGCATGCAATTTATACTGATTTTATAAGAGGACATGTTTAACTATGAGAATAAAGAAAGAACAATGTGATATGAAGATGTTTAAAAACACATATGTAAACCTACTGTATGTTTGAGGCTCTATTTATATGTACTGTATTACTTTAGTAATAGTACTATATGCTACTTATAATGTGTTAGGATAATACGTTTTTTTCTAGAAAAATATAGTATGAGGGCAATACTGTGGCGCTGATCTTGATATATCAAATAATAATAATAATAATACATTACATTTATAAAGCGCTTTTCCTGGTGCATCGCGAGAACATGACACCCGCATACAAGATGGCGCTGCGGATGTAAACAACAACGCTATGTTAACAACAACGCTATCCGAGCTCGTTAAAACAAAGCTGTCTATGCAGTCTGATGGTCTATTTGACATGGTTTTTGTATTCTTGGAGTAATTATACCGGTTTTGACAAACAAATATAGTTTTTCTGCATTTTGGTATGAGGGGGCACGCCGAAAGTAAGAGGGCCCAGCGTCCCTGTTACCCGGTTTAGACAAAACCCTAAAAACAAATAATAATTAAAGCACAAAATGTAAATAATGGTCACTGTGACTCTACTATTTTATATTGTATAATTAGAGTTGGATTTTACAATTGTACTTTTTTTCCCAGCTATTTTGCATTGTGAAATAATAAATATATATATTACTGAGATGTAGTGTAGAAAGAGTAGAAAGAGTATAAAAAGTGGCATGAAAAAACTCCTCCAACCTCAAATGTGTACTTGACTACAATAACATTTATTAAATGTACTTTGTTGCTTTCCAGCGCCCTGGGGAACAGGTAAGAGGGTAATCAGAGAAAATAACAGGTTACGATAATTACAGATATATTTCTTAAACCCTTAACATCCAATCTCCTTTAATTTCTCTTTTAGTAGCTTCAAAGTTCATCTTATTCCATCTGTCTGACACCTGATTTACTGCTTCATGAAAGTGTATTTGAGGATCACTTCTTCCATCTTTTTATGAGGTATGTAATTAAACTACATTTATAATACTGACAGTTGTATCGTTTGAACTATCTGCAGATTCCCTTGATAAAACTCATCCAAGACTGTGCTCACCCTGGAAAAACCTGACACTGGCTGTCTCCCATCCTCTCACACTCTCCCGCCGGGGGCCCAACGTGCCCCAGGACTTAATGTCAAATTCCACATGGCTGAGCTACCTGGCTGCACTATTATTGGACCGCATGCCTGACAGGCCTGCAGCCGAGGAGACAAACAGAGACTGTGAGGCTGATGTGCCGGAGACAGGCAGGAGGACAGGAAGCTTCTCCACGGGGACGAGACCGACAGGGTCACACAAAGAAACTGATATAAGGAGAATATATAGATGAAAAAGAGATAAACAGAGAAAAGACAAACAAAAGCGAAAAAATAATAAGGCACACACTGATTCAAAAAAACTTGAGTCCAAAACTGACCATTAAAAGTTAATCGTAAGACTTTACCCTGTATTGGTGCCAAAGGCTTGGATATTTTACTTAATAAAACCAAATGTACTTATTAAAAGTAGTGATACCACAGAGAAAAAGTACTCCTGCATTCAAACATTTAGGAAAGTTTATAAAAATTGAAGGAAAAGTAGAAGTTTAGAAATATCCCAAAACCACTCAAATAACCAAAAGTACTCATTCTGCTTCTTCACCCCAGACGTTTGCACAATAATTCAATAAGCATAATTTACATGAGTCTCACAGCAGTAATGTTTGAACTCCTGTGGTAGGTGAGATATTTCTAAACAGACGATCATTAAGAATGAAGCTGACCAAAATCATTTAACAAGGAAAGTATTTTCATAAAAGCCCCATTTGCGCACTTGAAAATGGTGTTTTCTCTGGACACACATTTTATTTCCCTGTGCTTCAGAGGTCCAGAAAAACAAAAAATTGGAGATGCTTTTCAGGAGGACTGGAAGATAATCTGCTGCCAGAGGAGCGTGAGATCACCCCTGATCATAATAACCGCACATTACAGCCAGGCGCTGTTGTGTTTGGAGGAATATGTGATGAGACAATGCTCTCCTTTCCGCAGGGCAGCCTCAGCTCACAGAGAAGCTCATATATTTGAAGCCTCCTCTCAGCGTTCAGGCGCCCTCAGGCCTCCTCTCCCTCCTCTTCATCCTCTTCATCCTCCTCCCAGGTCAAGAATCCAGTATATGCAAGACGAGGATAAAAGCTTTTGTGGGAGGGAGAGTCCGATGGTTTGTCAAGAGAGGTCGGCTGAGGAGGAGAGGAGGGACGGATGTACGTCCAAACACAACACGAGCTCTGCTGCGGAAGTTTGATTTCAGCTGATGGGGTGTTAAACACAAAGACCTCCATGTGATTAACAGCCAGCACTCCTCTCCTTCTCCTTCTCCCTCCTCCTCCTTCTCCTTCTCCTTCTCCTTCTCCTTCTCCTTCTCCTTCTCCTTCTCCTTCTTCTTCTTCTTCTTCTTCTTCTTCTTCTTCTTTTCCCTTTCTTTCTCCTTTCTCATGTATGTTCCTCTTCTCTCCTCTTCTCTCCTTTCCTATGCTTTCATTTTCTATCCTTTTCTTTATATTACCTCCCCATCGTCCCCCTCTTCTTCTATTTAATATATATATATATATATATATATATGCCGTTAATAACTGTGTAATATACACCTGGCTGCTAAATCCTAAGAACTGTTACAGGATGTGGTAGAAAGTACACTAATATATTATTTTCTCATCTTTCCATTATTTCCCCTGTCTTTCCTTCCTCCTCATCTCTTCCTCTCCTCTCTTTCCATCAGCCTGCACTTCTCTGTGTGCCTTGTCTCTTAACCGTTGTTCTCTCCTCTCCTATTTACTTCCACCTCTCCCCTCTTTCATTTCCTTTTATTTGATCATCTTTCTCTTTCTGTCCTTCCCGTATCCTTTTTCCATCTCCTCTTCCCTATTTTCCTTTTCTGTCTTCTTCCTCCTCTTCCTCTTTTGCTCTGTGATCCAACAGCATTACAAGTCTCATGTATCTCCTTTACTGTGGTGCAGAATCTTTAGTCGTAACTATTACAACATCTTTCCATGTCTTGGGTTGTAACTCAGCTATTGTTTAAGTGCAACAACAACAAACAGGAACTTTGGGACCAGTTATACGGGTTCAGTGATCTTGGATTGAGTGTGGGGAAATGATTTGTGTTGAGATGGACAGAAACGCTCCCACCGCCTGCAGCAAATGGAAATCATTATGCGTGATTGGAGGGTTTGGCTGCCGGGAGAAAAAGCCTGAAGTCTCTGTGACTGACACTGAAGATTATAAAAAGCCTCTCCATATCAACGTAGATCTCTGTTAAGTTGCAGTATTGTGTTTGGCAGGCTTTTATCTGTCTTTATCATAAATGCAGCGATGCCTGATTCCCATCATGCAGACGGTCTACATGCCAGAGTGTGATAAGGTCTGAAAACAAGATGATCTCAGACCTGTTGTTTCCCTCTCGTGCTTTCAGTACGGCCCTGCTCCTGACCTATACTTTCTCTCCTTCTCCACCAATCAACCTAATCTCGGTTTCCCCTCGCTCCTCATCTCCCCCCCACTCTCTTTGCTTTGATGTTCCTTGTCAGCATCACTCCTCCCTGTCCAACCCCAAGCCCCCTCCTCCCAGACACCAGATTACAGGGCGCTGGAGGGAAGTAGCCACACAAAACAATCATTTTTCCATTGTTGTCAATACATGAAAAGTCAGATTCATGTGTTTAAAAGGGTTGGTTCACCCAAATTACAAGAACATCCCCGTGCAGATAGCTGTGGTTTGCATCTTGGACATTTCTGCCGCCACCCGAACACATCTCTTTCCAACGTCCTGTGTACTCTCTGTCTTCTCGGAGAAACAGCTCCTTCAGATGGGGTGATAAATAATATGGATGATTGGAGCCGGTAGTCCACAGCTTCGAACAGAGAGTCAAGGTCGAAAGGTCACACAGGGTGAGATTCAGTAGCCACTGGGACAGGAAATGAAGCAGAGGAAAGTTTACTCACTGGAGTGTGTCAGTGTTTTTGTGTTTTCTTATTGTCGCTGAGTTGTATTGATGAATTGAGACAGCGGTCATTTGTCATTCAAGGAATTAAAAGATTGTTAGGGTGGATACAACACATATACAAAATCATTTACACACAAGGGACTTAGGAAAGGATACGTTTGGGGATTTGTGTGTTTAAAAAACTGTTGGTTTGTAAACCCAAGATTGTATTTGTGGTAAATGATACTGCATTTTGAAGATGTCGCTGACGCTGGGGAAGTGTTGAAAGATGGATTATTACATTGTTGGTTTGTTCTATAAAACAGGACTTGTGACATTTCACAAGTTCAAATGGTTTATTTTTCCTATCATTTACCTAGACAGAAACTTTAAACAGCTTCAAATTAAGTTGAAGTGATATAAGTTTAGTAGTACTGATCTGCAATGAAAGAGGCTTGAAACTAATTGTGTTTGAGTTTCCTAAAAGAGCTGCAAAAGGGGCTGAATAAACTGTCCCCAACATGCAGGTGCATCACTCAAAAATGGTTTAACTAAAATCAAACAGGCTATTTTTTACAAAACGCAGAAAACGTCACTAGAAAAGACAAGTTAAAACCAGGTAAAAGGGATGAAACCCAAACATGTTTACATATATTCATGGTGTACTGGAAGCTAAATCCATTAAACTTTACAAAGGAAATATTTTCAGTGATGTTAAAAGTCCTAAAGTGTTTTTGCCATTTAGCTTCCCCCTGTAGGATGTTTTGTTAATGAAATTCCACAGAAACCCTTGTTCTACAAATCCCCTAGTAATAATGCTTAGACTCGTAAAAGTGAGATTTCTTAAGCCTCTAGACTGCTACCATGGAGCCTTATCCCCCTGAAATCCCCCTAAAATCTCCTTATCTTGAACAAGCCCCCGTACTACCATGTCTACATGGTCCACTCTACCCCGACACCCTAATCTTGACCCCGGCCTGATCCAGCCCCCCCTCCCTGAGGCTGTTTCAGAATAACGAATGCACCGCCATCCTGAAACCCAGCATGCCGCTGGGCCGTGATGGATGTGCACATCACAGCCACAGTTTACAAAAGCCTCCGTGAATGAAGTGCCGCCACCCCAGATCCTGTCAGCTGAGTCCCCGCGCTGCAGCTCTTAGCGCTGCACGCAGAGGGGCTCCATGCTAGCAACAACTCTTAAAACCTGATAGTAGAGATGGTGGAAAGCCTCATCCATAAATGTCAAACCCCTTCTCTCCCTCATAGGCCCCACCGCTAACACCAAAAGCAACCATGGAGGATTTTAGTTCACTCAAGCACTTTATCGGGGTCTTACAGGGGAAAGCTCCGGTGTGAAATTGAAGATGAATTGTCGTCACTGAAGAATGTGAAGCAACGAGGTGGAGAGAGTGATTGCTTATTTTGTTTGTGCAATAAAATTCTTTTTTTCTTTCTCCACACTCTCTCGTTCTGTAATGCCGTTTGTTCATTCCTCCAGCAACAGGCCGTTAAACTGTAAATCAAACAGGAATCCTGAAGCAGTCAGACGTATCCCTCAAACAACAAAGCCCCCATCAATAACCCCTCACCTCTGCACGAACTGGCAGAATATTACATTGACTATCTATTTCATCCCATTCCTAACTCTCCGCTACCCAGAGCGCTGCACCCGGACGGTAACCTGAGCTTTGCCATGATATTGCAACTCCCTGTACAGGAGTTGTGTTTGCGTAGCTATGCATGTGTATGTGTATGTGTATGTGTATGTGTATGTGTATGTGTATGTGTGTGTGTGTGTGTGTGTGTGTGTGTGTGTGTGTGTGTGTGTGTGT
>CALSBZ010046886.1:5940137-5954761 GCA_943591055.1 Gobionotothen gibberifrons | reverse complement strand
TGTGTGTGTGTGTGTGTGTGTGTGTGTGTGTGTGTGTGTGTGTGTGTACAGAGTAGGAAGTGGTGGATTGAGGAACAGCGTCAGAGCCTAAGCTCCAAGATCAGCCACCTGTGTGTTATCAAGGGCAGCCTGATAATCCTCCCTGCCCTGTATCTGCCCTCTTTGCCCACACACACACACACACACACACACACACACACACACACACACCAAAAACACTCTGGCGTATATGCCGTTTGATCTCATGTCACTGCTGTACTGCTCAGCACACTCCTGCAGAACATATCACTCTAACTCAAACAAACTTCAGATGATGAAACGTGATTATCTTTGCAGTCGGTCTGCTTCGGTGATCCATTTCTATTGCAGGGAGTTATTATCAAACCCAATCAAAAAAATTCTCATGTGTGAATTTGAAGTTCAGAAACATCCACCTCCTTCAGGCAGCAGAGAAAATAAACCCACTTCACTTCTGATGAGGGGGAATTTCTCCCACCGCATAATTCAAATTTATAGAAAAAGCTTGGGAGCAGGTGAAGATGCAAATCCAGAAAATATGAGCCCCGGCTGTAAGACTATAATTTCCTCATCAAGAAGAAAGTCATACTGTCACAAGAGCTGCATCAGTCCAAACCACATCTCAACAGGTAATTAGACATCAGCCGTTCCCTCTTTAACCAAACCTACAGCAAGGTCTTTTCGGAGCCCGAACACGCAGGAGCCAACATGTAAACCGCGCGCTGCACCCACAAACCACCTACACACTTAATTTGAAATGTTTCACTTGCTCCCACCGACCTGTTTTTGCAATTTACTCATGCAAACCTTTCCAAAGGGGGAACTCCATTGCCGAAACATAGGTAAACCTATCCAACAAGGGAGCCCATTCTTTTGAAGGATCACTAAATTTCGGGTGTAATTTAATTCCCGCATGCCTCCTGTCCCGTATCACGGCTGCGTGTCTCCGAGGTACAACACCACAGTAAATAATGGCCGGGGGCTCCACCTCTACTCGCCAGGCTGTTATTTCTTTACAGTGGAGAAATCATAAAGGGACTGCAGTCATAAATATACATTCGTCCAACAGGTCTATAAAGACTCCAGAGATGAGAATTATGGCCGTGCAGAGGCGTCTGTATAAATTGAATACCATAAAGCCTGGATATAGGGTGCCTATTCTTATAGTGAGGTATATCACTGCTCAGTGGGGTGGCTGCAACAATCAAGAGAGAAGTTCATGTGTTGGAGAAAACAGCTTTAGTGGACAAAGCAGAGGACACACTTTACTGCAGGCAATCGTAAAAAGAGATTAAGTGGAGCGGGGCTTTGGGATATAATTGAAAGAGCAGTAACTCTTGACACCTATGATAAATGCTCATGAGTCAGTTGCTTTAGAATCGATTTTAGATACACTTGTAATCTTGTTGGATTCGTTTTTATAGCTTGAATTCACCCTATTGTGTTGTTTTGTTTTGTGTTTGAATGTTTTTATAATCTGAGCACTGTTGATTGAAACCACAAACCTTTCAACAGAGAAAACACAGAGGAAGAAGAACTGAAGATCTTGGTAGTTGCAAACATTTTAGATTCAGGCAGCTTTTCAAAACCAGACAATGAATGGACAAGAACACGAGACTAAAGCCAAGCAGTCATGTGAGGCTGTACTGGCACTACATGTTGCTTTGAGTTGAATGCTAACATGCTGAAAGAAGGAAGCTTTAATATTTACAATGTACACTATCTTAGTTTAGCCTGCTAGCATGCCAACATTGGCTAGTACAGTACAGCTAATGATAAGTCATACATTTAGCAGATAACCAAAGTAGTGTGCATTCTCCGGGGAACATGAATCTTAAGTTGTCCATGCAAAAGCTGTAGAATTATTTCAGTGTCCAAGTTTCTGGACCAACAGAACCGTTTTGCATCAATGGACCAATGGTGTTTAAATATCCTTCCTCTATCTATTAATATTGTAAACATAGACAATGAATATATGTCCCAATGTCCTTCTTGAATTAATGTACAGAGGATAAACATTGGAATTGAATCCTTTTGAGAAAACTGTTATTTGTTGTAGTAGACGTGACATTGCTCACTTGTGATTTTCTGATTTGTGAAAGTCCTGCTTTTTTGGTCTTAGTTCCACCTCACATCTTCAGGGCCCTCCCTGGTAAACTGACTCCACTTCCCCTCTTCAGGAGCAAAAGCAGGAATGAAATCTATCGTTTCCAGATCAGTGGAGGAGGGAGAGAGGAGGAATAGCGTGACCTTCTTTGATCCCCTGTGAAGGTCTTCCTCACCCCACCCCCCCCACACCTCTGCCTGCCTCCCCCTCCTCTCACGTGCATGTTCTGCCCTGCCAAGCACATGTCCGCAGGTATGAAATTAGAGAGAAAGACATTCAGGGCTTTTTGCCTGCACACAATGTCTCCTCTGGTCTCACCTGCCTGTCCTCCTCCTTGCCTCCGCTTATCTCTCCATCCTTATCAGCTCTCGCCACATCTGTCAGCATCCATATCTCAAACTAAATGACAGACCTGGAGTGGCACAAAAAGGAGGCAATGATGATTACAATCAGACAAGAGGATCTACAATTCAGAGGTGCTTAAAACCAAACACACGCGCCGTCTATCCACTTTTGTGCAAATTAAAAGGGATATCTATCTTCTCTACTTGTTCATGCTTAACAAAACGTGTCCTTTAGTTCCCAATCACCTGCTGTGCTTGAAGAAAATCCTGAGGATGCAGAGGCTTTGTTTTGCAGGCTCGCTCAAACATTAAACTGAAGAAATACTGCTGGTTGTAGCTGAAAGAGAAGAAATGTATCAGTGGGATCTGGACTGATTGCTTCAAAACATGTCAGAGTTAATATCCAGATAAAGCCCTGCCAGTGTTTAGATAACTCTAAACATATCAAGGGTTATTTATCAAAATTGACAGTGCTGATTTTAAGGCTAAAAACGAAAGCCACATTTTGGCCCATGACTGGGAACATCCACGTTACACAGGATATTCAATTTGGAATTGATGTGAGTAAAATACAGGCTTGTCTACTCCTGTAAATAATTTAACTCTGATGGGTTGGGATTTTTTTTTTATTTCAAACTTCCCATGACTGTCTTTCAGCTTCATTCACATCATCATAACCTCTATGAAACCATAAAGAAAAAGAGCATGCATAGGGTCTCTCTGTGCCTGTGTAATACCATGAAGAAAAGTCACAAAATGTGACCTCTTAGTGCTGTAAGAGCCGGAACATACTTTGAGACCCTTGAGCTTAAGTATTTGTGTTTTCCAGAGGCGCGGCTTAAAACTAAAAAGGGACAAAGAGTATTTGCAGTCATGTCGGTTGAGTCAGGGATCTCATTTAAGTCCCTTCTTAAGATTTTTTATTAGAGATTATTTCCTGATTAACTTGAGTTTTTACTTCCTGTGAACTGTCCTGCTGATTTACTTTTGGAAAACTTAGCCTTGTGTACACTTAATTAGTTGTAATATGGATTTTAAAAAGCTCTATGGATACAGATTGATATCATTATAATTCATTGTAAAATATTCAACAGTGTCCAACATGGTCACCACAATACACTTCTGCGTAGCAATGGATTTTATACATCATAATTAGAAACAACCTGAGCTACAAAATATCAACAACTTCATTTACACTAATTTAAAGTCACATATGACACAGTCACAAAAAACAACAAGAAACAATGTAAGGGATACAGGCCTAAGCTGTCCAATGATTTTGAAGCCTCCGTAAATGTCATTCCCATACAAGAAACAACGACATTGTGATCATTAAGAGCGGATGTTTTTTTGTTGCAATTAACAAATCTGTTTTATAATGAAGCCCGCTGTAGTCCACTTACGTATGGCTGCTGGGGTGGGATGACCAATGTGACCTGTGTAAAAGTCAATTATATCCTTTTTAAATAAAAGTAACTTTCATTGTAAACAAACACTTATTTTAAGCCAAACTTTGATCTTTAACCAAACCAAGTAATTGTATTCCAATTTATAGCGTTAACCATGTTTTTAAAAGGGTGGTCTTATCAGGGAGACAATATCTTTACCTCAAAATGTAATTTAAGTGTATTTAATAGGAACACTATTTGGTAGGAGACAGGGTTTACCTTGGATTGAAACATCATTTTAAGTGCAGCTTTAATGAAACACCATCCCATCACTGATGTCAATGAACACTGATGATTCAGGGACAGAAAACCCTGCCTGGAGCTTCCCATCAGACCACCATCGTCGGTAGTGAAACTGCCCCCGGAGGTGCTATCTGTGGTCGGGATCAGCTCTCACCTCCGCCGGCCTCCTCATGTCTCCCTCTAATCTCCCATACTGGGACCAACAGCTCCTTGCAGAGACCTCCAGAGGAATGTGACAAGTCATGAGACCGCCACCGCTGCATCCCGCCCTCCTGCTCTGCTCCGTCATGCACACACTGTGCAACACTGCTATAAACCGGAGGATATGAGACACAATAGAAGCTGACCTGGGTCACTTGAAATACTCAAGGTGTGTTTGATTTACCACACAAGGTACGATGGCACTGCAATAAAACCGGAAAACCTGTGTGCCAGGCAAGATAAATCAAGAAAAACCTCACACACCGCTTTAAATCGAAACACATGTCCTAGGCAGGAATGTGCCTATTTTTAATATTCAAAAATGTGCTGCAAACATTACATAATGATCTGCTATTTCATGGGAGGTGATGATTACTTGCTACATCTCTCATAAATCATCAGCAGCAGTGGGTGGCTGGTGTCAATGTCTCAAGTTAGGCCGTAAAAAGGTCCCGCTCTGCCTGTGGATTTAATCCAACATGACTTTTGCATGTCAGGATCCCATTTGCAGCACAGGACGAAATCTCTTCTGCCGGCTGAGGTCGAGTAAAATAATATGTGGGCAGATTTGGAAATGGAACTGATACGGATCCAAATGGCAGAGGACCGCAGCAACAGCACTGGGCTCTAATGTGTGTGTGTTTGTGCATGTGTCCGAGGAGGGATGTGTGTGTTTGTTCAAGTGTTTCCTTTATATGTGTCCGCACATTCCCTGTGGCAGGAGATCCATCATCTGGCTCATATTACAAAGCAGTGGGGATGCTCGGTCAATTCCGGCTGACGGATGAAAAGAAGACCTAAGATGGCAGCTATGTCAATAACAGGCGCGGCCTGTGCTGACATCTGCCAGCCTCAAACCCTCACCCTCTCACCCCATTAGCTCCGTTTTGTACGCGATACCAACCAGATGTGACTCCTGCCCACATCTCTCACAGCCCTGACCCCTCACCTTCACCGGGGTCCAATTTTAATTCACTTATTTAGTCGGGTTATTTTAAAATAAGACCGCAATTTAGCTGTTAATAGATGGGAATATTTAGTTACTCATCCTTTAAACAAAATGTTCTCCCCTCCAAACAAGCCCCTAAAATAGCAGCAGTGAGTGGTGGGTACAGTATCTCGCCATAATTCAATTACTTTTGCTGAAATTCCTTCTGTACATTACAGCTTGGACGCGCTTCATGAAAAGTGTTTGCACAGAACTCCACTTAATTTTCCATTTGTTGGTGGGCTGGACGATGACATTGTAAAGTGTGCGCGCAAAGAAAGTATAAATCAAGAAAACCCCACATCGCATAAATTGAAACACATGTTCAATGCAGGCAGGGGCTCATTTAAACATTAAACTAACAAGAAACACTTGTATCCAGTTACAGAACGCGGCACACATGATAATGTATCTCAGCTTTTTCTTAATGCAACTTGAGATATGATGATTATATTTTAAAGAACATCAACCTGGGACGCTCTGCAGAGAACGTTTAGACTAGGGGTGGTCATGGTAGCACATTCTTCAACAAGAGGAGGACTTTGCTTTCTATAATCTGTTGTCCAACTGGAAGATACGAGAAGTTAAACCGGAGATATGTCACATACCATGATATGATCCGACTCTTAAGAAGTAAAGATAGCGATAGAGCGGGTGATGTGTTAAGTTTCCACCTCCCCATCCTCTCACTGTCATTACATGCTGCTATGGATTTACTCCTGTAGCAAAAGCAGGACACTGAGCGGAAAGCGCTAATTTTAGGACATACAGCAGTAACATGGCCAAAGGTTTTTGGGTTTCAAAGAGTTTTGATTCCATCTGAGGCCACACATAGGCTACTTCACATGCATTACCCTACAGATCGAGGCTTTTGATAAAATAATTGAATGCAGCATATTACTCATTTCAGAAAGTGTTGATTAAATGCAAAGTATCTAATTTCTGCCACTAAGAGTCCCTCAATCAAGACAATAGCAAAAGATGGACTTTGGTGATGACGTGAAGTAGCGGGAAATCATGGGAGTTGTTATTCTTATTGTTAAAAAAACACCATTGTCAAAAACCGAACTAAGTTGCATCAGCTGTTCCAAAATGTAGACAAAAATAATTTTGTACCATTATACATGGTATACATAACATCAGGGTTGCGGAAGAATTCTGGCCAAGCTCAGTGTGCACCGAACGAGGTGAGTATGAGAAAGTGGAGACATCTGTAGTCATGTTTGGTTACCTGACATATAGTAGAATATCCTCTCTCTGTTCAAGGTTGTCTGAGTAGTAAACTTAGGCTGCTACAAGCCAAGTTATATCAAGCAGCTAGATGCTAACTTTGTCTGCTTTTTTATCACTTAAAGGTGGGGTAGGTAATTTTGGAGAAACCAGCTTGAGTGCGCTAGCATTTGAAAATACACAGTCGGAACAAATCTGCCACTTCCTTACAGAGCCCCTCCTCCAACACACAGGAACGCGCACATGACCAATGAGGGCACGAGATAAGTTTGTGCACAGATGGAAGGCTGACAGGCAGGTAGGCCATCCAGTTATTTTAGCCGGGCCGGCTAAAATGATTGGTCGTGCTTTTTACAGTACTACGGCTTCCACAGATGAATTTTTTTAATGGATTTTTTGTCAAAGCACTTAAGATATTCATTGCTATCAGGATGTTAAGAGCATTCCATGGAATATAACAAAAAGTGTATCTCGAGCCGGTTTCTCAAACGTACCTACCCCACCTTTAAGCTTTAAATGGCTTTTAATGAGGTTGAGGAGTGCAGCTCAGACAAACCAAAACAATGGCTCAAAATCTATTTTTGTCCCTCAAGGATTGTGACCACAAGTAAACAAGTTTATATTCCTTGTATAAATGAAGTATTGATATTATAGAATATCTTATCCGTGCCCCAACATCTTGGCATGTGGAGAGGGGTTTCGATCTAACAGTAGTTCATGTTAAATCAAGATTGTGTTGACATGAGAACTGTGCAAAACCATTTTGTTAGTTTCCCTAATGAAGATGGAAACTTTACAGAATTGGAGTGACAGTGGAGCAGTTTGGGCAACCTGCAGTCTGGGAATAAATATGCTTGTGGCTGATTATCATCTGTTAGTAATCAGTGCTTCTGAATATTTGCTCATTTTTCCCCCCTGAGCTTGAATATCTGCCAGAGACGCTCCATCTGGATCACACTGTCAGTGTCAGGAGACACTTTGCTCCAACTTGCAGACACTTGAGCAGCCTATCTGTGTCTCAGCTGCCAGAGCTCCTCTTTGAATCAGTGTTTGTGGTATGAGAGTGTGAACAGTCCTGTACTTAAAGATCTCCTATCATGCTATTATTCGGCATATATTATGGGTCTCAGATATATTAAGATATACAAAAAACATGTCTATGATGTGTTTTGCTCAAAATACTAAACAGATCATGCATTTCGGACATAAAAAAAATAGGAATAGGAAAAAAAGAGAAGGGGGAGCTTATGCTGAGTATCTGATCAGGAGAATTCTACCCAGATAGCCTACAGCTAAATGCTGCTGTGATTAAACGCCATATCATCTTCAAAACCACATTAAGGTTTATTTCTGAAACAGTATGGAGCTCAAATGCTTTCTCTCTCGCGGGTTTACCACAAGGTGAGTACCTTTTTATATATTGATTTTGTACAAATACTCTCTTCAGTAGGTTAGCTCTGAGTGTTAGCGATGCTTGCTAATGTGAACAATGACCATATTACTTCAAATCGTGCTTTGTTTCTGATAGCGACGTTTCTGATAGGGCGGTGGGTCTAAAGCCAGCCCACATTTCCGATATTACGTCATATCGGCAGCAAATCTGGATCAGCTCCATTGTAGACCCGTTTTAGAGATTTGGGTACAGAGGAAAAGAGAGGGGGTTTTATTTTCTGACACTTTGTGAGTTCCCCGACACACCGGGGACACATAATATAAAATACATCAAAGAGTGCATTTTGCATGATAGGGGACCTTTAAGTCTGAATGCATGCATGTTTGGACCTCTTTTGAACATAAGTACGTCGATAACCTCTGAGGAATTCAGTCAGCTCGATCGACTGTGACCTCTCAATGTGAAGACAGATCAGTGTGCGAACCAACACTTTCACAGCTGCTCCACATGCCAACCTCTGGAGCTCCACTGGTGGATATTTGTATGAGCGATTGTTTGGCAAAGCACTACAGAAGCACACAGAAAAACTGTCACAAACAAGCTCCTTGTCAGCAGCTGAACGACTAACAGCTTTATTATCATCTCACTCTCCTTCAGTAGAAATACTTCGGTAAAGACTTTCATTGGGTGATTTGGGTGGCAAAACACTTGAAATGTAGACAGAATTATCTTGCTGATTCTAGTTTTTGTGTCTCTTCGATTTTTACAAAATTCTTCCCTAAATTAAGTTAAGTTATAAATTACCCAAGCACTCTAAGCTTATAAAAAAAAATCAAAAGTCAAAAGGATGTGCTACAGTATCTAACATTTCACAAATACTGTTCAACTCTGAGATGAGAAGAGTTCAACAATTGATCGTATGTAAGGTTGTTTTTAGTAATTATCTAGTAATTATAGAACTATTCATTAAATCCAAAAACACAGCAACATGTTTCCCCAACAGCACATACAGTAAACAGAAATTCAGGTTTTGAACAACCTCTCTTTTTAAATTATAGTTATTTTAATCATGGTTTTATTGTTTGTTACTCCTACAATCTGGCATCGAAATGACTAAAGAAGAAACACAATAATTCAGAGGATCAGAGGTTAGCTATTTTAAGACGTTAATCATACTTAACCAAGCTCTCGAAAACAATGCTAGGCTGTTCGGCAACTTGGCTCAACAAGAGGCCATGATTGAAACTGCAGGTCACACTAAACACGCTGGTCCAAAAAGACTATACAACCTGGTCTCTCAGTCTGCGTACAAATGACACGACTTTGCAAAGTCGTGCAATAGATACGCAGAAGTCCGATTTTGCGTGCATATGATACGCTGATATTGCACCTCAAACATTAAAACAAAGAGCTCTGTGGCTTCAGGCTTGATCGCCGTTCCAATGACAGTTTTAATGTTTGCGGTGCAATAAACGACACAGCAGGTTATTGGGTTAGGATTAGGGTTAGGGTTAAATAAATGGCAAAGATATGTAGAAAATGAACGCATTTAAGATACGTTCATAACAAACGTAACGTGGGAGAAAATTGTAGAAAAAAAATGTTTTTGACATACGTTCATAAACGTAACATGGGAGTATCATATGCACGCAAAATCGGATTTCTGCGTATCTATTGCACGCCTTTGCAAAGTCCTGTCATTTGTACGCAGACTGAAGAGAGTGGGCTGATATTCCTATACACAATAATTACCCAACAAAAACTGGTGTAAAGAATATTTTGTTTCTGAGCATCACAAACAATGTAATTCGAGTTTTTGTCATGTTGCCATGCAGTCCAATACACGTCTCAAACAGTCATATCAGCCGTTTATTTGTACGCATTTCATTCGAGAGTAGAGTCAACAATAAAGTGACCAGCTCATCCGGAGGTAAGGGTTTAAAAATATTTTATTCCTATGATGTTAGCCTGAGCAAAATGATCCTTTAAAAAGGACAGATGTAAAACTGAAGTATATACCAAACAGTGACTGGATGCAGAACCTATACTACTGGCAGACAGGATAGCATTCCTCCTCTCTCCGCACTGTAACGTGTTTAGACATCTGCAGCAGGGTGGGATTATCCATCAGACTCAAACACTGTGCCTATCTCTTCATCAGCACATTGAGAAAACATCAAAACATCACAGTATCTCAGACCTCACCTGCTCACACCACCCAGCACGGTCAACAAAGTCCATGAATGTGATTAAGCTCTGGCTGACAGCCGGACCAGGACACCAGTGAAACTGGTTAAGTTTTCTTCTTTATGGACAAAGGGCAGGGAAGAATAATGTGTGAATGATGTGGGTCTCTTTCTTTTCTGGTGGTGTGTTTGGAGTTATGCATCTCGTAGATAAGAGGCAGGGATGTGAATGTGTGGTGATTAAAGAGAAGGATCCTATCTGCAGAAAGGGTAACTACGTGTGTGTGGCTGTGTGTCGGGAAGGCGGGCTCACATCCTGTTTGATAACCTAAGACCCTGACACACACACTGCACCACCATCCAACATCAGGGAAAGTATAAATCAAGTTGTTCTGTATGATTTATTTTTAGGACTATAAGAAAAGAGCAGTTAAAGAGAGAACAGAACATATCTGATGAGAATGAAGGAGGAATAAAGATAAAGACTGGCTTGTTATAACCCTCAAAAACCCTTATGCCGTAATTATCCTGCCTTGGAAGTTCTGCTTGATTGAACTCAGCTTGCTTTTGGTACCTCGTCCTTTCATCTATTTTCCACTACATACACGTCATTTACATATATACAGAGTTGATTGAATTGAATTAAAAAATAACTTTAGTCAGTCCTTTTAATTTGCTCAAAGAAAAAGACAGAGTTGGCATAAGTACTGAGAACCTCCACATTAAGAAGCAACCCCTCAGGTCTGCTACAGATGAAATGATATGGTTCTGTAAGTTACTTATTTGTATACTCTTTGTAAAATGTTTACATAAAAATCTTCTTTCAGAATCCAACAATATGCTAGAGAAAAGGGGGCTTATAAAGCTGTCTGGTTTGCAACCCGGCATCACGGCAAGACGTGAACATGTGACGATTTACCATGCTGGGAGACGTGAAGATGTCACGATTTCGTCCCTTCAAACGTGACAGTTACACTGTATTGTTGACATGGCCCAACCAGTGGAGAAATACCCGGAAATGCCAAGCAAATGCTCTACCCCGACGGTCGGTTGTTATCGTCAATACAAATTATTTATTTGTTAATAGTCACACTCGATTTCGCCGATGTTCTTGTTGCCCCAGCTGGTTGACACCTCTTTTAGCAGAAACAAAGGCTACATTAATGTATTAAATCGATGTTAATCCATGTGTGTGGTTGTGGAATTAACGGACGTGACGTTGTGCGATTGCGTTGCCAGGCAACAGTTTGGGTTCATGTTAATTTACAAACTCTTCAACTACAACCCTAGTTATATTTAAAAACATTTTAGAAGGCCTCACGAAATACTTTAATGTAAATTAAAATTAAAATGTGAAGGAATGTGTGTATAACAAAATACATCCGTCATAAACAATACCGGAAACAGACGTAGGCAAGATCCTCAGCTCGATGATTGGATGTTTTAGCCGCAATGCACGTTGGGATATGGTGTTTATGCAACACATTCTCACTCCCAACTCGGCCTATGTTGACGTTATGTCAGGGTCCCTGTCGTCACTTTCCAACGCAAGGGGGGGCCCTTTAGCGTTGAGTTTCAACTATCAGGGAGTCCCATTGACTTGCATAGAGCTCCCTGAATGTTGGTAATAGACGAGTTGGGATCGTGGCGAAATGCTCTCCGCAGATCCATTCTCACAGCGTTTATCAACCTTTTTCTAACTCAATATCAAGCCACACTTATTGTGTTTATTTCTTTATTTTAATTGAATAATGTCGGAGTTTTGTTGCCGTCAGTTAGGGGGAGAGTAGGGGCTCAGAAAACTGAAATCTGTATTGTTTCATCGTTTTCTCCTTCTAATTTAGTATTATTTTCTAAACCACACACTGTTATTTACTCAACAATAAGACACAATTATCCTTGTGTTTATTTATTTGTTTGATTGTATAATGTCCGACTTTTGGAGTCCGTCAGGACCGAGGGTCGGAGCGGCTCATAGTAGTTGCTTTAGAGAATGTTAAACCCGGAAGTAAGTATTCTCTCCGCTTTGCTTGACAAATTAGTCCTCAAGCTCTGTAATTGGATGTTTGAGTGGCAGTGCGCCGAGGGTTACGCCGAGCGTCAAACAGCACTTTGAAATGGGATGGAACCACGGCAGACTATCCAAAACTGGATTAGAATGGGTCCACAAATTCTGTATTTTATATTTAATAATTCTGTGTTCTTTATTTATTGAATGTTCAATACCTGACAAGGTCGGAGATGAAAAACTTTGCAGGTTCCTCAACGTATTCTGAACATTTGTTATACTACCTACATACATCTTATAAGAGTATAATACATATGCATAATATCAGTTAAAATAAGTGCTTAAACATACAGTAGTTAACATTGCAGGAAAGCAATATATTAGTACTTTGTCAGGCTTAATATTTATCTGTAGATACCCCCAAAGCTTTTTTCTTATTCAAAAGAAGACCTTAACCTAAAGTATTCTTTAATGTTTAAATAAAGCCTTATTAGTTTGTATGTCTGTGTCTCCTATTCATATCTAATAATACAAATATTAAAATTCAATAGCGTGCTTTAACCACCAGGTGTCCCTTTCTATCAGCTGTGCACCGTTATGGTGTAAATATAGCCTATCTACCAATTGGATCAAATATAAAAGTCAGCCGAATTAGTATTGATACTGCAAGGAGACGTATTGTGTGAAAAGAAATTGAAGATGTTGTTTAATTGTTGATATATGATCCACGTCACATATTCAGTTTTGGCGGCAGTTCTTCCTGTTTGTCCAGAAGTCTTTTCATCAGGGCTCTATAAATAAAGAACTAAAAGAACTACGGCAGATGTGTAATATTTAATGCAGCCGAACCGTGTATTACAATGCCGTTATGTGATGACTTCCAAAGAGAAGAGCAAGCACACTCGGAATAAAGTATTATTATTTTTTTTTTTTAAATGTTTTCGGATTTCACATCGCATAAACACCAAATCCCAACGTGCATTGCGGCTAAAACATCCAATCACCGAGCTGAGGATCTTGCCTACGTCTGTTTCCGGTATTGTTTATGACGGATGTATTTTGTTATACACACATTCCTTCACATTTTAATTTTCATTAAAATATTTCGTGGGGTTGTAGTTGAAGAGTTTGTAAATTAACATGAACCCAAGATGTTACCTGGCAATGCAATCGCACAACGTCACGTCCGTTAATTCCACAACGACACACATGGATTAACATCGATTTAATACATTAATGTAGCCTTTGTTTCTGCTAAAAGAGGTGTCGACCAGTTGGGGCAACAAGAAAATCGGCGAAATCGAGTGTGACTATTAAAAAAGAAATAATTATTATATTAATATTGACAATAACAACCGACCGTCGGGGTAGAGCATTTGCTTCGCATTTTCGGGTATTTCTCCACTGGTTGGGCCATGTTTGAAGGGACGAAATCGTGACATCTTCACGTCTCCCAGCATGGTAAATCGTCACATCTTCACGTCTTGCCGTGATACCGGGTTGGTCTGGTTAGCATAATATAAGTCATAATTGACCCAGAAATATTAGAAAGGATCCACCAGAACATACTCAAGAAAAGGATGTGTGAAGGTAGACGTCTATCTGCGGTCAGACTTTCAGTTTAATATAAGCCGCAGTGAAAGTATAACATTCTGAAAGTCTCTTCTGTACTGTCTTCAGTTTTCTGTCTTTGGTTCAGAACAAAAAAAGAGACGTATCTGTTAGATGCAAGTGGACTTTCAGCCCTACTGGGGGCGCTGTCAGCACGTAGAGTGACCAGAACCTCGATCCAAACCACCAGACCACAAAATGACCAGCATGAATAAACCCAGTCTAAAGTTCTGTGTGAATATGCAGCCCATGTATGTATATGCAGTTATTCAAGTGTGTGTGTCTGCGTGTGTATGTGTGTTGATGTGCAGGATATATGCCCAAGTAAACACGCGCCACACACATAGCCCACCGTGGGTGATAGCTCATGCTTAGTGGAGGAGTATTAGTTACAGGATTGAGAAATTATTTGATTATAAAATAGCGTTCACAGTGTGATTTTAGGCAACTCATGCCAGCTCCTGGCAATATGTGCCAGCAGGCTGAGCCCAGTGTGTGTCAGTGTGTGTCAGTGTGTGTGTGTGTGTGTGTGTGTGTGTGTGTGTGTGTGTGTGTGTGTGTGTGTGTGTGTGTGTGTGTGTGCAACAGGAAAGGGAGTAAAGGTGAGATTAAAAAATGGTGTTTGCATGTATATACATAAACATCTAAGTGTGTTTAATGATACGCGAGAATGTGTGTGTGTGTTTGTATGAGTCTGTATATTGGCAAAGGAAAAGCAAAGGGGGAAAAGGGGAGTCAAGGCTAGATTAAAAAAATGGTGATTGCATGCATTTACATAAACATTCGAGCATTCAAAAATATGTGTGTGTGTGTGTGTGTGTGTGTGTGTGTGTGTGTGTGTGTGTGT
>CALSBZ010046886.1:5918397-5940127 GCA_943591055.1 Gobionotothen gibberifrons | reverse complement strand
GTGTGTGTGTGTGTGTGTGTGTGTGTGTGTGTGTGTGTGTGTGTGTGGATGTGAGGATGTGAGCATTCCTGAGAGGAGTGGATCAAAGCCTCTGACACCCCAGGCTGTGTCCTCCTGAGGGAGCCGGCTGTCAGATCTGGGATCAGAGATCAGCGGCGTCTGTCCTCCTCCTCTCGCTCTCTGTGGGGTCTGTCACAGCAAGTTAGCACTTAGCCACAGGCACAGATCTACAATCAGATTAGGCTCTCCCGAAATAATAGCTGTTACGACTGTCGGCAAGGATTATACCGTCCGGAGGAAGAGACGCCAAGGAAAGAGAGCTGTTCAATTTTTCAGTTTTAAAGGATCAATGTGGTCTGTTAAAGCTGTTGTAGCCTCACGGAGCAAAAAACAAACACCTGTTAACAAGCCAATGTTAAACCAGATTATCTCCACAAGTGGTTCAGATACTCTACTTTCATATTCAAATGTACTTAATATAGCTTTCCGTTTGCTATTTCCTGGAATGCTGTCACTTCATCACTGCTACAATAGTAATAATGTTTATTTTATTGGCTGTTATTTTTTAAAGTAAAAATGCAAATAAATGTTGACTTTAACGAGATGTCTTCTAAGAATAATGTTTATATGTGACTATCTTTCAACTGCGAATGAGTTTTGGAGGAAACATGACGCCACCAGGTTTGGGTTTTGTGTCAACATAAGGAAACTTTGATAATTAACATATCTGGCAAGTTGTACACTGTTTATACTGAATGTGTCAGTAAAATGTTCAAACCACATTTTCCTGTTTTCCTACAAAATCCAAAACGAAACCTGTTTATGGTAAATTATTGACATATACCAAAACTGCAATATTTCCCAAAATTAATTCAAGTTGCTTTAATTGCCTTAACCCTCCTATTGTCTTCGTTTTCCCCCCTTTACTTTGGTGTTCGGTCCTGTTTTAACTGCTATTACATTAACACAAAAACCATTAATCATCACCACATTTCATTTAACACCCTTTCAAACTGTACATATTGTATCAGACTACTGGTATACTTGAAAAACTGCACTAACTATACAAAGAATAGACACTGAACATGTATTGCGTGTGCCAGGTTTGATCCATATGGGGGGACAGGCACATACGAGCGGGAAATGTATCAAATTGTTCTTTGCGTGCCAGGTGTGAGGGGATGGGCACATAAGGGGGGGAACACATCTAGAGAGAGAGAGAGTGTGTGTGTGTGTGTGTGTGTGTGTGTGTGTGTGTGTGTGTGTGTCATTGTTGACCGGGAACACCATGGGTGTTACAAAGTTGACAAAATCATCCAAATTTCAATGAAAGTGGTGATCAGCAATTTCATATGTTCAAATGTCTACTGTGAAGGATATCATGAAGCCTTAATGCAATTGATTGTAAAACAAAAAAGTTATGATTGATGAAAGTAGTAAATCGGTCAGATTTGACCCGAAGACAACAGGAGGGTTAAACCAAAACCACAAGTAGTTAAGCCTACACAGGGTTATACTTTGATGTATTGGGGACCATTTTCCTCTAACTTGTAATTTCTGTCTAACTTTTCTTTCACTCCAAGAATTGTGCCAATGCCATTTATGTTTATTGTTGGCATGTTATATTACTTTGTTTTGCGTTGATTAGCACACAGTTCTTACCAGACGATGCAGACGCTAACAGCTAAAAGACCCGGCAGAACTACCCACACAGCTATATCACAACATTAATTGGAAATAATAAGTATTGTAAAACTATGGCAATAAACCTCAAACTAATCTGCATCTGTCGACTGGAATATATTTTGTATGTGTCAGGGTAAGATCACACTCCCCATTCACCTGTGTAATAATGGCAAGCGGCAATAGGTCATTGGAAAACGTGATTTGCCATTACAAACATGAAACAGGAAGCAGCAAGGTTTTTTTTCCTATGACATAACTGGGAAAACAAACAAGTAAGTAGTTTGGTAAATGGATTCCTCATTGCATAGGAATAACGTATGTGCAAAGTACGTTTAGCAGATTTTGCTAAAGTTCAGGCATTAGGTCCGTCTCTAAACTTTCTTGGTTATAAAGTTTACAGTCTCTGCCAAATAAGTTTGTTTATTACAGATACAAGTTTCTCAGTCTTTGCGCTAATGTTTCTTGACCAGTCTGACTTCTTTTCCGAGATGTTGCACCGTTACCACCTTTCAACTAAACAATAACACCCAGATTCTAGCATAAATGCATAAATAAAACCGAACCATCATGTTATACCCTTCCATGTGGTGTTTAATGACCATAAGAACGGATGGCATAAAGTCTGTGAGAAACTTTGAGCATACGGCTCAGGAAGGAACAGATTCAGGCCCACAGACAATTGGCAAAGAAATGTTAATGTAAGCAAGATGATTCCTCTGCCATATTAAACACACAACAGTGGTAATATTACTAGCATTTGCCATTGGCTGTGTGTGTAATCATGTCAGGAGTGCACGTACCCCGGAGTGTGTGCCAGGGCTCTGGTCAGCCCACCCGTCAGATATGTGCTGCCAACTCTCGCTTGGCAGACTCTTTGAAATCCGTCTTACCTCTGCAGCGGTCAGCAGAGTCAACATCTCCATCAGACCACATGTAAACGCTGAGCATTTGAAGCAGTGTGACTGGACCTTGTGTGTGCATGAGCCTTTTTAATTGGGTGTGATATGGGTTTGTGCAAACTGTGTATACAGCTGCTGAATTAAAGGGTCATTTCACTTATTTTCCCACTCACCAAGAAAATACAGCCATGCAGAAAGTACTACTTTTATTCGCAAAAGGTTTGGAAATATTTGAAAATATCTGCACTCCATCTCAATTAAACGGCGGTAAATGGTATTTTACTTTTGGTTTTCACACCATTAAAAAATGTAATTTTAAGAAACGTATTTGAATTGATATACAGTACAAAACATAACATTACTATGTATGTGTGTCTTTGGTTTGACATGTGAAGCTGAATGTAAAGATGGACACTGAAGAAAATGAGACTGGAGATGGAGATACATGACACACAAGAACAACTTGTGCCGAAGAGAGGAGCTGATTCTGTCGTTTGGAGGTTTTTTGTAAATGTTGTCGACTAAAACCGTTGCCTGAGGAGGTAACAAGTAATTTACTCCACCACTTCAACTGAAAGCCCTTATTGGAGTACGAAGAATGTATGAAAATTAGGGCCGGGACTCGATTAAAAAATGAATCTAATTAATTAGAGGCTTTGTAATTAATTAATCGAAATTAATCACATTTTTAATCGCATATAAATAAATTCTTTTTTTCTTTTTTCACCGTCTTTCTGCATGGCAGCTCATATGTTGTGTCAGACGATGCAATCTGTAGTACCTTTTGCAGCCCCTTATCTTCTACCACTCCAAGTGGTCTACAGTCGAGTGCAATCCAGTGAGCTGGTTATTTTTTCAGACGTGGACTTAGTTATCCTGGCCCTGAAACCAGTCATCTGGTTGAGTGTGGGTTGGGTGTGGCTCCTCCTTGTACTCGGAGTCGGGCTAACGTCCACGCTAGCTTCCACGCTAGCTGCTATATGTTTTGCATTGAGGTGATACTTGAGGCTTGATGTGCTGCGGTGATATGCGAATTCCTTTTTGCATAATTTGCACACAACCGTGCTCTTATCGACGCTTCCATCCGTCCGTTTTTTAAAACAAAATGTCCCATCCACGGGGCCAACCAACGCGGTCTCATCAGCTTCTTCGTTCATGTTTGAATTGTTCACTGTGGTTTGTTGTTGTCTGAAGTCATGAACGTTAGTTGGTGCTCCAGTATAATCGGTACGCCTGAAACTCATCCAGTGAGAAACGTTCAGCGGTGCAAAAATAAGTGCGATTAAAATGCGTTAATTTTTTTAACGCATTAATTTTTGTGTAATTAATTAATCTTAATTAACGCTTTAAAGTCCCGGCCCTAATGAAAATACAATCTGCTTCAACAAGCAACGCTGGTGAAATGTCTAAAGTAAAGTCGAGTCAAGTGTCACTTGAAGACACATTTGGTCGAGGGGTTGTCTATGATAGGAAAGACTTATAAATGTCAATACATTTCAAATCATTGAAAAATAAAATAAATACCATGATACTGTTAAAATGTGGAACAATACTTACTTACAATACTGCCAAGCCCTATATTATAGTGTTTAACCTTAAAGTAAAAACATACTGCTCAACACTGTAAATCAAAGTATTGTTCTACTGCTGTAAGTGAGGAAATATGTTTTTATATGTTCAGGCTGATGCAATTTGGTATAGCATCAGATGTGGTGTAGTATTGTGGCTGCAGTGTTAACTCTTATTCACCGCTGCCCTTTTGCACCTTGCTCTAAAGGCTTCGCTTTAGGTAGTTTGAAGCCTAAACCACACACACACACACACACACACACACACACACACACACACACACACTTTTTCTATCTCTGCCCTCCCTCCATCTCTCTCTCTCCCCTACTCCTTTCGCCCAGCTCATAACTACCAGAGCCAGACGACTGACTGACACACATACCTCTCCTGCTCACATGCACGCACACACTCTCAGCACATGCATCGAGTGGAACAGATCCACAGAGCTGCACAGTAGTGAGGCAACTCTGAGAGAGAGGTGGGGTGGAGAAAGAGAGAGATAGAGAGAGAAAGAGAGAGAGCATTTACTCTCCCTCTCTCCTCACTTAAGGAAAGCAGCAGTGTGGAGAAGTTGCATGAAGCGCTTGGTTCCAACTGACGACTTTCTAATCAGACCATGTAAGCCCAGAAGAGGAGGCAGAAAAAGCAGAAGAAGAAACTTCCTGCTGGCTGAAGGAGAGCAGACTTCTCTGAGGGATTACTGGACTCTTGGTATTTGTGCTCGTGTCATGGTGATATCCTTCATGATCGTCTGTTGTTGACAGGAGCCTCTCTGTGTCTTGGATTTCCCAAAGGATCAAAGCTTGTTGTCTGAGCTGAGGAGTGTGTGAATGAAGTGTGTGCAAGTGGGAAACATGTCAAACGGACGATTCAGTCACCTGTTGAGGGGAGTCTGGCTGCTGTGGCAAGGTGAGTTCAGGCACTGTCTGCAGGATGATACTGATTTTTGTTAAAGTCGTCAAGCTGTTTAAACATATTGTTTCTTCTTAAATGATTCCTTTAAAGTCACAGATAAAGTGTGTATTTTTGCACGTTCTACCGGATTCAATTCAAACAAAGTATTTTCTCAGCCTGATACATTTGAAAAAAGAACAAGGTAAATGTTTTAAAAGATAAATTAAGGCTTAGACTGTTGCTGATGTTTCATGATCACATAATAATCCCACAAAGTTTGTATTCTTAAGTGCAGGAAAAACCTGTAAATCTTGCATTTATAATCAGATCTGAAAAGATTGCAGAAGATTTCCGCCTGTAATCCAAAGCTTTTCCCGTATAAAACCCCGATATAAACGCTCTCTCATGTGAGAAATCAGCTGAACACTTGCGGATTTAGCTTAAAGAGCACATGGCAGGACACAGAGACACAAAAGGAAGAGATTATAACTGGCAAACTCATAATAACAAGGAAGTTATTAAGAAATTTGTCACAATTCAAATGATTTGCAGAGGTCAGCATGTGGATCAGCACATTAGAAAAATAAAAACACGACCTGTGCTGACATTGGACTTATGAATAGCCGGTCTGTGTTCAGCCTCTCCTCCTCTGTGTGTCTTCAAAGCTTCAGTGGAGGAGGCTTTTAAAAAAAAAAAAAAGAGCTCTGGCTGGTGCCTTTAAACAATGGTTCCCTCGGAGCGGGGAAGCGTGGCCCTGGAACTAATGTTGCCATTATGTTAATGGTTAGAATAACAGGAGACAGCCATTACTGACTTCACCTGTGCGGAGCTGATTGTCCAGACGAGGCCTCCAACGTGGAGGCTCGGCATTTTGGCCATCATGGCTGGTTAGTGTGATGAGCTGCGGGACACAGACTGGAGGAGGCATCTGCCCAGTTATAATCATAACCCCCCCGCCCCTCCCTACATCCATCCCTAGCTGCTCCAGTGGTACACTGGTAGACTGGTATCTGTGGATTGTTTTCTTTTTCACCGCTCAAGTCTAGTAGAGGAGACAGGCGAGGTCGAGCCGCTGGCCCTGACCAGATGTCAGAAGCAGCTGCGCAGATCTTCAGCCCAAACAGAGATGATCAGGAATTAATTTGAGGAGCCAACACTGATATCAAGGTGGAATTGTTGGGATGATAATATTTAGAGGGATTTTGACATGTGTAATGTCATTTATGTGAGTGTATGTACATTTCCCGATACTGAGAACGAGATAAGATCAAGTTAAATGTATTGATTCGCAACTTTTGAGGAACTCTCTGAGACACAAACACTAAGTACTCTGAATTCTGCATAAGGCTACTTCATGAGGTTTTTAATTAAATGGTGGCCAAATAGAAGAGACCACGGTGAATACTTGCATCAGATGTGGTAGATTCTTGTTGTGGGACAGTGAAGGTCTGAGATGAAGTTGCAATTTAAATATTGGATGCGGTGCTCATGTTTTGGACTCAAACTGTCCGACCTCAAACTCTCCCAGTACGTTGGAGAAAGCAAACGATCAGATCTCACAGAAAGTCTCCAAACCAAGTTTTTGGATTAAGGTGAAACTGATGTAACATCAGCCTGGAAACATCAACGGACCATCAACTTCTCTTTCGCTATCTACATCTCAACTGCCTAGGCTGTGCACCAAGAGTAGACACCACAATTTATGTTAGGTGCCATTAAAATCCTCTACTGTGTAATAGCACAAAATCCAACATTACAGCCGAGGAAAGCTGAGAAAACAGTAGAGTAGGTGGATGTGTCGGCCTGATGTGGCAGATGTTTCACTCATGGTGAGGGTGTGAGATGCAGCAGGACGGTGTGTGTGTTGTTGCTTAGAGAACAGGAGCCAGAGTTTGCTAACCACAGTAGAACTGGCAGCAGGGTCCGCTGGGCAAACCCTGTAGATCCCCTCTCTAAATAAACGAGGCCGCTGGATTAAGCAGCTTACACTGTGATGAAAAGACAACAGCGGCCGTACATGCGCTGCCCCCGGGACAGAAGGAGAATCCTGGTCCGGGAGACCGCTATGATATGCTGGGGTCAAAGCCTGAGAAAAAGGAAGGGGGGCTCGGGGTTAGAATAACACAACAGACCTTGTGTTCTTTGAAAACCTCTAAATCAACCTGACCCTCGCCTGACTTTGGCGACAAGGAAGGAGGGAAGGGAGAGACAGAACCAGGAGCGGTGCACAGCAAATGAAATGGTTTCTGTTTGCCTTCCTATGCCCCTTATGAAGTGCTAGAACTCTGATAACAATTTTGGGGTCACATGTTTGCTGTCTGCAGGCACCTTTTGATAAGATTATGTAAGTTTACGGCATGTCACACCGCAGCGACACATCATTAAATCATTTAATCGTAACATTGCAGGGTTAGTTCATAATGTTTTGGTTTAGATGTATGCACATGCTGTTCTTTTCTAAACTTAATTTAAAAAATGGCTTTTTTTTATGCTGCACTGAACAAGTTGTTCTACCTGTTTCAAACTGTATTGTTATTGGTTGGTTTGTAGACATTGCATTGCACATAGCATTATTTGTTGCTACATTTCTGGTCTTTTTTGCCCAAGTAGTCGGTGGACACTAGGGCTGCACGGTTTTGAAAAAAACTGACATTGCGATTTTTTTCCCCCTGCGGTATATATTGCGGTTTTTTGTTTATTTGTGACCAAGTTTTTATTGTTGTTTTTTGTTTTTTTGCCCTCACAAAAGGGATTTATACAGATACAAATTATATAGACAATACAAAAAGAAAAGACAAAGAAAAAAATATAGGGAATCCCTTTCCCATGCCACCCCGTCCCTCCCTCTTCCCACCCATCTTGCCATTTCACAGAAAATCCTACCTGATGTTTTTTAGCAATCGTCTGAGTTCATCTATATATTATATATATTATAGCATAACAATTTATAGCATAACAATGTATCCACATAAGATACATTCATACCTTTTTTTTTTTATATTGCGTTTTTTTTAACTATATTTAACCGGATGAAGGATTTTAGTCACGGACGTCTGGATCTTAACTGGTTGACTCATCATACCTTAAGTCATGATCTAACATGTCATGATAATGCAGGTTGCTTCCCCTCAAATAAGGGGGTTCATCTGTGAATGAAGAAGAGTGGTGTCTAGAAGGGATCCAAGAGATTAAACGTATTACATTAAACTATAGGAAGCTTCATTATCACATTAGGGAATTAACATACGTGACCAAATAGGTCATTTAACTTTTTATTCCACAATTAAAACCTTTTTTGTGCAAATAGCAGCAAAGTAGTGGACATCTTTTAAACAACATTATAAAAATAAAATGAAGAACAGCTATACACCAGCTCCTTTATGCCGTTTTGAACCTTTCTCATATGGTGTAACACCGGCAAAGGCATCTGAAATAGTTTGTTGCTGTGCATGCAGACTCAGAGCCTGCATGTCACTCCACTCAAGTACCCCTGACATGAGAGCCGCGCAGGTTTTCCTTTTGTAGCAAGCAGCAAAATAATTGTAACATGACGTGTTTGAGTTAATTTACCTACTTAATATCGAACGCCCTAGTGGACATTATGTCACAGCATGATCTAGGACCACCGTTTTGGATTGACAACCTCCTTTCTCTCACAACTGACCATTTTAATCTCAGAAAGCCCAAAATTGCAACTAAAACGGGCCTCTACTGGACGCAGGGTTGATATCATCGAGTATGTCAAAAGTTGTCTTACCTACATGTTGAGTAGCTGCTTAAAAGCCATCGTCAGCTGTTCATACATTTGGTTGGTAAGTGAGGAGTGCTGCATTTGAGCTTTTGATGGTCAACAAAAACTGCTTGTTTATCCACAATATGTTTTTTTCTTTCTTATAAACGCTTCAAATACAGAATATGTGACGTGTGGGTTTGGAGTTGTTTAAAGGCACCTTTGACAAGACTGCATGGGTTTAGTAACAAAAGTCGTATTAGTTTACAATCTCAAGTGAGATAAATAATCTAAAAAGTCTTTATGTGCCAAACTTTTAAGTTGTAGCTTAAAACAAATGCAACAACATGCACAACTTGTGACGAGGGGGGACAAGTAGAGAGTCCTTTGTAATACAGGGTCACAGCAAGCCAAATACAGTTGGGAATAACTGTCTCACAACACAGATCCACGATCTGGAGGACAGCTCAGCAACTGAAAAAGCAGCTGTGAACTGTGAATAATGTAGAGCAGTCACCTAAGTATGTGGAATGAGCAGGATCTCTCATCTACTGTAGCACCACACACAGAAAACACACCCATGCACCTCACTAATCTTGTCATCATAAAGAAGCCTCACCCCACCCCACCCCACCCCACCCCCCCGCAACCCCCTCTTCCTCCTGAACAAACTTCATTCACCTCATCAACCACTGACAGACACACAGAAGAAGAAAAGAACGAAACAAAGACGAGAAAAAAAGAAGGGAGGAATCTGAAATCCATCCAGGAGAAATGAGCCGTAAACATCATGGGTTTTTCATCAGGGCAGGGGAAAGTAATCAGTGGAGGGGGAGTAGGGCCAAGAGGGCAGCGGGCACTTTGAGGACAGTTTGGAGGGGTTTTGTCCTGCAGCACTGAGGCAAAGTAAGATGAGAAAGTGGCTTTACAGGACACTGGGGGTAACCAAAATGAACGAAATGGGCTGAGGATGTAGTAAAAAAACTCAAGAGGAAGTAGTTAAAATACAGGAACATGGAGGGATTGGTGCTGCTTTGCCATCATTTCAGTTTCTGCGACACTTAATGCCTCCACTTTGGCAGGTTTAATAACTCTCCATTAAAAGCCTCAGTAGAAGCAGCTATGAAGCAAACAAAGGCGTCTCTCTCTAATGAACCGGGCTGACTTCAACGTCAAGTACTTGATTCCCGCTGCAAGCCCTGAATATAAAGTGCCTGGATCTGGTCCTTGTTTTTCCAGGATAGCTCCAAATAAAGAAGTACATAAAACTGTATTTTGACGTTGGATGAGACATGAGAGAGGAAAGCGGAGGCTGCCAGACCGTAATCACAAATGCAAACATGCAAACAGAGTGCAGCCTGGAGGTCCTTTATAAATGGTATCCCTTCTGCAGAGGACTGCAAATAAATGCGTGCAGTGTGTTCTGTTGGACGTGCATTTGTACGTGTGTGTGTGTGTGTGTTCTGTTGGACGTGCATTTGTGTGTGTGTGTGTGTGTGTGTGTGTGTGTGTGTATGTGTGTGTGTGTGTGTGTGTGTGTGTGTGCATGCATTTGCGTGTTCAAAGGATGAATTTAGGAGCTCAAAGACAGGTAGATTACTTTGGCTGCTCATCAGTCGGCTGCAGCGTTGGTGGTGATGACAGAATGACCGTTAAGACCACACGCAAGGCCCAACCTGCTGCACTGACCCCTTGTGGGAGAATCAGGATACTGCATGAGGATAGATGGGAGATGAGTGTTGTCTCTGCCTGCCTGAAATGTAAGATATGTGGTGTGTTGTTCTGACAACAATCTGGTTAACTGCAAGTTAGCTGCAGTTTACTGTACCTTCTCCTGTTTAATAAAAGGCTTGCACACAAACCGATCGGTTTATCTTTCAGTCAACAAACATTTGAATAGCTCTGACCCTTTATGAGTATTTATAACGAGCTTTGACAATTACTGTAGTATGAACATCCCTTGATTTGTTTAAATGGCAATCCAAGCGTTGTTTGTCATTCTCTGTAAAAAATTGTTTCACATTTAAGAAAACAGTAAGGTGCCCATATACACATCGAAGCTTTTACTCATCTTAATATTGACCATTATGAGATCCAACCTAATGAGCTCCCAGTGTAAGTGATCGGGAACACAATCCACAGTCCTTGTTCTGTGCAAAATGTATGTCAAAGTAAGTTTGAAGCCTAAATTCTTAAACAAAAAAAGCATTAATTTAGTCTCAGTCAAATCAGGAGTTATATTCCAAGTGTGTACGTTTTCCATGAGGGTTCTTCTGTTGAGCTGCAGCAGGGGGATACTAAGGCAAAGGAGGAATGTCATACCAAAAAAACTTCAAAATGCCCATTTGATCTGATTGACTCTGACATTTCTGAAGCCTCACCAGCTTCAGATAAACTGAAGTTTGCACAAAAGAGCACTGTGGATTTTGTCCTATCCTTACAGTTTCAGCACATTAATAGGGGTTGTTGTAAAATGAACAGGAAAATGATTAACTTTACTAACACATTTATTTCAATGTTCATATGTGCACCTAACTGTTGTTTTAGGGCAGAGATGAGCATACAAGCATATCCTTAATGTGGGAAGAGCTTTCGTTTTCTTTTTGGCTGTATTGCTTTGCTGAACAAGTTAAAGGGGTTGACCCTTGACCTCTATGAAGACATAGAGATTAGTGACACGGTTGGACTTTAAGTCAGTGCTTGTCATCAATTTTCTCTCATGTTATCTTTTAGTTATGAGGTTGCTGTCAATATCTCATGTTAGTATTACTGCGAAATTGTTTCTATTTACGTTGGCCTCCAAAATAACCAATTGAATAACATCTCTCTGAAAAGTTTTGACCGACAACTTAACATTATAAACTGGCAGCTGAGAGTATAATCCAACATAAATGATACATTTGACTTACAGTGAGTTTTGTTGGTAAAAATATATGAAATCTGTCTGGATATTCTATACCTAGTTAGGAAGGCGCAGACTTTATCAAAAGGGATGTTTCAGGGGCCATACTGAAACACTAGTTTAGTGGGAACCATTGTTTGATAAAACTAATACAATTTGACTCCCTATGTAGGAAGTGAATCAAATAAATGAGTCCCCTACCTCCTACAAATTGAGATTGGGGGTGGATTTGTATCATTGGTATTACAACATTGCCTCACTTGTGGTTGTACTAGGCCCTTTGTAAAAGAATACCTAAAACCCTGCAATGAGCAATTTTGTTTTACTAAGCGCTGCGTTTTAGAGAACTTTTTTAGTAAATGCAACCATATGCCCAACTGGAACGAGATCCAAGAAAGGGAAAGGGGCTGAATGACAAGTGACCTCAAGAAACACTTTAGAAATGTTTTGGCAAAAACAGAAACTCAAATATAGCAACGCAAATGACTCCACATCACATAATGCGACTCTCGCTTCTCTCTCCATTCATTGCGCTGTGTGTGAGTAACCACTTAGGCAACATGCTGCATGCAGCTACAAAGGCAGGATAACACAAAACAGACCAATTGGATGACCTGCAGGGAAATAAATTAATCCTGATTAGTATTTCTGCTCCGAGCTCTCCCGTGGGAGCGCAGCTGGGTCCGACCAACTGGCTTCCCGCGCCAGCTGCAGTGACATGGAGCATAAACAAACACATCAGCACATGGGGAAATTGCAAACATGTTTCAATGCCTATGACAGGAAAGAGAAGTATTAATCATATCAACAAATTGACAGACAGGTTGAAGGAGAAGAAATGTGCCTTCAAGCTTAAATCTGGTTTTGTGGTTTTTGACTGTATAGTTCATCCAAATTCAACATGTGCGTGTCCATGTGTGCCTGTGTGTGTGTGTGCGTGTGTGTGCGTGTTTCAAGTGATGCTAGGACATGATGGAGGTGAACACATGTCTGGTCGTGGTCAGCATATGGGAAGCATTCCAAAAATTAGGGGAACAAGAAATATCCTCCAATCTGACACGAACAAGGTTAATAAACAGTCGCCATCTTGGAGCCTTTTACAGGGAAAAAAACACACTCTTTCCATTCAAAGTCCCCATTTTCCTTTAGCTCCATCTGCTGAGTCATAAGAAAACAAACTTATCAGCGACTCAACAACTAACTCCCAGCTCAACTGGAGGCTCAACAGGTGATGTTCTCCCCAAGTGCATCTAAAGTCAAATGAGAGAAAAGTGGAGTGAGATTACACCCATAAAGCTGTCTCCCACAGGCGGCCCTGAGGAAAGCTGAGAAAGTGAGAGTTATAATGCGAGAGCTGTGAGGATAAAGGAGAGCGAGAGGGAATAAGAGAAAAATAAAAGGTGGACATTTAGGAAATCGCAAGCTGGATACGCTGACTTAGAGCTAAAGTTTATGCAAAACCCTTATGGCAGAGTATTAGAAGAATTAGAAGATTAATGATGTTAAATATAAAACAGTCAGCAGCTGGTTAGCTTAGCTTAGCATACAGACTGAAAAGAGGGAAGAATGGAACAAAATGCAACAAATCTGCCTGCCAGCACCTCTTAAGCGCACTATTAAACATTTTATATCTAATGTGTTAAATCAGTGCTGTTATCCTTTGATGTATGTAAGAAAAACTAAATACACAGGTTTAGTTTATTCATGGGTACCACGTGACGTCACTGTATTCTAGCGCCGCCATTTTGGTGTCCGGTCACAGCAAGTCATTACAACAACAGAGAACACGGAGGAAGCAACAGAGAAAGACACATCGTGAATAATAAAGTTTGTGGATATGCCTGGGATTTGTTGTGCTGTGGGCTGTGACAATAGTCGCCAGAGGAACCCCGGACTACAGTTTGTATCGATCCCCAAAGATATAAATGCAATCATATTATGGGGGAAGCATTTTTAAGTGAGAGAGGAAAAAACAAGAGGTTCAAGCCAGATAGAAAACAGGAGACGTCTGTGAGAACTCATCCCCCTTTGCTTTTTACAATTTGTTTTGGGAGAATGAAACTGAATAAATTGTTTTCATACGCACAGAAAAATGCACACATTTCGCAGACAGATCCCAGTGGGTTTCCTCACGTTGCAACCATGAGGGTGCAATCAGAAAATCCTTTTTGTCTGAACTGAAACCAGATCGTAGTGCTCGGCCTTGCCGTGTCGACACAAAAAGCAGAAAGTGCAGATATGACTAAGACAGGCAGACAAAATGCAGATGTGCACATGTCAGATCAATACATGTTTTTCACGTGAATAATGTTTACATTTTGTGTTTGGGAAGACTCAAGTGAGAACATTTTTCATTACAAGTGTAGCACAACTGTTTACTTTATTTGTATGATAAAAATGAACATAAACAAAGCTCTCAGAGACACACACTTCCTCCCTCCTTGCAAACCCAAAAACGAGGCCTGCATGCTGAAGCCGCAGGCTGATTGGAGTGACAGGCCCAAACTGTCTGCACTGTGGCCAACGTCCTGATTCACAGCTATGTATGGTTTCTATAGCACGCACTCACCCCTCATTACATGGAGAATTTACCCAAATGACATCCCTTAAACAGCTTGCAGTCAACCATAAGTGTGCTGAGAAAATGTGCACATTCCCTCATGACCATTATCTGTTCCCTCCATTTTCTGATGAAGGAGGCCGATAATCATCATAATGGTTCTCCCATTTCCTGTCGCCACCCAACATCAGTATGGCAATCGAAATGAAGTGCAATGGAGCCTCTGCGTTTATCTCATCGGATAATATTTACTTACTGTTTTGTGATTTCCTTTTCTCTGTAGCTGTGTTTGTGGCTGGAACTGGGAGTAAGCTCTGGGAGGTTCCCACAGCCTCCTTCACTTCCTCCTCCAACCTCAGTGAGAGCCTGCAGGACTGTGAGTACCGCCACCTTCAGGACAGAGTGAGCATCACAGCAGACATCCCGCCTAGACTGGATGGCACATGGGTGTCAACAAGGTGAATTTCTTAAATGCTAGCTGTTTTAGCAATAAAGTGCAAAAGCAGCATTTATTTTAGACAATGTCAAGGAAGTTCAATAGGTCGCTTAATGTTGTTTTGATGTTTAGTGTAGCATCCTTTTATTCGTTCACATCAGACTGTAGGCTATATATAAACACATTCACATATAGTTCTATCTGTTTAAGTATTGTAGGCTGTTGGATCCCTCTAATTGTCTTACACTATGTAGATAAACTTAATAAACAGCGAGTCATTGCTTTTTTCAGAATTTGAATTTAAGCAGATTAAAAGAGTTTTAGACTTCAGATGAGATACTGATTTTATGTTCTCAATTGCTTGTTCCAAGTCTTCTATAACACAGTATTATTTTGGTCCCAATTGAACATATCTATGTCAGAGTGTGTTTTCACTTTACTCCACCCGCTCCTGTCAATTTTGGTTCTGATGAAAAACACGATGGTGACAGCCAAAATGCTGCTGAAGGTTTTAAAAACAGTCCACAAACAAATTGTGTAACAGATCATGTTACATTTGCTACATCCATTTCTTATCCTTAAATATATTTTTGACCTGTAACTTCACTTAAAGGGGACCTATCATGCAAAATGCACTTTTTTATGTCTTTTATACTTAAATATGTGTCCCCGGTGCGTCAGGGAACTCACGCAGCGTCAGAATATACAACCCTCTCTCTTTTCCTCCGTACCCAAATCTCTAAAAACGGGGGGTACAACGGAGCTGATCCAGATTTGTGTCCGATATGACGTAATATCGGAAATGCGGACCCACGGCACTATCAGAAAGTTGCTATCAGAAACAATGCCCGACTGTTTTGGACGTAATATGGTCTTTGTTTACATTAGCAAGCATCACTAACACTCAGAGCTAATGCAGTACTGGAGAGAGCATGTGTCAAATAAGCAGGAAATTAAAAAAGGAACTCACCTTGTGGTAAACCGGCAAGAGAAAAAGCATTTGAGCTCCATACTGTTTCAGAAATAATCCTTGATGTGGTTTGGAACATGATATGGCGTTTAATCACGGGAGCATTGAGCTGAATCTGCTGGGTAATTCTGAGTAGGCATAAGCTCCCCCTCCTCTTTTTTTTTTTTCAAGCTAAGGACCCCGAACCTGCAGTTCTCTATGACGCATTTCCACTGCAGCAGGTAGCCCCGTTTAAGCGTCCTTAAACGTCCTTAAACGGTCAGGCCAGTTTTCGGTGGCCTTTCCATATAGCGTAGCACCGGCTAGCGGGTACTTTTTCCCTCTTTTTCCGGCCCCATAAAATCGTGGTTCTATCCGGCCAGGGCCAGGGCTGAACTAGTGACGTCAACACTCTCGACTGCTGATTGGTCAGAGAGAATCGTCACAAGATCGCGCGCAAGATCATCCCTAGCGTCGCATATATATCTAGAAGCAAGCTTGCAGCATTTTTATACACAGCATTTTTGTAAACGGACGAGCTACAAAAATGTCAAAGAAAAGCACACCGTGGTCGACCGAGAGAGTGGTGCACAGCGCTCACTCTTTACTTGCACTATATTTCTGTTTTTCTGTGTTATTGTGTTGCTCTGTTGGAGAAGCCTGTGACCTCAGATGTTCATCGTCATACTTTGGCTATGTTGGTATGACAACATAAAAAAACCTCCTAGTGTGTGAAAATGTTTGCGAAAAACGTGTGCAAAGTGTGCGAAAACGGCTGTGATGAGCTGCTTTCATCGCAGGAAAATTCTGTTATAAAGATTTCTCAGTATATCACCGGGACATTTCCCTGGCTTTTCCACCATCAAAAGTAGTACCCAGACTCCTAGCGTGTGAAAAGGTTTAGGAAAAACGTGTGCACAGTCTCAAAAAACGGATCAATGGCTGTGATGCTAGCTTTGCGGTTAGCATGCTCTTAGTAATTAGTAAAAAATAAATTATTTAATTATTATAATGTAACTCATTATCCCTCTCTTAATTCAACACAATTGTTTTATATTTAATAATTCCAAAATTAATAAACGTATAATAACTAACCTAAAAGTAAAAACGTTTTTCGCAAACATTTCCACACGCTAGGTTGCCGGGAGTACTTCCATTCACTTCGTCTTGATCTGTAGATGTCATTTGATGTGTAGTTTGTTCATTTTGATGGTGAAAAAGACAGGGAAATGTCCCGTTACTCTATTGAGGAATCTATATAGCAGACTATTCTGCCCCGCCTACACTGCGTTGTCTATGGTTGCTACCCCAGGTCCTAAACTGTAATGGAAATGCGCCACGGCCTCGGACGGCCAGCGAGGCTGCCCGAGGCCTGTGCGAGGATGCTAAAGGACGCTTAAACGGGGCTACCCCGCTGCAGTGGAAATGTGCCATAACACAGGGCTAAAACAGAGGGATATGAGGGATGTCTAAAATGCATGATCTGTTTGGTATTCTGAGCAAAACACATCATTACATTTTTTATATATCTGAGACCCATAATATATGCCTAAAGATAGCATAATAGGATAACTTTAAGACTTGCCCCAAAAGCAGGACAGCTCTGGATTTGACAGTCAGCTAACCCCTGTTCACTACTGTTTAGAAAGTATTCAGACACAACTAATCTCTAATATTTCCTTATTTGACTCCTCTCTGTTCAGATGTGAGGTGCGGCCCGGTCCAGAGTTCATCACCCGTTCCTACACCTTCCACCCCAGCCGCCACTTCACCGCCCTGCAGCACTATTACACCGACAGCAGCTGTGAGGCCCCGGCCTACTCCCTGATGATCAGGGGGAAGCTTCGTCTGCGGCAGGCCTCCTGGATCACCCGTGGGGGCACCGAGGCAGAACACCACCTCAGCAAGGTGGGCATGGTGGTCCACAGCCTGGCAGCCAAGCAGAGGCTGTCCTCCAGGCTTCCTTCCTCCTGCGTCGGTCTGACCCTGAGTCAGGTGGTGCCGGGGAAGCTGTACGAGCTGTACAACACCCGGGCAGGGAGGGGGTGTCTGTCGGCGCTGGGCTTCTCTATGATGGAGATGGGGCTGATACGGGTGGAGACGCAGCACCACAGCCATGGAGGGAAGATCCAGGAGCTGTTCTTAGGAGATATTAACACTGACTGGACACAGAGGACTGAGTACAGACCAACAGGGTACCAACAACCCCTGCAGAACGCCATGGTGAGACATGACAGGATAATTATGAGGGAGGCCAGGGTAGCTCCTACAACAATATCAACAGTAGAGCAGCAGCAGTAGAAAGCCTGCCTTTCCCAAGAGCCCTTTAACTGTCTTTAAGTTTAAGAACACATTGTTATGCCCAACTTCAAATGTTGTTTCAGAAAGTCTAGTTACTATTTTGTCTTTCTTACCAACTATACTACGCTATATACATGTTTAAACATCAAGGCAAAACAATTCAATTTGATCATTATAAGCTTGAAAAGGAACAAATTGAAAGCTGAAGCAATAAGTCAATTAAGCAATGTTGATAGAAGATAAATTGTTGTCGTTCCAGCTCCTCGAATGTAAAGAGTTTATGAGTTTTCTTGGTTTTATGTGTTTGTGAATAAAACTAGGTCTACAACTAGTGATTTACTTCATTCTCAGTTAACTTGCCAATTTGTTGTCTGATCAGCAAATAATTTAGTTTATAAATATTACAAATAATTCATAATTTCTCAGGTCCAAGATTCTGTTTTGTTCCACTAACTAACAGTCCAAAATCCCACCAAAATAATGAATGATGATGCCACATAAAATAATCAATTGTTTGGCAACCATTATCAAAATTGTTGGTTGTTAATTTTCTGTTTACTTATTTAAGATTATCCCAATTTTCTGACATTTTATCAGTGATTTGCAATTGTAATTGTTATAGTCATTGAACACGAATCAACAACCTGATTAATGATAAATCTTCTGTTGCAGCCCTATAGGTCAAAATGTCTCACCTCTTCATTTGTCTTCGCAGCATCACCTCCACCCCTGCCCTGTGTGCGCCCTGGTGTATCGCTCCTCAGAGCATCGCCCCCCGGTGTTGCCCCGCAGCCCTGCAGCTCCTCTGTCTCTGGCCGGCCGCTGGGTCAGCCAGCGCTGTGAAACCCGTCCCAACGTCCTCTTCCTCACTCGAGACTTCACCTTGGATCCCGACCAGCATGCATGGGAGGGCATCTATAGACACTACTCGGACCCTGCCTGCTCTCAGCCCACCTTCACCCTGAGAGCTTCGGGCCACTACGCTCAGGGAAACCCATCCGCCAAGGTCTCAGGAGCCACCGAGTTTGTCTTCAAGGTCACCGAGGTGAGAATCACGGCTATGGAGGGGCAGACTGCTAAATTACTGAATGGGACGAGGCCTGGAAGGTGTGGTCTGGCAGGGTGCTGGGAGATCGGGGTTGAACAGGATTTGACCCCCACAGATGGATGTAACCTGCTGGGCATCAAGCTGCCACATAAGGAGTACGAGCTCTTCAAGCCTGAGCTGGATCACAGGAAACACCCGCTGCTGTTCACCGGAGAAAGGCTGACTGATGGGACCAGCCCAGACCGGCCGCAGAGGAGGCCCACTTCATTTCAAGCTCCCATGGTGCTTTGCAGTGGGTTTCCACGTCGCTATGGCTCAGGTTTCAACAACAAGCAAGTCCAGTTAGCCAGCAGTGGGACAGGGAGACTGGTACAGCTGGTGTTACTGGTGCTGGGATCTGTGCTGTGCAGCAGGTTTTGTGTTTATTAGAGACATTGTTTAACAATCAAGCCTGCTACACAGCTGAAGTCATTGATGGCAGCTTTCTTTCACTCTTCCTCCATATGATGATGACTAACATGTGTGATTGTCAAAAGAAATCATGAGACACTCAGGAGAGATGAATCATTTTTATATCTGGCCTTCAGATGCTGCCTGTAGATTCACTTTAATGACTCTTAACGCTGCATTTCTACCTAAAACTAATCTGTATATAAACCAAAAATGTATACAAGTGCCATCATTTCAGTATGTATTATATACTTTTATACCGTCCTCCTTTTGTATATTGATCAGATGTTCTCACTTTACAGATTCATTATTTGTTTTGCATATTTCTGTAAATGCAGTTTTCTTTTCATGCTTTTTATTATACGAAGCAAGATCACAGTGTTGAAGTGTGGATCAGTTATTTCCAGAAGCCATGGACCTTGCAGCAGACTTCTCACGAGAGCTTATTTTCATCTGAGATGCAATATAATGAACTCTATACATGGACATTGTTCTCTCAGAATGCTGGAGAGAAGAAAAAAGCTGGAAAAAGTTTAATCAGCCATCATCATTGATCTAATGCCACTGTGGTGTGAAATGTTGCTTTATCTCTATCTTCTGTCAAGCTTGTTTATTATTCTGCCTTTCTATCAGCACTCAATCTAAACAAATCAACTGAATATTTATTTTAACCATTTATACTGTATTTTTTGATAAGAGAACGATTTTTGGTTTAATATTTGAGTTAGTTTGCCATTTATAAAGAAGTGATTTTTTTCTATGTGTATTAAAAAAGGCTTTTCATAACGTCTTGTGTTCAGTTGGTGTTTGAATCAAGAGTCTGAAGAGAAGCGAGAGTCACTGCAACAGAGCTAAGCGCTAAGTTAACGTCATGCTAACACGCTGATGTTTAGCCTGTGTAATTGCCATGCTCACAATCTTAATTTCGATCTTGAGCATGTTTAAAATGACGAATAAGCACTAAGAACAAAGCATGGTTAACTAATGTATGCAGGTATAAAGTCATAATCCAAAGTATTCGAAAAATTGAAATCCTGACCTGATGATTGTGCTCAATGACAACTTAAAACTAGAGTGCAGGACTTTTATGAATAATGTAACATCCGTTACTTTTAAACCCTTGCCAAACAAGTTTCCTATACCGGCACACATACATACTGGCTCAAGGGCTGGCAGCGTCTCCCCATCCCATGAAGGGCTGAAGGACTTTTTTTCTGGACGCTTCTTAGGATTTACCATTATACTCATAGCTGATATTCCCTTACTCTGTTCTTATTTTACTACTCACCACAGCCAAAAAGGTTAGACATAAGTTCTGCACTCCAGCTTTAATGACTCAAATCAAAGTTATTGCAATCATGAGGACATAAAAGTCTGAACAAAACTTCAGAGCATTAAAATATAAAACATAAAAACTTGATAGATCTTGAATATTGGTCAATACCACAAAGTCAAGTGTTCCTCAATGTCATTAGGATTCATCCCTTGGACACATGAATATCTGCACAAAGAATGTCATAGCAATCCATTCAATAGTTGTTGAGACAGTGTAGCCTGAACCACAAAGTGGTGCACAGACTGAACTGCACACGTAAAAGGAAAGTTCTTTGTGCTGCTGTTTTATTTCAAGAACCAAACAGAAAATTGGGACTGTTTCATCAGCTGGATTTTGTCCTCTATCAGATGTTCAGACTGCGGTCTTATTTAAAGCCCAGATAGTGGGTGGGTGAGTGTACTGCTGTTTGATAAATAACTGTCATATGGCTGACACATTACACAAGGCATTCCAGTGCGGGTCCAACTGCTGAAAACATACGGATATCAGATTGGATGCACACACAGTGTATCATGAGAATAAACAGCCGTCAGCAAACAAAATAGATTTTACAGTCACTCTGACGATAAATGAGGCGAGAGAAGCCTCAGTTAAGACAACACAAGAATATATAGCTCCAGATTTTCAGTGTTATGACTGAAGCAAGTGAAGCATTGTGCCTTGTAGAGAGAGATTGAAGAAGAAGATTCAACTTATTGTCATTACGTAGTACAGGTACTATGTTACAAAACGGTTTCTCTGCATTTGACCCATCCTAGTGTTAGGAGCAGTGGGCTGCCATTATGTACGGCGCCTGGGGAGCAGTGTAGGGAACGGTGCCTTGCTCAGGGACACCTCGGTAGCACTTGGTCTTACCGGGACTTGAACTGGTGACCTTACAGTTGCCAAGCCAAGTCCTATGGACTTCGCCACCACCGCCATCACCCATCACCCATCACCCATCACCCATCACCCATCACCCATCACCCAT